>CM067078.1:32398100-32998100 GCA_033980235.1 Diadema setosum | reverse complement strand
CAATTAGGCAACCCAATACAGAATTTAAGTGTCTATGTTTCGAAACATTTATAAAGAACTCAATGACATACATATTAAGAGATGTTGACGCACGCATGTCCAGATTAAACCGCTCGAGCTCTTCCTAAAATGCAAAATGGCGTGCAAAATGGCTGGCAGTCACAATTTTATCTCACAATCATGTAAATAAATGTCAGTATAGTATATAAGAAGCTTTTTATTTACAAATAGTTCTTATGAGTAAAGTATACAAATAAAACATTTGGATGTTAAACTCAAGGAGTGTGTCCTTGTTTCGATAGAAACATTCACCATCAGATATGTTGCTAAGCAGAGAGCCTACTAGATCTTTTTACCACATGCTCTATTTTCGTCACCTCAAGCACATGAAATGAAAATTTAGTGCTAGCCCTTTTTTATTACCAACGCATTTGGTGTCTACCATGAGGTGAGTTACATTTGAAACTGTCAGTTATCACTCAAGAAGTAAAAACAATTCTTTCTGATGTCTGTGCTACATAATTGTTGAAAATTAGTTTCTTCATGTGCGACAAAATAATGTGTAATTCATCAAATGACAGTGAATCTCTTTGCTGCAGTGTATTGCTCCACCTTAAAACAAAGTGTCTAAATTATCTTAGGATGGCATATTCATTTCGTGTAGATTAGGTAAAATTATATTACAGATAGAAATCAGAGAATGTGGCACTCAAAGTTATTGGTACATGGAGGAGGAATACTCCTCTCCCACACGAGGGATCTTCTTTTTTTTACTCGAAAGTGAAACATATAGTGCAAACGTTTGGTAAGATATTGAATTGTTTCCATCAAAGAGTAGGAAATATATAAAGAAGTTTTCAGGGAAATGGGCAATATATGGGAGGGGGTGGAAGGGGATCCCCTCCCCCCAACATGAGGGAGATTTTGCATATTCAGACTTGATATTCAGACATTTTGATGCACCATATTGGTGAAATATTATTAATTTTTTGTTTCCATAAAAAGGAACAAAAAGTTATGTAATCATGGAAGTGCGCAGTCATAGGGATGCCCGCTTCCACACGAGGGCATAATTTCGTATTTTCAGACTTGAAATTTACAGATCTGTTGCACCTATTTGGTGAAATATTTGATATTTGTTTTCTATTTAACGCTGGAAGAACGAATTCAGGAAAGTGTCGGGGAGGGGGAAGTGTGTGGGGAGAATACTCCTTCCCATACGATGGAGATTTTGGCATTTTCCCATTTGAAATTCAGAGATTTAGCACACTCTTTTGGTGAAATATCTGAGATTTGTTTTTGTCCTAAAAGTAAGAAAATATATATTACTAATGGAAATATGCAGGGGAAGTGTATAGGGTGATGCACCCTCCCACAAAATGGAGGTTTTTTGTTTTTTCTTTCAAGATATACGGGTTTTATGGTGCACAATGTTGATGACATACCAGATTGTTGTTTCTATTAAAAAGTGTAAGTATAGAATAAAGAATAAAGACTGGTATATCCAAGGCAATGAGCTGGTAGAGGATGTGGGGGGGGGGGGAATCCCTTTCGTCTGGAGGGAATTTGGCATTTCTATGATCATTAACCGGCCTAGTGCACCTTTGGTGTTATATTGATTGTCCATCCTTAAAGAGTAGATAATTCATTGTCTCAGTATCCCAATCCCTTCCAACTCCAGGCAGCTATTACACTTGAATTGAAATGAAAATAATTATATCATTTACATACATTCGATGCAATATTTGGGAATTGTTGATCAAAGGGGTATTTAATTTATATTGTGGAAGTGAGCGGTGGAAGGATTTTGTAGGAAGGGCAAATTACCCTTACTTTTGCATTTTGTAAGTGAAAGATCTAGTGCACACTTTTTGATGACAAATTCGGAAATGTGTTAATCTCAAAAGTGTACAAAGTCTATATGGAAAGGGGCCGAGCGAGGGACGTTTTGCATTTTTATGATTGCAATTCAATGACTTCAGGATGAATATTTGGAAAATAATGATTGTACAGGTCACACCTTTCCCCAAGGGGGGGGGGGGGGATACATCCAAGCGAACCTTTACCACCAGACCATCTGAGTTGTTGGATCTCGAACATTATAATGAATATCTTTGTCTCGTGATAAACAAACGGCGGCCATTTTGGGCAACATTTGGTTTTCGCGAAGAACTCACGTGGTTTTATTTGTACTTACGTGCTTCAAGATCACTGAATAAGTATTTTGTTGGGTTCCTTATGTCTCAATAAGTGCGCATCGCGGTTACGTAGTTGCAGGGTTATGAGAAAAACAGGAAATGGCAGCCATTTTGGACACCATTTTGGATTTCTGAAGTGCTTAAATGCTTTATTTCTGTTTCAAAATCTCAGAATAAGTATTATATTTGGTTCCCTGTGACTCAAAACGTATATTTCGACATTACAAGTGTGTACAGCTGAAATCTACTTGCAAAATTATGAGAACAAAAAAATCAGGAAATGGCGGTCATTTTGGACGCCATCTTGGATTACGGTACTTATGTCCGTCAACATCTCTTAATATGTATTTTATTGAGTTCTCCATCCTTCAAAACATATATTTAGACATTTAAATTTTGTATTTGGGTTACCTGGTTGAAAAGTTATAAGAATTTCAAAATATGGCGGCCATTTTGGACGCCATCTTGGATTACGGTTCTTGCGTGCATCAACATCTCTTAATATGTGTTTTATTGAGTTCTTCATGCTTTAAAACACATATTTAGGCATTTAAATTTTATATTTGGGTTCTCTGGTTGAAAAGTTATAAGAATTTCTGGATATGGCGGCCATTTTGGACGCCATCTTGGATTGCGGAAAACGCTCAAAGAGGATTTATGAGGACTTTTAGTATGTTATTCTAGACATTTTTCTGGACCTATCCTGAAAAAATCAGCTTGTTACCAAAAATGTCCAGGTTAAAACTAATGCTCTTGGACTAAATAGGTGTTCATGTCAATCACAGAATGATGTCTTTTCTATGCAAGTATTGTAATAAGTGATCAAGATTCATATTGACTGTATGGTTGAACATGCATTTGTGCTTGTTTTCTGACATTGTTCTAATGAAAGTCTGCCTTTGTTGTATTTTTTCAGGCTCTCCCAGGAGCAAAAGTGAGGCTGAGGCAGAAGGGTTGTGAGTACAAATTAAGATTTACATGTAACATCAAAAGTTCTGGTGAGTATCGACGAAAACTACACCAAAAAGCCTGCATATACATGTATCCTGATTTATTCCTACTTTTTTTCTTTAATGCCCTACTTTTTCCCTCTCATGTCCTACTTTTTCCTACTTCTTTAGATATTTTGTCCCTACTTTATTCCTACTTTTTTACATTATCCCGCTTGAAAGCCTGTTACATGCTCTTTCACATTTCATGAGAGCTTTCTCATTATCCCACCAAAAATATAGGTGACCCGCTACAACAAAATGGTCCTAAAGTCGGGTGAGGCCGATTATTTGATAATTGCATGACACAATTCCCTAATCTTTCTGCTTTAAATTGATGTATAACACATCTTATAAAAAATAATCGGCTGTGGAGATATCGATGTTTAAAAGAGAGCATGTCGAGACGTGTGGGAAATCACTGTTTCGAGAAAAGCGCCCTAAAAGATCTCCTTGCGACGCAATCACGATCAAGGGACACGCAAGTCAGTATTCACCTCCGGACAATAGAAGGTAAGCCATAGCAGCCCCCGAACTGCTCATTCAAACACAGCGTCGGCGGTCTCCTCACCGGCCAATCAGTGACCAGGATGCCAGGAGAAGCGGCTGGGCATAGCGCACCCTGCCAGCACGCACCAGTCGACTAGGCAAGCAGCAAACTGACCAATGAGATCACTCTGGTCATTGTTAGGGGCGGAGCCTATCTGTGGCGCTCAATCCAAATGTTCGAACCAGTTTCTGCTTCGTTGAAACGCCAAAAAACGTGGCCCAGAAAAACGCTATTTTTTGGTCTTTCCTTTCATCATTTTGCTTGAAAATTTCGACAGACGATAGAAGACATGTCAGACTCTAATAATATGTCAAATTCAGAAAATCGTAAGTTTTGACAAATTTTGATGCTCTGACTTCAAACTCGATTTTCACGGCTTTGACCATGCGCGACTTTAGGACCATTTTGTTGTAGCGGGTCACATACAAACCAGTAGTTCTCAACAAAAACTAGACGCTCCCTTTAAACAAGAAAACTGCAAAACCATTTGGAAAGAAATACATGACAATGATATAAAATGACATAAATGACATAAAATTTGGGAGGGACAAAAGATAGCTGTGGACTTCAGAAAAAGTGACATTTTTGTGATATTTTAAAGAAGAAAACAGTGTACAACATGATGGAGAATTCATTAAAAACAAATCTTGACTCTCTCTTAGTGGCCCGCCAAGTTATGTCTATTTTGTTATTGTATAATAAAGAACTCATTGATCTACGAATTAAGTTACGTATTTCTCCCTGCCAGTTTTATGTCAGAACAATATTAAATGGAAGACGTTATCAATTTCAAATCGAGCGAAGCCGACGATAGTCCGTGATACGTAGTGTCAAATGTGAAAATCATTCCTACGATCTTTCTACTGCAGCACTGGACACTGTCTTGCTTGAACTGTATGTTCCTGCACTAGTTTGCTCCTCATAATAATCATAATTCTGTTACGAAAAATGAAGTAGCAGGTTGAACTGAATTTTTGCAAACAATCTGCTTTCGGCAAGGGTGACGTGGGTTGTAAATTCGTCGCCGCTGGGGCGCACTTTGTGGAAGGTACTTATAGTTGGTACTATATATAACTGCCAAATTCTGGATTATTGAAACCAAACAGCGCTGTGCACTATCCCACGGTGCGTTTGAAAAGTTTTTGAATAAAAAATGAACTAAAAAAAAAAATGTTGTGAACACATTTACGCCACAGTAACACCAGTTTGTGTGGTCTCCTATACTGACACTGGGCTGGTGTAGGTTAAAGGTGCATGGTCCCGGCGTGTTTTAGTCAAATGCGTACGCGGGCGCACGGCGCAAGTTTCCTATAGAGACCTACGCTATCGACTCCTCTTTGGCGCTTACGTGTACGCTTTGGCCCACTTCCCCGAGCCCCAAGAAGTCCGATTCACTGTAGTCAGTGGTTGTATCACAGTTCGGCTCATGATTGGGCTGAGGGGGATGACAGCTTCTCTTGTGATGTCATAATGACAAGCACATATGCACGCACCCTGGCATTACAAAGACAACGAAGGCAACGTCAGTCAGTCCGCAGCACCCGATAATTCGCTCGTATTTATTCAACTCGTATGCAAGCCCGCTCTAGGCTTGCATACGTAATAAGCTGCGTAAGGGGATTTTGTCCTTGGGCTTTCGGCAACAAAAATACACCTTATGTTCAAAAATTTGGTATCAAATTCAAGGAAAATATGTAATCTATCGTCACATGTTACTCAAATTATTGTAAATGAAAAATATCATAGCTTAATTTGAGCTTGAAAAATGATGAAAAAAGTAATTCGTGCCGTACACGTTCAAGACGTCAAAAAATATCAAATTCACCTTGCGTCTCAATGAAAATGCTTTATTTGGTAGTCCATCTCCTAATCTTTGTATCCATGTAAATATCTTGACAATTTGTTGCTTAATCCGGTCAGGAACCAGTAAAATATACATCGATGTCAGTGCTGATCAGCTTGAAACCGTGTAATCTCAAGAGTAAGCTCTCTCATTGGACAGCGCTTGCATTCAGCGCTTGCATTACGTCATTACGCTGCTACGTAACGGTTTCATGCTACTTGCTGTTTCTTGCTGAATGCAAGCACTGTCCAATCAGAGAGCTCTTATCGCGCCACTGTTGACTTTGTGTGGAGCGTACTTCCGGCTTAGGAGTGAATTTTACAGACATTTCAAAACGGAAAAACTAGTATAAATCATGCTTGCGTCTCCTTGACTCCAATATATGATGAGCATCTAAGTTTCCTCTCTACGAAAAAGCCAAAATCAGAAACAACAGTTTCTTAATCCGGTCAGGAACCAAAAAAGAACTTTAAACGACAAAATCTTCCGTGAAAAGCAGGTAAAATTTACGCAAATTCAACTGATTATTTAGTAATGATAAGATCCGATGTTATACCCAAATTTAGTATCAAAATAAAGATCTAAGACTGGAAAACAATTTACCGTGACTTGTAGCCATGACAAATGTATGTACAAGTCGCTATACTGTGAAAACCATAGCCCTATCAAAGTCTCGCAAAATCTCGCACGACGAGACACCTTTCGAACGCAAAGATCGTCAACGAGAGTGCTGAATAAATCTTGATGGATCGGCTCATTAGCATACGTGCTGCGGACTGACTGACGTTACTATCCTTGGCAACACCTACGCACTTTACTCTTGATGACAGCTCAACTTCAGTAATCTTCGTATCAATGCTAACGGTGATCGGCAGTATCATCAACAGCGCCATCTACACTATACCGGGACTATGCACCTTTAAACCATTTACATAAACACCTCCCAGCAATATCAAATAAACACCATGTAGTGTCTTGTTGAATTAAAGCTCAAACAAAGTTCTGGTACGTCTGCAAAAGTTATCAAATTTCGCTCCGAAATAAGAACGTATGCTTAGGAAATGTGTAGGATAACGATGTTATAACAAGATATTCGATGGGTAACGACGAAAATGCGAAATATTAACCAAAAAGGTTCAGTCTCAGTACTTACCCGAACGGGGTCAGGCTAAACTCGGACTCGGGGATAACTCGGCTTCGCTTTGACGGCGGGATGACTGTTGTAATGGTTGTCCCTCCGATTGTACAGTGTTGTCCTATGGGAGCGGCCTATATAGACCGTTTCAATTTCGATGGCCTATTCACCTACCGCCGCTAGCGGCGCTATAACGGCCGCCATAACTGGGGGCCAACGGGGGCTCCCAGCGAGCTAGCTACCCAGCGAGCTAGCTACCCAGCGAGTTGCACTTGCAGCTAGCAGCCCAGCGTACCCATCGCGCATAGTTAGCCGGGCGCGGCCGCATGCGCCGCCGGCGGCCGCTGGGTCGGCGACCGCCGCGCTAAAATTGTGATTGTTTTACTCACTGTGGAAAAGTCATTCAGCGGCATTTAATGCCTTTCTTTTGGATAGATTGAGTAATTCAGACATATCGATGTAAAATGAAAGCTTCGAAGGATCAGAAAAAAAAAACAACAAACAGATATTGTGCAGTTGTTTGGGTGCACAAATGACAGGCGAAAAACCGGAAATGGAAGCTGCACGTCAGTGTGTGAAATTCAGACACTGCTGACGCATGAATATACATGTATATCACTTAAGTGAAACACAGCGGTATAAAAAATGCACAGATTTTCGAAACAAACTTTGGCCTATGCCTAACAGATTCTCTATTTAATATAGGCTTAATCACTGCATATTCATATTCGTAAAATAAAGTGTTCATTTTAGAAGACAAGTTCAGATCACATATTTTGATAATTCATTACTTTTTTCTTTTTAAATGCTTGGTGCAATACTTACCAAAGTTAGAATACACTTCCTGGTTTAGTGGTTATACTATATGACAAACATTAATTAAAGCCTACACTACAGCCAAATGAATGTTTCAAGATGTGTAAAAAATTCTTACATTGTAAATTTTTACTTCTTCACTAAGCGTTCAGCATTAAATTGACCATATTCAACTTGGGCCTGGAACTCTGAATTTGAGTTGATTTTTGATAAAGTGATACTTACAGATATTAAACTGCTAAGTGCTATGAATGGTGGCAAACATCCGTTTCATAAGCATAATTCATATTTAGAAAGTTTGATTTGAAAATCACTTTTGTAGATTATAATTTTAGGCGTTAGCGCGATGTTAAATGCAAGGTTACTTTGGTTGTTGACATCAGGCAACGTAAATTAACTTCTTAAGTTTATACGGCTTAGAAACGCCTAGATTTGCCTTCAGTTTGGTTTAGACTTCTACTTAGTTAAGCTTGCCGGAAGTTAGTGACAACCGAAAATGATATAGGATGTAGCTAGGGTTCTAGAAGTCAATAAGTCTAGACGGGTCTAGATCTAATCTGGACTGTTGGCTAGAATTCCAGACAAGATCTAAAAAAACGTTAGACAGACTCTACCCCGCTGGTCCGAGAAAAGCCTAAAAAGGTTTAAGTTAACTGATATTATTACTAATTGATAGCGCCATATCTACTATCTAGCTCAAGATTCTGATTCATTATTTGTATTTAATTATATCAGTTAACTGCTCAACAGTCTAGGCTCACTATCTAGACGTCTGTCTGCGCCTAGCCATAGTTCTCCCCAGTTGTTTTTATCCTCTTACACAAATGTGAATAGATCCAGTGAAGGGGCTTACACGGGAGTACCCAGGTCATCGCAAAAGAAATAGAATCTACAAACACTCACGGATCGTACCGATATTTACCTTGAAGTTCAAGTTTGGGCTACAGCCGTATACGCCATCTACCCATTCGCTCATAGTCGGTATAAGTTGACTCTATAGTAGTTGTCACAAATCCAGACGCGTCGATCGCTGCCAGCGCCAGAGATAGCTAGCTGGCCGGCTGGCACCGCGTGGTAAAAGCACTGGCTTCCGCTGGCACCCTTGCCACGCACACACGGCGCTTGCCGACCCGACCTGGTTGGCCCCCAGTTATGGCGTCGCCTTAAGAGGGCGCACTTCCATGAACAGTTGCTTGAAACGGTCAATATAGCGCTTCGTGTTCTGGCTACTACTCTCAGTAATAGCCGGGTTCACACGTACACCAATTAGCGGGATACAAATCTCGAGATTTGCATCGCGATCGTCATCCCGAGTTTTTTGCACGTGTGGACAGAAAAAACCCGAAAATTAGCGGGATAAGCATCGCGATGCTAATCCCAAGAAATCTTGCGCTGGTTCGCCAATTAGCGGGATAATTGGCCCCACGCTGGTACGTGTGAACGGTCCCCGGGATTACAATCTCGAGTTTTTACATCCCGCCATGCAACGCGCACATCACAACAGCGAGGCCTCTGCGAAGAGGTCCTTCACCTCTTTGGAGCACAACAACAACAGCGCGCGAACCACACCACTGACGCGTAAAAGACAATGGACAAAGGTAAGTGCGCGCAGGCAGTGATAGAGAAGGGCGCTGCGTGACCCAGTTTGCAGGCTTTGCTGTTATAAATGCCTATCGGCAATTAGCGGGATAATTCGGTACGTGTGGACGCTCGCCAAATTAGCGGGATACCGATCGCGATCGCTATCCCGCTAATTTGGTACGTGTGGACGCTCGTAAAAAAAACTCGGGATGAGCATCGCGATCGTCATCCCGCTAATAGACCTTATGCATTGACGTCATCACTCGCTTGACAACCTCTCGCGACGCCATCTTAGAGGGCAAGCGAAGTCCTTGACATCGCAGAGGCGTGCAGCTAGTATGTGCTTTTCCTATGCGCGCTAGCGGCGATCGCCTCACTCGCCGCCAGTCCCTAGGCTAGTGGCAGGTTTTTTTTTTTTTTTTTTTACCATCAAACAAGTTTGACGTGACATGACACATTATGCAGCAATATTTGGCTAATTTTCTCACATTGTGCAATCGAAATACTCACAGTAACTACAGAATTCCTAGGTTTTATCGCAGAAATTTGTATCCATAGCGCAACATCGCCGTTCGCTGAATGTATGTCGCCATTTTGAATTTCATTAGCCAATCACATGCGAGGTACGTGTTTTAGTAAAAAACACGTAGAAATCTACCTCACATGTGATTGGCTAGCGGATTCATAGGTTGATGAGCTGTTACGACCGCTGTTAGTTGCATCTTTTTTCATGAAAATTGTGCCAAAATGTTGGATATATCATTAACCTGGTGAGTGCAATGCATACCTCAAATGTCGATTTTACTATACAAGCTTGAATTTCCCGATCTAGGGCTGTAGATTACATGCAATAGAAAAGACAGTGAAAGAAACACCGATGTTGTGTGTAAATGCCCATTGCCTCGCGTGTAAAAGCACGCTCTAGCAACGCATCGCTTGCCCTCTGAGGGAGGGCGCCCTTTCAGTTGGTAAGACCGTGTGACGTCATATGCATAAGGTCTATTCACCGAACTGTTTTAGTTCGGTGGGTCTATTTGTACGTGTGAACCACCGAACTAAAACATAGTGGAATGCGTGTCCCTATTCCCAAAATACACGAGACCGTGCAGCCAAATTACCGTGTTGCGTCGCCATCTTGTTCGGTCAATTTTTCCTTATATGGAGTGCACGCTTAGGTGCGGTGAGACTGGGCCACTGGTACGCGCGCAAGCAAGAGTACGCCGTCCAGTGGCTAGTGATTATGACGTAACAATGCACGTTTGTACATGACAATGGTCTTGCGCTTCGGAGACACAATAAGGAAAAATTGACCGAACAAAATGGCGGTGGTAGCAAGTTTTGGTGGCTGCGTATTTCCTGGGTGAACACGCATTCCAATATGTTTTAGTTCGGTGGTGTGAACCCGGCTGGTCCGAGTTGTTACAACGCGCGCATCAAAAACCTCTTTTGCGCGTATGCAAAACAGTCAAACAACAAAAACTCCAAAGACAGCTATCATTTTTGTTTTGTTTTGTACAGGATTTAGATACGTTAGCACGCACTTTCCTGTCTATTCAGTTAGGCCTCATTTGGTATTTTGCAGTGGCCAGTGGAATGTGGCGATCACGAACTGCGTGTGAATTGTCTGAAGTAGGGTCGAATTTTTCCCGAGACCGAGTTAGTCTGCAGCCTTCTGGAATAAAAGTCGGTTTTCCTACTATTACTATTTTTCTCAAAATACTCCAAACCGAATCATCATTCCGGTAAACCGCGTTAGCCAGGTAAATTTCTTAGTGGACTCTTTCGATATACTGCAAGCAAAAATGAAATGGTGCTATAGACGGGTTCTCAAGCACTTACCGAAACTTAGTTTTCACTTTAACACCAGCTCATTGTCAAAAATATCACCAGCTACGTGTCAAATTAACACCACAAAGTGCAAGGTACACACTTTTCAACACCATGACAGCCAAATTATCCCATTATGTCATACGTGGAAAGGCCTTGGAGTGGTTCACTAGTTATGGTTGAGGGGTCTAGATATCGCGCACGAAAATTTGAAATGCTCTTATAATAGAAGTTATTCCATAATCGTACCTGAATTTCTCAATGAATATCACGAAAATGCAGAAAAATCACCTCCCAGAATCTCCTAATGATACGATGACGGAGTAGTGCGCTGTCGCCGTTTGTATGTCGGACTTTTTTTTATGCGTTCAATTTCTCGGGGTATGTAAAGATCGCGCAGCTGCCCTCTGTAGTTTCATGCGTGAAAGTGTCTGCCCCTCTGCGGCTGTAACGTGCGCAAGTTTTCGTAGAATATTTTTTCACTTGATATTAAATTTGTCCCTGTTAAGCAACAGCAGTTTTACCTAACATGTGTATATTATTGTTATTATTATTATATGTGTTATTACTATCATTAGTATTATTATATGTGTTATCATTATTATTATTATTATTATTATTGTTATTATTATTATTATCATTATTACTACTATCACCACCACTATCATCGATCATCATAATCATCATCATTATCATTTTCATTATTATTATTATCACTTCCACCACCATCATCATTTTATCATTCTTATTATCATTATTTTTATCATTGATATTTTCATAATCGTTAATGATTTTCATTTATAAAGTTTTCTTACAATATTTCTAATCACTAAAACCAATAATATACACGTAATATAAAATGGAAAAAAGTAAAATATGAACATATATTTTTTTTTTTTGTGTGTGTGTGTGTGTGTGCTCACCCATTCGTCACCCTCTCATTTTCGTCACCCATTTGTCACACTCTCATCTAATTTGTCTTCTTCAGCATCATTATGGCCCTCCCATGTCTTCTTCTTCTTCTTCTGATTAAGTCTGCCTCCTTCAATAGACAAATTTCTGTCACAAATATATCACAAGTTAGCGCAAGAAATCACAACCAAATTCAAATTGAAATCACACTTCAACTTCGATAGACTGAAATATTTATTCCTTTGTAATATTATAATCGTTGTGTTAAAATTTGACTTAAAACAACATTTATTAACAGTATTTCAGCGTAGCTGGCAGTATACATTGTTCTTGTGTATGATGACGTCACGTGGTAAACGATCGATCGAACAAATTACGAATTCTATCGACTACGAACGAGACAAGCGAGACGACACGTCTAGGCTACAACATCCTTAGAACAGATTTTAAGGGAAGGTAGGTTTCCCCAAGGTAAAAAATTGGAAATTTAGTGGAAAGTTTTGTTGGAAATCAAAATTTATTACCTGCTTCCTTCTCATGTTGAGCGGTAAGTCAGGTATGTTTATTCCATGGGCGTATCGGCAAATTTTGCGCTTAGTCCTACGCGTAATATCGCTTGCTATACGCAGTAACGCTATGCGCGATCATTAGGTCCCTGCGCGAGACCTAGTACCCTTACTATACCTATCAAAATAAATCTCAATTTGTACATGTCAACGGCTTTGACTCTAAAAATAAAACGATTACATGTGGTGTTCCACAAGGGAGCTTACTAGACCCATTGTTATTCATTATTTATATCAATGATTTTCATAGATCCTCGGAGAAACTATCATTCATATTATTCGCGGATGACTCTAACCTTTTCTTTTCCCACCGTGACCCAAATATCTTAGCAAGAACAGTAAATGAAGAACTGAAAAAGGTTATACAATGGATATACGCAAATGAATTGTCATTAAATATTCAAAAAACAAAATTTATGCTTTTTAGTAACTCTTTAGATAGCCTCCCAGGCAATATAACATTTGATACTATTCCCCTAGAAGAAGTTTCTACCTTTAAATTTCTTGGTGTTTGCGTTGATAACAAGCTTTCTTGGAGGAATCATATTGATAACATATGTAAAATTATTTCACCTAACATTGGCGTAATGAACAGATCAAAACATTATCTTCCTTCATCTGCATTATTAACTCTTTATTCTAGTTTGATACCACCTTATTTAAACTACGGGATCCTTGCTTGGGGTAATACATATCAAATATTACTTGATAAACTTTTTTTATTGCAAAAGAAAGTGCTCAGAATTGTTTTTAACCCAAGTACCCGAGAACATACAGATCATTTGTTTTTTGATCATAAAATACTAAAAATCAAAGATTTGTATGTGTTTCAACTTGGCCAGTTCATGTTTAATTACAACAGCAACTTTTTACCTAAAATATTCCACGACTCATTTCATCGAAACAGTCATGTACATAAATATCCTACGCGACGATCCGACGAATTCCATCTTCCATTAAAGAGAACCGCACATGCCCCAAAATACATTTCTTTATACCGGACCCAGACTTTGGAATAATCTAGAAAATAGCTTAAAAGATTCACCCTCATTCCTCACATTTAAATACAAATTCAGAAAACACTTACTATCTACTTATAATTCTAGATGATCTGAATTAATTGCTTTAATTTATGCTTGAGGTTTCACCTGTCCTGATGTCGCAGCACTTGGCGTGATCTGTATGCAGACCTCTCCTCTTCTCTCTTCTTTCCTCTTCCTTTCCTGTCTTTTGTTTCTCGTAGACTTGTAGTGTTACCGTCTTCTGAATGTATGTACGAGTGTGTTGTCCTTCATATTTTCCCAGTACACGCAGTTCAACGAACACTGTCTGGGCATTAGCATTGATACTCCATTCTTATTTCTTATTACTACCGAAGCCAGCATATCTCAAAATAACTATATTTTTTACAAATGACTCAGGTAATCTATATCTAATACACTAGCTGTAAAAAAAAAAAAAAAAAAAAACACCACCAAACAAACCCTTGAGTAATATATTGTTTACTCACTATTTATCTAGCGATGCACGTCCCACAAGCTTTGCTTTTTAGTGGATCGCTATTTTCCATGATTGAAGTTATTTTCCGAACGCTCACGAAGTATACATGCATTGTTCCTCGTAATTATTGTACATTATGTTATTATGTATAATTTATTTCATATACTACATGAATCTTTTGTAAACGTTTGGACAATTTCATTTCATGGTATGTATACTTTGTATTATGTTTATGATCTTCATTGATTGGATATAAACTATGATTGAATTGAACTGAATTGAATTAAGTTTACTTTCTAAACCTGTTGGTGTGGTCTTCTGTAATTGACACTTAATTGGTGTCAGATCTAACACCCATTGCCTTCAATCTAACACCGCTTTTTTCTTGCAGTGTATATATATACAATATTTAAGGAGTCGATGGGGCAAAAAGACAATGAAAAGAACCTTTTGGGGTTGATATACTTAAAAACAGCTCTTGGGTCTTTCTCATTCTTTCTTCAAACAAATCTGTATGAACAGACTGTTAACCTGACAGATGCTCTTTGAAGGGTTGAGCTGTCGGTGGTTGTGCATTCTTTTTTGATCCTGCAACGGAATCCAAATGTTGTTGCGTTGGGCAGGTGGTCGCTATGCACAGCTTCGGTTCTAAACTGCACGTTTTCTCTGGGGGAGAATGATAATTTGTGCAGCTGGTAGAAGTAGACAAAATGGTCGAAAGAACTTGATGTTCTAATTTTCGGCAACTTATTCTTCAAGCGAAACCTTAATAGCTACGAGGAAATTATCGGAATTAGGTGAAAACTCAACCTGTGCTCCTAACCCATTTATGATATGTTTAAGAAAACATAAAACCAGTGGCTTTTCTACAAAGCAATATGAAAGGAAACTTCAATTATGATAATCTGCAATAATTACGAAACTTCTTTGACTGCTAGGTTCAGATAGTGTTGTAAAGCATCAAGCGTAGAGGGCAATAATACAACTTACAAGAGAGACGTGATACGCTTAGTGTGAAGCAGCTGTCCGAATAGGCTACAATTATTTCAGTCTTTGTAGGGCTCACACCTGTAAATAAAATGGAATATCCCTGACCCCTTCACAAATTCGTACCAAAGATACCAAAATTAATGAAGAAAAAATTTCATTTAAAATCAATGATGCAGTTTGGAAAAAAAAAAAACTGGATAGCTGTAGAAATTGAGTATGAATTCCTCTACAAACTCCATTTTGGTTGGAAGATGAGAGCTTTTCTCATGGGAATCGGACCCTTGGACAGAGTTTGAGCCGAAGAACCTGCATTGTAAATTTGATGGATGACAGGGTATAGCTCACTTATCCAGGTTAGTGAAGATGAAACACCTTATTTCTCCTAGCTATTTTACAGATTTTTTTTTTTTTTTATTTGAATTTTAACACACGTCTCTATGGGGAATGATTTACCCGTGTGAGCACCATAAAGAGTGAAATAATTTTTCGCAGCCCTCTGGTACATCAGGAGATTTTTTTTTTTTTTTTTTTTTTTTTTTTTTAAACAAGTTGTCGGTGGAGCCGATGCTGGGCAAATCCTCCTCATAATGCAGAAGGCTTGAAAAGTCTGAACAACAGTGATTCGCTCTGAAATACTTTGAAGAATGCGACTGGAAAGATCTGATTGAGTTGTTGTCAAAACGGACGCGTAGCATCGTTGCGTCTACCGGCGTGGCGCTAATAGAAGTATTCGCAAACCTCAATTTCGAGGACAATCCTCTGTTCATCTCGACAAAGACTCTGCTCAACTTACGTTTCGGGGATAAGTATGGCAAATACCGTAATGATGAGGATAATGAAATGTATATGGATCTTCGAATTGTGCTCAGGTATATATATATATATATATATATATATATATATATATATATATATGTTGATAAGGTAGTCCACGTGTTGGCAAGATAAAAAGATAAGTAACAAAGCTGCAACAAAGTTCATGCTGTATTCACCAACGGTTTATTTCGTGTGAAGAAATAAACCGTTGGTGAATACAGCATGAACTTTGTTGCATCTTTGTTACTTATCTTTATATATATATATATATATATATATATATATATATATATATACATACATACATACAGCTGTATATATATATATATATATATATATATATATATATATATATATATACATACATACATATATATATTTATTTATATATGTATATATACTAAAATATGTGTATAGGTTTCTACGATGTATATCACGATGCATATCATCTCGACAGCGGTTTGTTCGGAGGTCTGGTATTTATTTGTGTGTGTGTGTGTGTGTGTGTGTGTGTGTGTGTGTGTGTGTGAATAGAATGAATTTGATATGGTTCTTATGATTTCCGTAGAATGATTGAATGATCTGACCATTGAAATATTGATCTACATATCGTGTCTTGAAAAACAGTGGATGTTAGCTGGCAGTGGTAAAGTAATTAAAAAAAAATGGAAAAAGAAATAGCTCATGCAAATTCAAATTCAGAATGATTTTATTTCCATATAAAGCAATACAAAGTAATATACATACCGCTTACATGAGTACATAGCATTCAAAGGAACTTTGAAGTTTCAACAAAATATGAATACAATTATTATGATGATATCAACTCTGGTTTGAAAATATAATCGATGACAATTATGTCATACAGATCGGTGAGCGACAAAACATAATAGCAACAGTCATGAACTTAATCAGAACTTCATAACTAACGGATTCTTGATGAATGAATGTATTCCTACATTACGTATTCATGTGACATTGCACGTCATCTTATCGAGTAGGGACAAAGGAACAACAAAATTTAGGAGACGGCCGTCATTTCAAGAACCCGAATTTTATTATACAAAAAAAAAAAAAAATGGGAGAACGGAAAACGGAAGTGCGCATTCTATTCATTTCAGGCCTAAAGGGTTTGTATAGAATACTGTAGCATAATAATATTAAGTGTGCATCTGATTGACTGCAAAATCTGTCTGCAACATTCTTTACTAGCCTCAACACATTGCATATTATTAACCATCGCATGATATCATGTACATAAGGGAAATAATCAGGATTAGGCCTACATGTGAGAGTTTGTTTGCAAAAACCGATAATTTCATTTTTGAAGATTTTGTACAGTATCTGTCATAAAGTAAAAAATAATACCTTTTAAATGATATATTGGTCACTACACAGAAAGGTACATTTTTGAAGTTTAAAAAGAAGCAAAAAAATTCTTATTATTCTCTTTATTTTTCTTGACCTTTAATCGCAAATATCTCCATTTGACAAATATGGACTTATCGGTTTTTGCAAACAAACTCTTCATGTATATAGGACTATCTTCTTTTTTTTACAACAAAATGAAAAGAAAAACTCTTCGAATCATATATTAATACACATTTTTGTTATATTGCTATTCTTGCATTAATTTCTCTGTTACTGCAACCTTCTTAGCTATACGTGAAGGTTATTTTTTTCATTGAGTTTTGATTCATCAAATTAACAGGATTACAAAAGCATCACATCAAAATTTCAGATAATAAAGATACTACGACTAATGAATAATAATAAAAAATTAAGTCAACAAATTATAGAAAATCATAGGACTATCTTCTCATGGCTGTTCATTGATATCGTACAGGAAGAACACAAAGGCCCGAATTCAAGAAGGTGGTACAATATTGAAAACATGGTTCAAACTATGGACAAAGACCGTAGTTTTGTATGGGGTGCCAAGTGTCACATGACCTATTTCGTTACGACATCAGTTATCTCGTCGACGAAAATATAATGTTACATTTTGTAAGGAAATGAACATTTCATCAACGAAACATTTGGTTAGGAATGTATTGATACATTATTCTGAGGAAAACAAAGTTCTGTAATCACAATTCATATAACGAGATATGAAACTCGTCAGACTGACGAGTTAGGTGATACGCTTGGGGTCATCAGATGTCGGTCATCTGTGATCGACAAAGAAAAGAATGTGATATAGGCACATTGAAGTTATATTGAGCGTGCATGCAAAACCGTTTCTCTAACCTCTCGGCCACGGGACATCCACGGAAATGGTAAGGCAAAAAAGAAATGTATAGATATTACAGGGAGAAAAGTCAATGCCCACTCAACCAACGTGGCCGCGTATCACCTAAAAAGAGAAATTTTGACAATCACAATAGGTGATACGCTGATAGCGTATCACCTAATAAAGAGAGATTTTGACAATCCAATAGGTGATACGCTGATAGCGTATCACCTAACTAGGCTTCTCAAAGATATGTATTTCTCAAAATCATATCAATTTCAAAAAAGTTACATTTGAACAAAGAAAAAAAGGAAATACAAGTAATACTTAATGAAAATATTTCGTTACAGTTTTTATGAAAAATGAACAATAAATGCATTTACCATGTGAAGTCTAAGGTAACCCTTCCTATGACATAAAGGCCTTTATTTATTTTTTAAGATGGCTCAAAATTTGAAAATAGAACTTACTTTTGTTTATTTGTTGCGATAGCGACGCGCATGGATTGATGCAGATTAAGTAAAGGCCTTTATCATCCGTAATAACTTTTTTCAGAAAAGACAAACTTTGGAGTAGTCAACATCTCTAGAAAATTAACTGTCAACAGATTTAGAGTATCGGAGCACAAGTCCTCTCCCTTCCCCTTTGGGCTCATTTTAGGATAACGATAATCCATATAATAACATAATCAGAGGGCGGGGGAGGCTGCTCGATCGAGCCCCATTTTTTTGTTTTTTGTTTTTGCACAATACATAAGAATGTATACGGTGTAACAATGCACTTTTGCCCCCCCCCCCTTTTTTTTTTTTTTTTTAAAGGGGATGGCTAGTAACTGATCAGTGGGAATCAGTGGGAATCCTCGGGATGATTGTTCCAATTCCTGTGGGATTCGTTTTAGAGCACATTACATATCTGTTTTTGTGTGAAAATCATTTGCTTCAGAACGGTCTCATATTCAAGTAATGTGCAGTTTAATTCTCCGTCACCGTACAGGCATGCTAACCTGGAAACATTACTTCATTTCATTTCATTTATTTCATTTCCAACAACATTTTCATACACAAAATAACACAACATCAATGCAATGTAGTGACAAAGAAAAATACGTGAAGTTGACAATACTACGCATCACAAAAGCAAAGTGAACAATGAAAATTGAATTGAAACTAAAGTTGCAGGAAATGGAGGAGACATGCTAAAAAGCAAGCTTGTATTTTGCAGTCTCCTCGTGGACAAAAAGACTAAATAACATCAAAAAGCAATTAGCTAGACTTGAATATGAGACCATTCTGGAGCAAATAATTTTCACACAAAAACAGATATATAATGTGTACTCTTCAATGAATCCAACAAGGATTGGAACAATCACCCCAACATTCCTACAAGCCATCCTCTTTAACCCCGGAAATGGCACCGAGCAAACAAGAATAGATTGTGGTTAAAGGGATCGTATAGTTTTGGTTGAGACCTAGTTTTACGTTTCTAACATTTTTTGGTGAGATAATGAGAAATCTCTTATGAAATATGAAAGAGCAAATAATTCCATGAGGAATTCAACGTTTATTTGATGAAAATGGTATTTTGAAATGGCTGAGATATCCAATACAGAGCGATTCTAATAATGTGGGACCCACACTGTCTTTATTACGATCGCTTTATTTTACTTTGTTTTTGAATGTTTCAGTCATTCCATACCCGATTTTCATCAAATAAACTTTGAATTCCTCTTAGAATGGTATACTGTGTAGGTTCATTGGTGTTTTCTTGGTATCTCGCAAAAAAGTAAAATCCCAATTCTCATCTCCACCAATACTGTACCATCCCTTTAAGCTTTTGCCAATTGAAAGAAAGTTGCGCGGCTATTTCTTTTGTTTGTTGGTTTTTGCTTGTTAGCTGATGAAACCCGGAAGGGCATCTGAAATATAAACTGCCGATCCCCCCTCCCCCCTCCCCCAACACAAACACTTTTGAAAACGTTTGCGCCAGCCCTGATGAAAGATGATCCAGTGCCAAGATACTAATTAACTTATACATTTATGTTATTCCAAGAGATGTATGGGAAGAAAAAAAAACTCTATTGTATAGCTAGAGCGCTCTTACATGGCGGCTTAATTTCAGTCCAATAGTCGGATAGGGCGGCAGCTGAGACAGCGCAGAGACTGGATGTGCCTGGATCGACATCATGGGACCATTATCCTGAGAGGAGCAACAAAATAGGTGACCAGTCAACAAGACAATGCTCTCTCTCTCTCTCTCTCTCTCTCTCTCTATTAAAAAAAAAATGAGTGAAAATATTCACTCTTGAAGGAGTGAATACAAAAAAGAGTGAAATTAGAGTGAAATTGGAGTGAATTTTGAGTGAAAAAGTTTATTTTCACTCATTTTGAAGTGACCTCAGGGATAACTCGAAGATTTTGGAGAGATCCCTGAGGTCACTCTAAAAACGAGTGAAAATGAACATTCTCACTCAAGAATCACTGCAATTTCACTCTAATTTCACTCTTTTTTGTATTCACTCCCTCTAGAGTGCATATTTTTCCCTCGATTTTTTTAGAGAGCAGCTGATGGCATTCAAATTGAACAGTGTGGTGATTTTTAAATAACCTCGATCAGTTCTCTCTATAATACACTGCTACGAAACGTGATTATGAAGAAAACAAAAAAAGTTTTTAATTTTGGTTGTAGGCCTATTCTTTCAATTATTAGTTGCAAAGAAATCACTCCATCGCCATAAAAGTCAATTAATTAGGCCTATGTATGTTTTCTTTAGTACGGTAGGTCTACTACCTAAATCATATCAAATCATGGACCATGTTTAGATCAAAATAAAATGTATCACCCTAGGCCCACTAGGTGAAGAAACAAATTTACTAGGCAAGACTAGGGCAATGAATTACCCACCCTTGCACTCTTCCCTAACCCTAACCCTAATCCTAATCCTGCCAAAGGATTGTTTACGAGCGGACATTGGTGGCGGTTTCCATAACTAGTGGATTTGCCGTGCCGGTCACATGATCAAGGTCAGCTGACTCTGCAAGTGCACTTTGAACAATTCAACCACAGTACAGTAGTACTCCACACACACACCACCGAACTAAAACATGTTTTAGTTCGGTGACACACACACAAGCCGAAAAAGCAGAGCTTTGTATATCAACAATACCTGTGTAGGCACCTATACGAGAAAACGAAGAACCATGAAATCCGAAATCGCGCTCGTGTGTTTCGCAGCCTTCTTGACAATTTGTCAGGGTGCAAATAACACGACTCTTCCTTTGGTGATCTGGCATGGAATGGGTAAGTCGTTTTACTGGTTGTTAAATATATCTAATTCTCGTTTTCATGTATAGATTCTGACGCGACGATGTTCTTAGGCAAATCTTACTACTTACTACTACTAGTGTAGTCCCATACGTTCAATATTGTGAAAGCAAAAGGAAAGAAAAGAGAGAAGAAAGAGGAGGAGGAGGAAAAGAAGAAGAAGAAAACAGGCTAGACCTAGATCTAGAGCTAAATCTAGTCTAACAGTTAGTATGACCCTAGGCCTAAAGTATTAAGTAACGTCAGTAATTTAATGAGTAACTTTTGCCGCAACCCGTATAAAATTTAGATCTATTTCTACTGACTAGACCCTAAAGGCCTAAGTATAAACATTTACCCTCTTTTTTGTGGAATTATTTGTCTACACACATTAACAAATATCACTGATATGATATCAGTTCAGTTGATCCACCTTGCAAATAACCAGAAACATTGTTAAAAAAGAGTACAAAGACTTTTTTTCCTAGGTGTAAGCAATTGCTTTAGCATATGTTTAGAGTGGGGAATACAGTTTATTACAATGTTAGATCATCTTGTGGACTTTATTAAAAAAAGAACACATTAATTTACTGCAATGTGCAATGCTGACCTTTGCGGCTTTATGTGACGTATAAACAAACAGCTAGTTGATCGAGGACACTCGGCAAGATCAAAATTGCAATTAAAAGGAGAAGAAGAAACAGAAGTTCAGAAAAGAAAAGGAGAGAAAGAATGCAGATGTGAAAGTTTAGTTCCATTTCCTAATATAAAAAAGACTGGAACTAGAACCCTAATGTAGTTACAATGTAGTTTCTTTTGTGTCAGGATGTCAGTTAAATGATTGATTGATTGATTGAGTGAGTGATTGATTGATTGATTGATTGATTGATTGATTGATTGATTGATTGATTGATTGAGTGAGTGATTGAGTGAGTGAGTGAGTGAGTGAGTGAGTGAGTGAGTGAGTGAGTGATTAGTGTATTGTCCACTCTGGAAATTCTATGTACATTGGATATCACAACAAAATAAACATTGAATACATCACAGGTACACCACAGACATAACACAGAATATGATTGAAACTCACTCATATACACACATTAACGTATGCACTATAACAACATAATGTACATTAACCCGACATTTACAACTGTACAAAACTATGAATATATATCACTTTCATACAATTATTCAACTCATGAATATATTCATTAGTATCCCTTCCAGCATCATCATTATACACCAAACAATATATCACCTACATTGTACATATCCCAATATATGTTTTGTAATTCACTCCAAAAAATGTATACTATTAACATGGCAGCACCTTATCAAAATAACACAAAGTGTGTCTTACATAACTACACCTTTAAATCATTACACATTCCAAATTTAAAATAATGGTGTGGAAATAACTCACTCCACAAAATTTAGAAAAAAATAATATTACTATGGCAATACTTTCTCCAGCAAACACACACGAGGAAATGTATCTAACAAATGACTGTGCACCTCACTTTCATCATATACACCAAATTTAAATTCAATTACTTCAAATTTATGGAAATAATCACTCTATATCACCATATACCCCAAATTTCATCAAAATCAATTAAAAAATGTGGAAAATGTTTGCAACGCAAACTTTTTGATGAACCGCTGACCAACCACACACAGATTCCTATATACCCTCTTATACTCTGAGTATACGGGAGTATGATAATGAAAATACACACATAAAAACAATAATAAAACTTGAGTACTGAGTTAGAATTTTGCTTTGATTTTTGAATGTTTGTGAAACTTCATTCTAAACCCAATGAGAATGACAGCTGAGCTCGCTATTAATGTTCTTCATGTGAAATGAATCCTATTGTCACTTCAGTGTACATTTTTATGTGCAGATTCTGATTTCTCATGGCAGTAAATGTGCATTGTACAAATGCATAGCAAGCTACCCATAATTCTACCGTAACCCATCCAAAAGTTTACCGCCAGCTATTATGTACAAACCTAGAATAGATGCACATGGTTGAATTTTGGCATGGGAGGTGGAACCTTGGTGCAGGTGCTTTTATATAGCAAATGGTAACGAGTGCAATGATCAAGATTTCGTACAAGGTTAAAATGGCTCATTGAATGGGGCACATCTATCTTTAACTGAGTGCGAAATCTTGTACCATCGCACCCGAGACCATTCACTATTTGTATATTATCATATAAGAAAAATCATGACTCTCTTTTGCCAAACTGCAGGTGACAGTTGCTGCAATCCCCTTAGTATGGGGAGCATCAAAAGTCTGGTGGAGAAACAGATCCCTGGTATCTACGTCCTCTCCTTGGAGATCGGTGATAACATCGTCGATGTAAGCCAACCAGTGGGAGTTGATTCTTTATTTCTCAACACATGGTGATAACATTGTCGATGTAAGCCGACCAGTGGGAGTTGATTCTTTAACTCTGAACACATTGGTGATAACATTGTCGATGTAAGCCATCCAGTTGGAGTTGATTCTTTAACTCTGAACACATTGGTGATAACATTGTCGATGTAAGCCAACCAGTGGGAGTACTGTAGATTCTTTAACACTCAACACATTGGTGATAAAATCGTCGATGTAAGCCAACCAGTGGGAGTTGATTCTTTAACTCTCAACACATTGGTGATAACAACGTCGATGTAAGCCATCCAGTGGGAGTAGATTCTTTAACTCTCAGCATGTAGAAATTATCATTTGTCAGACCATATCTTTTCACAGTGCTGGCTTCAGGGTTTGTAAACTAGGAGTAAGAGTTTACTATTTTCAAAGCATATGAACAGTTTGAAAAATGCTACAGGTCTGTATGAATCTTGATAGAAGTTTTGTCAGGAGGGTGAGCTTTACATCAATTCAAAATTAAAAGTAGTGGAAAATAGAGCATCACTTCACAGGATGATATATAAAATGAAGAACTGAATAATGAAATTCTCTCAGATCATGGCTGTGAGGTTTTCATTGAATTCCATGAGGTTTTCCCAAGAGTTTATTCTTAAAGAGGAGATTTATAAACACATTTCATCTGACATACAATAAGTTCCAAAATAAAAGCAAAGAAAATTTGTGCGTGCTGTATGTGATACAATTTTATATTCTGCTTCCACTCAATCAAAAAGGTGCAAAGTCAATCTTACCCGACCGAGTACGAAAAATTGTTCTCAGCAAAATTTTCTACTTTTACAGTAATGTGCCTATTAAAATGTTTTCAGTATCTTTATTGTGGAATCCTGGTCATTCACAGGACATGGCCAATGGATTCTTGATGGAAGGTTTCACCCAAGTCAAGATGGCCTGTGACATTATCGCTAAAGATCCCAAGCTGAAGAATGGATACAATGCCATCGGTTTCTCACAAGGAGGCCAGTTTCTGTAAGTCTTCATTAGAGCAGGAAGTGAGGTTTCACACTGTGACCGACCATAAACGATACATGTATGTGGTACAACCAAACCAACACTTACAGTTGTGTAAATAAAAATTGCAAACACTCAAGAGAAACACAACAGACAGCCACTATAGACAGGTTGGGAGTCAATTTGACGTAGTTAATAAACTACCTGAAATAGAAATCACAAATACTCCTCCTTTTTCTCTACAACTCCCTTTGAGGGACATAAGATATAGACCATACTACTGTAGTTGTCTCGTTTCAGAAAAGCTGTGGAAAAAAAAACCGGAAGAAGAAGAGAGGAAGAGGTTTAATTTTTAGCTTCCTTTGCTCTAGGATGTTGAAGGTTCTGTTTACCTTTGGGAGCAGTGATTCAAAAATTTTCAAGATATCACATTTAATGCATACTTGTATGTGAAGGTCAGTTGTATCACAAAACATCCTACCTTATAAACTTTTCACAATAAAGCCTAAAATATAAGGAGATATCGCTAGTTTTGTCATAAACCATAATTGTAGACTGTTTAGTGTGAAAACATTGTTATTATAACTATTGTTCACATTTTGTGTATTTAACAACACTTAACATTGATTATACTGATTCAAATTTCTACATTGGTTGTTTTTATCCCTAACTCATATTTCAGAACTTTTTTGAGGCCCTAATGCTGGGTTTTTGTTTCATCTGCAAATGGTAAATTATACCGTTACTGTTTATTGGTACTTACAAACATTGGATGATATGTTAGATGCGCAAATCTTTGCACAAAGAGTCGCAACCATAAGTAAGCTGCCAGATGGAGCTGACTCTGAGTCTTTGGCTGCAGTACTTGTTGAAGCATTACCTTGGATGACAATCTAACGCCTAGTTGGAAATGTCAGGCGGCTGCTTAATGTGAGGTTTTTAATCCTGTGTACACCTGGCAGATACAATGATCAATGCATAAAGTATAACTTACCAAACTCTCAAGTCTGAAATTTTCTTGAAGGTCCAGCTCAGAGCCTCTACTATTTATCTACATGTATGTATGTATGTATGTATGTATATGTTTGTATGTATCTACAGCTGTATGTATGTATCTATGTATGTATCTTATCTCTCTATCTATCTTTCTATTTCTTTCTATCTATTCATCTATCTATCTGTAATGTTTTTATCTATCTATTATGAGATCTATTTTTTTTTTTGGCACTCTTTCCAGACGCGGTGTTGCTCAGATATGTCCTAATCCTCCCATGCATAACCTGATCTCGGCAGGTGGACAACACCAAGGTAAGAAGCCCCTTGATATCCAGCATTTGAACCAGTAATATAGTAATATCCATGTGACTGTAGAAGTTTACATAACCATTAGTATGTAGACTAAAACATTCATGAATTAAGTGCACATATGCGTCAACCATGCATTTGTGGTTGGATGTCTGCGGATGTATATGAGGTGTCATGCCCTGCTTTTTGTACTGTATTCTGGACATGGCTGATTATTGGCTGGAAAAAAAAAGAAATTATTCTATTAATTATAAAATTCTAAATTTATTGTATGGTTTGGGACCATTTGTCAAGATGCTTTCTCATGAGAAAAAAAAAATCCAAGAATTCTTTGTTAATGAGAAGAAAAAAATTATTCTGTTGATTATAAAATTCTAAATTTATCATATGGTCTGGGACCATTTTTCAAGATGCTTTCTAATGGGAAAAAAAAACCATTGAATATTGTTTTGTTAATGAGAAGATGTTAAAGGGATGGTATAGTATTGGTGGAGACGAAGAATGTGCTTGTAACTTTTTGTGAGATGCAAAGAAAGCACTCATGAAATAGTACAGAACATACCATTCTAAGAGGACTTCAAAGTTTGTTTGATGGAAGTTGGTTTTGGAATGGCTGAGATATCTAGAAACAAAATAAAACAAAGCGATCCGAAGAAGAGGTGGGTCCCACCTTTTATTAGGATTGCTTTGGTTTGGATATCTCAGCCATTTCAAAACCAATTTTCACCAATTAAACAGTGAATCTCTTTTGGAATTCCATGCTCTTTCATATTTCATAAAAGGTTTTTCATTATCTCCCCAAAAAAGTTAGAAACCTGAAGTTAGGTCTCAACTGAAACTATGCGATCCCTTAAACAAGCGATCTCCTGTTATGCCAGGTTCTCAAAGACTTGCGATCTGCTATGCACGCCATGATTGGCCGTTTGAGGTTAATCATGGAATGTTTATTCATGTCCATCACAATTTGTGCCACGATTGAAATTGTTGTATGAATTGTGGAGTATAAAAACATGATCTTATTAGATCTTGAGGTCAGTCATGCCAATCTCATTGATCGCATACAGTTTTAGAAACATCTAAAACTTTTCTATGATCATTGCGATTGCTACAACTGACCTCAAGATCAGATATGATCTCCACAATTTGTTCACAATCAACTACATACCAATGGCCAGTTGTGTCATGCATAGTAGGTTGCACAACAGTGGGAACCCAGCATTACACGACTGTGTTGAGTCATTTACGCACTGGCATCTGGTAAACCTTCAAAGTATTATTCCTTTGTTTCCCATCTCTCAGGTGTGTATGGGTTCCCCAGATGTCCAGGTGACAGCAGTGCTCTCTGTAACTATGCCAGGGAGCTGCTCAACCTTGGTGCATACACTGAGTGAGTATTAGGAGAAAGGCCCGAATTTGTAGACTTAAAGGCATAATTTACCATTTGCAATTTAAACAAAAACCCAGCACTAGTGCTTCAATGTAGTTCTACAAAGTGAGTTAGAGATAGAAACAACCAATCATGTAAAAAATTTGAGGCAGTATAATGGATGTTAAGTTTTGTTAAATGTACAAAATGTTAATAATAATAAGAATATTTCCAGACTAAACCATCTACAGTTATGGTCTAATGAGAAAAATAGTGATATCTCCCTATATTTTAGGCTCAATTGCAACAATTTCATATGGTGGGATGTTTTGTGATACAACTGACCTACATGTATGCATCTAAAGTTCATCTTTTAAATCACTGCTCCCAAAAGTAAACAGGATCTTCAAGACTCTCAATTTGTAGACTGTTTGTTGATTGTTTTATTTTTTAGATAGACAACCCATGTCAGTCCACATACAGGGTATCTTGTAGTTGGTGTAAATTGCCACAGAGGCCACATATCGCAGTGCCTTGCGACTTTATTGAATGCTCTAGTCTCTGAATGAATCAAATGCCTGTGACTCGTATGAGTATTGTTTGTTTAGATACACATAGTAAAAGGGCGTGAAGTATCCCATAATCTATGGCATTTGTGGCACCTTACCGCCCTTACTAGTATTTTTCTCAATTGACGATATTTAAATACACACAAGTTTCTCCCCCGTATTATGATACATGTACATAACTTGCCATTTTCCCTTTTTTTGTTTGCCAATTAGGTGGTTGTTTTGGGAGTTTGACAGTTCAAATGCACTCGTGAATATGGTAAAATGGCTTGCCTCTGGCTTGTTCTGAATTGCAACATTTGTGCAGAGCTTCACCTTAGATGGAATGTTGGTACACTGTACATAAGTAGAGTTTCAATAATTTTAAAGATGTTGATGATTCATGGGGTTGGGAACACAGATTACTTTTGTATTACTGATGATTTTAGAAAGCTTGTATTGCATTTTCCACTTTCTGTCTTGCATGCCTGGACTATGATGTCAATCTGTCGCCAAAAAAGATTTGTCCAGGATCAGTAAGTAACACCTTTTCAACAATGTTTTTATTAGTATTTTCTTTGTGACTTGTATTGTTTGAAGTATACGTGTAAAGTAATCGTTAATGTTTGTAGCTCAATACTGGTGTAAACTTTTTGGTCTTTGAGAACTTCATTCATACATTGATGTAGATGATTTGTGGAGTTCACACAGAATTTCATAACCTCCACACCTGTTAATATTTCCTGTGCATGGTTAGCTGCTGAACTGGTTACTTTTGATGGAATGAGCAAAAAAAAAGAAAATACATCTTGGCAATAATTATGAATTTCTTGTCTTTCAATACATTTTCTTCTGTGAAATCCTTTGATGAAGCTCCATCATTACTGACAGTGACTTTAAGAATTCCATGGAAATAGGAATGTCATTATTACACCTTGTATAAACATTCAATTACTAATACTAACTACAAATCTACTACTGCTACTACTACTACTACTACTACTACTACATGCACTACTATTAATACTACTACTACTACTACTTGTACTACAACATATCTATATATCTACTACTACTACTAACTACTATTACATATATCTACTACTACTACCACTACTACTAACTACTATTACATATATCTACTACTACTACCACTACTACTACTACTACTACTACTACTACTGCTGCTACTACTGTGTACTACTACTACTATTACTACTATCTACACTGTACTACTACAACACCTTTACCACTACATATCTTCTACTACTACAACAACCTGTACGGGCACACTGTACATATCTTCTTCTTCTTCTTCTTCTTCTTCTACTACTACTACTACTACTACTACTACTACTACTACTACTACTACTACTACTACTACTACTACTACTACTACTACTACTACTACTACTTTTACTAAGTACTACATATCTGCTAGTACTTCTTCTACCACTACTTCAATTCTACTACTACTACTGCTACTACTACTACTACTACTACTTTTACTTTAAAGTACTACATATCTGCTAGTACTTCTTCTACCACTACTTCACTTCTGCTACTACTATTCCTGCAAGTGCAATCTCCTGATACTGCTTGGTTCACCACTGCTATACTGTAAAACAAGGAATTTTTGCGTGCACTTTAATTTCATGAATTTCGCGAGCGCCAAGATTCGCGAAATTAAAATGCACGCGAAAGTTCTTGTTTACACTATATACATTGAACGCCAGTGGCACTTCGTGAAAATTTCATGCCACGAAAAAGGCTGTCAGCTCCAATTCGCGAAAATTTCATGCCGCGAATATATCATGTTTTACAGTAACTGAACTGACAGACTACATCAAAGGAAACTTCTTCTTCTTCCCTTTTGCAGCCTAGTACAGGCTGAGTACTGGCAAGATCCCTTCGCATTGGACGAGTATCGCAAAGTCAGCAAATTTCTGGCACCACTTAATCAAGAGAATGTGAGTATACATGCTGTAGGACTCACTGAATTTTATCCAGTTTTGCTATTGATGTATTCTTCAGTGAACAGGACTCATTCTGTTTTCTGTACAAATACAGTTATCATTCATCAGTTGTGGAGTGAAGGTTTCTTTTTGAACAGGAGAATGTAAAATTTGCATTGAACATGTACCAACAGACACCTCAGTTTCTGTATCAGCTGTTTAGCACCACCAAAAAAATGACAAATATTTAAAAAGCAAAACACAGTTACCTGATACAGCTGTTCACAAAGCAAGTGGCCACTAGAACATATAACCTTTGTTCAGTTTCTTGAGTACACAGAACAGCCTTTATTTATATGGCATGTCAACACAGATTTTCTTATTTAGGAGCTTGTACACAATACATTGTACCAAGTATGTGTAAAGGACATTCCATGTGGAAACCTATTGCCATCACATACAATGTATTTTTTATGTGTTTTTGTTTGTACTTTATCACTCTCAGTCCCAGAAATTCACATACAGGTGTACTGGAAAAAAATTAGATATGAACAACCGCACCGAAGAATAAACCAGTTTTCCATCAATACAACTTCTATGGGTTGTGTAGGAAAGATATTACTGCCACCATCCATCTATTACACACCTGTTTCAATCAATTAACAGCATTGAAAGGATGTCAACTTCATAAACAGCATTGCAGTATTCTGAAGGGAGAAAGGACATTTTTTTTTGGCAGAAAAGACTTTTTTTGGGGGGGCAGAAAAAATAGTATATTTTCCTCTCTTGCAATGGACATGTGTAGGAATGCAATTTAGGAAATACAGTATTTTCCATGAAACCTGCAGTATTTTGACTAAAATCAACAAAAACAGTCAACAACAAAAAACCACCACCAACAACAAAACAACAACAAACAGTATAAAGTGCAGCAAAAAAAGTAACAGTTGGTATATCTGCTCTTGGTTGTTTCCTTAGTTTGTGAACCAGACTTACAAGCAGAACCTGATGAAGCTGAACAAGTTTGTCATGGTCATGTTTGGTGAGGACACCATGGTTCAACCCAGAGAGTCAGAGGTCAGTATCCTTGGTACCTTTGCAACCATTGCCAGCTCTTCTTTTGAGCTCAAGTACCACCCATCAGTTTAAATGTACAGAACATGCACAAGTTAAGGCTATTGCTGCATAGATTCTTTGTATTTGTGCAACATTCTTGAGATGAATGCATTTTCTTAAGTATTGTGTGTGTGTTTGTGTTCCATTTGAGAAAATTATGAAAAACCAAGTCAGAATTTTTTTTTGTCTCTAACTATGATACACATATAATTATGATACACATATATTTAATTTTGCTGCTGTTGTGCAGTTAGCCAGAAGCCTGCTTGATGCTAAACATATGATCATTTCTCATATTCTGTTCATCAGTGGTTTGGTTTCTACCAGAACGGCACAACCTCCAAGCTGTACACGCTGCAAGAAAGCCCACTCTACATACAGGTAAGTTCTCTAACTGCACGCCATCACTCTATTTTTGTCCTTTTTCTCCTTTTTTACATTCCTCTTTGCCTGCTGCCTCACACATTTATAAAAGATTACAAGGCTACAATTTTTTTCTTCTTAGTTCATTGCAAAAAAAAAGAAGAAATTTGGCAAATACTTTGTTTGTAGGCTAATAAGAACATGTGAAGGGATAACATCATTACATCTTATTTGCATATTTATTGTTTGTAATGGTGACATCATCCTGGTTTTATGAGAACAGAAATAAATAAGTGTGATTCCCTGAATTTTTATACAGTGCCTAGTTTTTATGAAATGGTTGTCTTCCCTTTTGTTCGATTTTATCCTTTTTGTCAAAGTCAACAAGAAGAACAAGCTTTGTAGTACTTGTATATCTGTGTCTGTGGAAACGATATTTAAAAGTTGCAAGGCACACATTGCATGTCACTCCATACAATAGATCATCTTTCTCCACACTTTTATTTTGTGTCTTTACTTTTTCATACTCACTTTAGGACAAGCTTGGCCTGAAGCAGATGGACAAGGACAAGAAGCTAGTCTTTCTTACAGCCCCTGGTGATCACCTCCAGTTTACTGACACGTGGTTCATCAAAAACCTAATTCCTTACATGAAGTAATGGGGGCATTCTCTTGGATGATTGTGGGAGAAGGGGGAGGGGTTGTCACACTTCGTCAGAACTGTATGTGACCGTGCATCACAAAACGAACAAAAAGTCGCACGCAGTGAATTTGTATGAGGACTGAAAATAGGTGAAATGGGTCAACCTAGCCAATCTTTAGTTTTTCATATTTTCTGAAAGAGCAAGTCTTCTCCTACATTAAAATGAGTTTTGGATCATAAAACAAAGAGGAAACTGTGTTTTTAGCAGTTTTTCTCAAACACTTTATTGTAGAGCAGTGTGATTAGATGTTTCTAATAGAGTCCACTTTTCATTTCTTAACAATCTTGTACACACCCTTCACTTTCAACTCTAATAACTTTTGAAAGGATAATGCTACTGCTTTGAAAGTTGGCATTATCCATGGACAAACTGTGTTGATAAAGCATGCCTAATTTAAGCTTAATCTGATAATCCCTTCATTGATATCGCTCCAGTGGTTAACAACCTGTTTTTTGTCCCTTTCATGGCACAGCTAGCGTGGCTTGGAAAAGATTAAGCGCTTGAATAGACTCTTTACTTCAGAGCCTCTTTTCTCAGTTCACACTTTTCTAGAGTGTGTGCTTTCTTTCCAACATTCAGATAGGTTAGGAGAGTCCATTTGAATTGAGTCATACATCAATTAAAAGCTTAGAATCTGATCTTTTAGAATCTGCCCCTAACTAAAAATCCATGTCTGGCGACTTTTTGTTTGTTTTGTGGTGCAGGGTCACATATGGTATCACAGACAAACATGCCATGGCAAAATGATTAGTCTTTGTTAATCCTTTGAGTGCCCGGTGACACAGAAAACTCCATAGTGCATAGTGTTCTACACACAGTCCAAAGTCCCTGGCACAAAAGAGGTTAACGAGGGTTAAAAAGGGATCACTATGTATTGCTTAGAAATACAATGTACTAGCACAATTCAGATCCCCTCGGCATTTTTTTTTTTTTTTTTTGCTATTGTTTCCCCCCCCCCCCCCCCCCCCTTCCAGCTTTGCTTGATGTGATGCATGTTGTAGTACGTGTCAAGGCAAATTGCTTGTTGGGATGGGTAGACGCATGCTGGTTGAGGTCATGCTAAACTAGAAATATGTCAGGGTAAATCATCCCCCGGCGCTAATGGTGGGAATGGCGATTCAGATTCAAGCTAAAACCCTGGTGTGCATTCCTCCCAGCATTACAACACTTTTCCTCTTGTTCGGTGCATAGACATTTTATTTTAGGGAAGTGAGAAATTGGTTTGACCTGTAACATTAGTGGCACCAGATGGATCAAATCAGTAACAATGACAAAATGAAGCACGAGAAGACAAAAAATGGGCAAGGGGAATACCATGTAATCTCTTGTTCTGACACAACTGTTTATGCAGGATCTTCAATGTTTTTGTGGTAGATATCGATATTCTTGGATATTTTTTTTAACCCTTGATGTTACTCTTTCCTGTTTGCTATGGTGGCATTTATTTGAAGATGTACAGTGTGAGACTATTGCTTGTTGATATCTGTTCAAAGATTGGAAATGTGCAATGAAAACCAAGCCAAGAGATCAGTGGAAAATTGAAAGTTTCAGGTTGGTATGTATAATGTATGATGGAAATCTGGTGATGCGTGGGTTGTCAGTTAAGAGTGGATGTTATACTCGATTGTTTTAGGAGAAAGAGGTGAAGTTTCTATTCGAGTGTGTCTTTAGGCGTTTTTAAATACACTGTATCAAATTTTGCTTAGAGATATACAAAGTTTAAGAAAGAACAAAAATGGACTAGTTATGATTAAGAGACTAGCAAAAAGGGATTAATCAAATTGTATCTTGTCACAGTAACACTACAATGAGACATAGGCCTACATGTATGTGCAGAATGCTTCAAAATTGCATGTTAAGATTATGAGTACAGTAACTTTAGACATACAATTTCTCAAACTGCAAAACACAAATTAGACACAATGCCCATTCTTCTTTAATATGAACACACACACACACACACACACACATGTAAACTAGCAACTTGTGTAGAATGCGTGAAAGAAAGAATGTCTTATGTTTATAATACAATGTAGATACTGCAACAAAGTTTGTATTGTACATGCAATTGAAATTGAGATTTAACATCTATGGCTGTTTATGTGTATATTATGTAACCAAAGAAAGGTAGGCTGTACATGTTGAATAGACAATACAACAATAATGAGTGTGAAATGTTATTACTGTTTTGTGCCACATTGTTATACATGCTAGTATATTTCTATCAGATATGTCTTTTCAAAGCTACGTCACAGAGGCATCTAGAAATGCAGCAAAGTTGCAGCGTAAAAGTGCAACTGGTTGTTCATAACTACACTGTATACCGTTTTCTCAGATGATATTTTTGTTAGATGAAAAGTAACTCCTTGCAACTTTTTAATGATGTATGTACACTGTATACAACTTTCTACCAAGTCTTTGTAATAAATGAATCAATTCAAGCATTCTGGTTGTCCATGCAGTCATGAGAGTTTATTCATGATTTCAGAACATACCACATGACCAAAAGGGCCTTCACAGGCGATTCTTTTAAATTTGGAGGGGGGGGGGGGGGGGGGCTAGAAGGCAAGGGAAGCATATGAACAAGACAGGTAAAACTGTGACACTCACTAACAAACTGGATTTGTGGACTGAAGATGCTGAATAAAATGGGCAGACATGTAGAAACGCAATACATGTATTCTTCAACCACCATCCAGATATTTTCTCAAAGTTCCCCTGAGACAAGACAGATACACTGTACATGTACATGAACAGTCAAGCCTACTATGAGGACCATTTCTTTACTGTAACTGGATTTTTGTCTGTGCTCTGCATGAAGGGGGAGGGGGAGGGGGAGAATAATGCAAACTTTCATTGGGTTGAGTAAATTTTAGAAAATTGATGAGAAAAGGATGGAGAACTACTTGGCATGTTAGGAGTAGCTGACGGCTGACCCGAGAGGATTTCCTCTGTATCTGAGTAAAATACAGTAATCGCCTGAGTTGAAGTTCTTTTCAAGTCCTCTTCCCTTTATATCGTCGGGTGCCCGTGCATTGGCCGTTAACGCAATACAAATTGTATTGCATTAACGGCCAATGCACGGGCACCCGACGATATTCTATTGATTTTAACCCCTCAAACGTCGAATTTTCTCAAAGTTGAAGCTATTTCTACAGTCCAAATAGATTCAACTTGACTGTACTGTACATACATAATTTACATAATAACTTCTATGATAATCTTCCCAGACACAACCAGACTGTGGAATGCTTTGCCCAAAGATACGGTACCTTCAACTGTATCATATAAGCTCAGTTTACGCAAGTGGTGCAGGATATCCAACTTCCGCTAGACGGGAATGGGGTGTTTTTAGCTCCACTGTAGAAAATGCAGTCATTTTAACCAGCACTGTACATAAACACGTCCACACCATGCCTGCCAACAGTACGACAATACACCAAAGGTGGACTGTACTGAACAGGAAGAAGAAGAAGGATAACTGTAGCGAGCATTATTACTTTACCCGCACTACCAATCTTTCACCACTGAGTGCAGTGGTATGATACACTGTATTCTGGAAGGATAATCACCATCGAGCTGTTGCCAAAGAGGAATTTGCAACATGAAGGCCTCCATGTACACTTGGTCTGTTGCACTGCTTCACCAAAAATGAGTGCAAGTTCTAACTTGCATTTCTTCAATATTTCCAGGGAATCCAACACTCTTCATTACATCGTGCGGCAGGTTACACTTACATTACATATACAATTGATGGCATGTCAAAGACTGGGACAAAATTGTCATGTACCAGATAAAATATTAAACAAATATTTTTAAAGCATATTGGATGACTAGTGACAAAGAGCCAAGAGCATAGCATGCTGCTCATTATTTATTTTTCTGGTGCGGGCTGGAATATACATTGCCCACTTTTGCTGTCTCTGGCTACTGTATACGCTGTTATTTTCGCATACAGATATTTTCCGCGAATAACGAGGTCATAGACATTTTTGCGCAATGTTGTTTTTGCGAATTGATGCCGACGCTAACATTAATGCTCTATTGACACAGTGCATGGAGACATTTTCGCGTGTTGTTAAATTTGCGATCCAACTGTTATTTGCCAGATTTGCGAAAAATTAAACCCTCGCGAAAATAACAGCTTATACAGTATATTTGCTCAAATTGACATTTGGTGGTAGCACAAGACCAAATCTTGGAGTAAATGAGTCTGCAGTCCCACAAGGAATATAGGGATTGGTAGTGATGGGGCCTGTCAGTTCAGTCTAACACAAATAGTAACATGGGTATACTTTCTCACAAAATTGTGTAAAACGGCCTTCCAAAATCCTGTATCTCATTGGAACATTATGCTAACTCACAAACTAAGCATCTCTGGCAGTTGGAGTGATCCTGTTCGCTCTCAGCGCCATTTTCTTCAAACACATCACCTACAATTCTGACATGTCTTCAGTCCCACTCTACATAAGCACAAGATATGGGACTTGTTACTGCAGAAGTGGAAATTTTTGCACAAAAATAAGAGAGCAGAATATTGTTGCTTGTAAATATGTAATAATGTTTGATTACTTTGATTTTGCAAAATTAAATTTACGTAACTGAGGGCAAAAAAAAAAAAAAAAAAAATGTATATATATATTCATGCCGTAATTTTCACTTTTACAGTACAACTGTACAGTGGACCTCCATTATAACGAAGTCCTCGGGACTGGCAGATTTCTTTCGTTATATCAAAATTTTGTTATAACCAAACAAATAGACCATTAAAAAAAAAATAATAATAACATAGAGCCAATTATGTAGCGGCCTGAAATTTTACGTCATTGTAACCGGAATTTCATTATAACCGTGTCTGTTGTATTAAACAGGAGTGCACTGTACTCTGAAATATTCTGATCACTATCAGGGATGAAAGGAAAACCACCCAATGGAAATGATAAATAAAATTATAAACCTGAAAATTATAGACCTGAACAACAAAATCAACTTTTATCATACTAAGGGTTTCTCATTAATTGACTTCCTCTGTAAGGAGTGTTCATTAGACAGTGGAATAAGTTAAACACTTCACGGACGTACGACGAGCTCTGCTACCCATTCAAAGACACAGAAAGTGATATTCATGCTCTTCAGTAATTTTCTGGAGCCCAGGGTGCCGGTGGCGGTTGCTATGGAAACAAAATCGGAGAGAATAAAACACATGGCGTCAATTTCAAAATCAAAAGCACAATTCACAACAGAACAGTGTTTTTGTTCGACAGGGTTCCCAGCATTTCCAGAAAACAAAATTCCCTGATATTCCCTGATATTCCCTGATATTCCCTGATTTTTTCCCTCATGAAGTATCAAATTTTCTTGATAACTATTCCACCTAATTTCCAGCTTCACATCCAGTTTCCATCCAGTTTCATCCAATATGTCGTTTTGATATGCAACAAAATATAACAGAGTCTTGCTGACTACTTTCAATTTTTGGGCCAATCAAAATTTCCCTTTTCCCTGATTTGAGGCATTTTTATCAAATTCCATGACTTCTTTCTGACTAGAAAAAAAAAAGGTACATTAATTTTCCCTGATTTTCCTGATGGGCTGGGAACCCTGTTGTATGTGCATGTTATTATGTGACGAACATAGATGTACATACATGTACCAGGGAGGTGTTAGAAAAGGAGAGACAACTCTTCGTAATTCATGCAAACACATGTTTGGGTTCAAAGCGTTACAATGGGATGTCTAGCATTCCACTATACGCTTTAAAGTCATGCTCTGCACCGCTCTACTTGCAAGGTGAAGTTCGGAGACGAAGAACGCATTTCACCTTTCGTTGAATTACAAGCTTTATTTCCCCGTAAAATTTTAAATGAAATACATGTACTCGAATTGATTAAGAGTAGACTAGGAAAGAATTCAATATTATAAACATGTATTTCTAGTTTCTTCGTAATGCGCAAATTGAAATCATATGAAAATTAGGCCCTCTTAAAAACCTAATATTTTTCTATAATGCGCACATTTCCGCATGTTAATTTTCTATCCTTTAATCTGGGATATTTTGATCTTTCAAATAAATTACTCCGCTAAAGCGTGCTCCAGCGTGCTTTTAAACTATTTGCTGTTAAAATTGTCAGTTTTACACTGCATTTTGATTCCCTGCTCCAATTCAAGGTACACAAATTCATTGTTGCCATCACATTGAAAGAGAGAGAGAGAGCGAAATGCAGTAGGGGCAAGTATTTCTAGATGTGAGAGCACTAGTCCTGATTATTGATGCTCTCTTTTGTCAAAGCACCTGATTTCCACCTGTAGTTAAGCGCATAACTTCTCGGCGGTGCCGCGCACGACTTCAAAGGAGAGCAGGAGTTGTCTCTCCTTTTCTTACACCTCCCTGCATGTACTTAACACCCACACACACTTGCACATGACTGCCTAAAACAAAAGGCAATCTGTCACTGCACAGAAAGTACATTGTAATTACAGTGCCTGATTACGAAAGAGTGAGCGTAAAAACTGGCAACTAAACTAAAACGTGCGTGGTCTTCATGTAATCTACAGTCTCTGCAATGCTATTACAGTCTTTTAGGTTGTGCCAGTCCTCACACTGTCAAGATAATGCATACCTATCTACTGCTACAGTGAAACCCCGTTATAACGAGTTCGGTTATAACGAGGAACCGCTTATAACGAGGTGATCGCGTCAGTCCCGTTTTCCTTTGCGTGTAAACCTATGGCAGAACGAATCGGTTATAACGAGTTCGGTTATAACGAGATTCCGGTTATAACGAGGACAATTTCAGAGCATCAAGATAAAGAAAAACATAAGCAATTTGATCGGATATAACGAGGTTCAATTTCTTGACTAAATTGCCGCTTTCCGCCGCTTTCAAACACGCGACAAACGAAACACTGAAAACCGAATTCACGCTATCCACGTCTTTTTCCCGTTTTGCAGAGAACCGTTCCTTCCATATTTTCTTCTTAATCACGCGATAAGACACAGGAATGCCTTCCGATGTTCCTACTAAATCATTAAACATAATCATTCGATTTTTTTCGCGATCCCAACGAGACACGCGTGCGTGATATTAGGGCAGAACACAGCGCAACGAGAAAAAAAAAAAGAAAAAGATAACGCATTCAAAAACTTTTCATGTAGATTACATTGGTATAGCGACACTTTGTGGCCAAAAATGGACAATTGGAATGCGTGTGCAACTCATCATTATATTATCCTTTCCATTTTTAGTTCCGACTTCCAGTTCTTTTGCTGGTTAGCAAATATGAGTGTGGATGATTAAAGTCGAAATAATTAACGAAATCATCGCGATCCCGCCGGGTGACAGTATAGCGTAAAAATAGTTGAATAACACATGTTAACCTACTTAATCGGTGTTCAGAAAAAGAAACAAACGCATTTATTAATTTGAATAGATCTGGATTTCTTCATTTTCATTTAACAAATGATAATTTAAATATGAGTGTGTATGATTAAAGCCGAAATAAGTAATGAAATCATCGCGATCTCGCCGGGTGACAGTAGCGTAAAAATATTTGAATAACGAGAGTTAACCTACTTAATCGGTGTTCAGAAAAAGAAACAAACGCATTTATTAACTTGAATAGATCTGGATTTGTTCATTATCATTTAACAACTAATACTTTAAATATGAGTGTGTATATGAAAGCCGAAATAATTAATGAAATCATCGCGATCTCGCCGGGTGACAGTATAGCGTAAAATAGTTGAATAACGCATGTTAAACTTAATCGGTGTTCGGAAAAAGAAACAAACGCATTTAACAGTTCAAGGATGTTCAACACGCGAAGAGATTTTCGAAAGAAAATAAAGAACGCATTTTTAATCCCTTCGGACGCAACGATCATACATTGTATGAAATCACAGCCGAAATGATTCATGAAATTATCGAATTCCCGTTGGGCACCAACAGCGTAAAATACCTCGCAAGTTAACGGTAAACAACGCCATGTACAATGTATTTTACTCTAAAATCATCGCGATCTCGCCAGGTGACAGTAGCGTAAAAAATAGTTGAATAACGCATGTTAACATAAATCAGAAAAAGAAACAAACGCATTCATTAGTTTGAATAGATCTTGGTTTGTTCATTACCATAATTTTAACACTGCATTTCACAATGAAGATTTTTCTTTCTTTCAGAATGGTCTACGAGGTACAGATTTGCGTAAAAAGGATCACAACGTAACCTTCCACATTCAATCGTGTCGCATATTTTTCAAGAACGAATGTACAAAACGCGAAGAAAATAAAGAACGCATTTTTAATCCCTTCGAGCGCAACGATCATTATATTGTACATTACAGCCGAAATGATTCATGAAATCATCGCATTCCCGCTGGGCACCAACAGCGTAAAAATACCTCGCAAGTTACGGTAAACAACGCCTGTATTTTGCTCTATTTGCCTGGTGATAGAAAATATTAACGAACAAGAATTACAATAAAGAATTAACTCATTTCAACCCCTACTTTTTCGACTATTTCACAAATAATTTCCCCTTTATTATATCTCAATAATAATGATCCATAATTGTGTAATAACAACGTAAAGATTGTTCTACAGTCTGATTGATAGGTATATGATTTCATGCTTATGTTTTTCTTTGTTTTTGATGCGTACGGTTATAACGAGGTACCGGTTATAACGAGGTAATATCACCGGTCCCACGGACCTCGTTATAACGGGGTTTCACTGTACCACAAAAGCCATCTAGGAGAGAAGGGAGTGAGTTTGATTCCTGTTATCAGATCAGCAGAAGCTCGTAATAACAAGGACAGATATCACAAGATAAGTGATACAGTAGACTCCTGTTATAACGAAGCCCTCGGGACCAGGAGCTTTCTTTACTGTATATAGAAATTTCGATGTAACCGAACAAATAAACAACAAAAATACATAGAGTGGATAATGTTGCAGCCTGAATTTTTACTCGTTGTAACTTGAATTTCGTTATAACCATGTAAGTTATAACAGAAGTGCACTGTAACAAGAATTTTAGTGGTCCCAACCAGCTAGTTATATACAGGCTTCCCCTGAAGTAGTGGTGTAGGAGTGCTGTATAGCCCGGTCACTACTGAATGAAGTGAATGGGAAAGCTTGCACTTCGATCTGATCTCCGCACACCTGATGTGAGTTGTCTAAGGGATTGGACAGCTCAGAGATAGGCTTGGGTGTGCAGGTCATTGGAGGGGAATGACAAGGTGAGCCATTTACATGTCACTCATTGTAAAGAATGGCTTGATTTCTGACATCAGAACATTGATTTTAAAGTGTGATTCCGCACCGTGGTCCAGTTAAATATAACTTTAAAGTCATCCCTTTGAATGCTGGTATACCATCAAGAAGTCACATACTGATCAGCATAATTATAAGAGTTTAACAGCAAAACTGATAAATCGATTTTTATAGGCAATATATGGAAGTGGTTAAAATCAATTTGAATATCAGTGCCTTGCAAAAAACATGAAACTGAAATTTTATCTCTTTCGCTTTAGATTTTAGGTTTCATTTTGAAGGTGACGCGAACTGCTCTGTTGCTGCATTTTTCTAAATTTTACTCTATTAAAGCCAAGTGGAAAATTTTAACTCCTTGTACAGCTTTGAACTAATAAAGATATTAATGCCAATATGACAGACCAATACCAAATAAAGTGGACAAGGTCAATTAACTCTATGTCTAGCCCCCCCCCCCAAAAAAAAAAAAGTTCTGTTAAAGTTCAATTCTACTGGCTTGATCTGGCCACCAGAGAAACTCCATGCTGTGTTTAATTTTTGCTAGATACAGTGAAATAAAGAATAAAATCAGAGAAAGTTTTACAATAATTGCTCCTATAATAAGAGAAGTTTAAAGGAGGAGAAGGAGGGTGATGGGGGGGGGGGGGATGACCAACCTGTTTGGCCGAGTCAAGCTGCTTAATCTGAGTCTCCTTCTTCTCCAAGTTGACAGCCAGGAGCTGGTTCCGGTGGATCAGGTTCTTGGTCTTCTCAATCACCTGCTGGTATGGAGAAACATTCTGCGTTCCCATGACAACGTGGCCCTGTGGGGAAAAAAAAAATACAAAGGATGAAATTATTCAGACACTAATATGCACATAAATGTTGGGATCAGAGTAAAGAATTCTGTGTGTTGTTACATTTGCAAATAGCAACTGACTCGCGAAATTCACAAAAATAAAAATCCTGCAAATATATGAAATATATACTGTAGTTATACTTCTAAAAGGGTGTTGATATTTCTGGTGTATAACATAATGCGACATCTTATCTCCTGTTTTTAACCCGTTGAGGACAGACTGTTTTTGCTACAACAAGCATTTCCCATGGACACCTGCCTGAGTATACTCGGGACTCGTCTTCAACAGGTTAACTGGCTCATGGTCAGTTCTATGCAATGTGCAAGCATTAATATGTTTGCTGTTCTGATCAATGTATGTAACAATATTTCTGTTTGCAAGAAATGTGCATTCTTTTTTATTTATCAACAACTAACAATTTAAAATACATTTTACTCATTTACAATGCTTTGAATATTTGACAAGAGTACTTCCTATGCAGCGGTGAAGAAAAAAATCCCATAAACAAATACCTCAGAACTTATGATTATCATCATCAATCTTATTTTGTTTCTTTGTTTCCTTTTTTTTTTAGGGGTGGTGGTGGTGGTTTGCTAAAAGAGTAGTTCTTACCTCAAAAGGTTTAACCTAACATAAAGATAAATACTTGTCTAAGCTGAAGCTACACTTAGTCCCAGCTGTGCTCACAATTATCACATAAGTTTTGTGTGATTTGAGGTCTTTTCTTTAGTCACAACAGATGTAACTACAGAGAAAAGGTCGTCATTATTATTATATCACTCTCTTTGGTGGAACTCTCGGATAGAGATCGGAGGAAATCCATACCAATTTGGAGTCGAGCTTGGCATCTAATCTGGCATTCCTGATGAGGTTGACGATCCATCTCTCGGCCTCATCTGGCTTCATGTTCAACTTCTCAGCCAGCATGCTGGGGAAAGGGAAGGGGAATGAGTGCCGTAGAGGGTTATCAATATACATCATCTTTTAAAATACTCTCTTTACGCTGGAAAATACCATGGCCTATAAAAAGAAAGTGGATGTTTGTTGATTGCTGCCTTTTATGTTGGATTCCGAATATGAAAATTAACATTCATTTTCTTTACTTAATCATTATAATTTAAAGTTATTAACTAGTTAATGATAATTTATAAACATCAAATGAGGTATAGAGGTATGTGCATGTTGTTATCCCATGCCCACATCATCTACCTTCTCATCCCATGTTCAAATTGTCTACCTTCTCAGAGCTGCATTTACACTGACTGCCCTATCACTGCAGTGCCTCAGCTGCACTACCATGTCGGATTGAATCAAAAGACATTTTTGTAGATTACATAATGTCGGATCAGTTGCAGTGTCCATTGACAGTATTGATAGATGTGAAGTAAAATATTATTCATGATATCACAATGGTCCTTGTTGGAGGGCATAGACCGCTGCACTGAGATGTACACTGTAAGTGCGGGGTGTGTAGCAACCTGTACTGTAGGAATGCTGTATATCCCAGGCACCACTGGATAGGGCAACTGGAAAAGCTTGCAATCCAAACTTAATCTTTGCAAGCACTGCACTGAGTTACTCATGGTAATCAGGAACTCACTGTCATACAGGCCTGCAATCATGTGCTAGTATATTGACAGCATAAAGCTCAAAACTGTAATATAGTTGAAGGCTGGAGTGTTTGCCTTTGAACATCATCATGGACCTTACACAGCTAAGTCTAACAATTTCACAAATACAAATAGAGCTATCATATTATACATAGCGTCTAACCCATCGAGGACGGACTGATTTCGCTACAACACCCATTTCCCATATAGACACCTGCCAGAGTATATTCAAGACTTGTCCTCAACAGGTTAAAGGTGCATGGTCCCCGTGTTTTAGTCAAATGCATACGCGGGCGCACAGCGCAAGTTTCCTATAGAGACCTACGCTATCAACATCTCTTTGGCGCTTACGCTTTGGCCCACTTTCCCGAGTCCGAAGAAGTCTGATTCACTTTAGTCAGTGGTCCGATCACAGTTCGGCTCATGATTCGGCTGAGGGGGATGACAGCTTTAGCAAACTTCTTTTGTGATGTCATAATAACAAGCACATATGCACGCACCGTGGCATTACTACAGACTGCGCGATGCGCAAAGAAGACAGCAAAGGCAACGTTACTTAGCAACACCTACGCACTTTACTCTTGATGACAGCTCAACTTCGGTAATCTTCGTATCAATGCTAATGGTGATCGGCAGCATCATCAACAGCGCCATCTACACTACCGGGACTATGCCCCTTTAAGTAGTGCACTCCCGTTACCATGAAATCTGGTTGCAACGAAATAAAAATTCAGGCTCCAATATTATTCGCTCTATGTTTATTATTATTTATTTGTTCAGTTATCACAAAATTTCTATGTAACAAAAGAAAAGTGCCAGTCCCAAGGACTTCGTTATACACTGTAATGGGAGTCACATGTACCCAGTAGCGTGAGAGAAGGAAATACAGTGGAAATGCAGTATAAAGAGGTCTGATCATCTGACACAACAAAATACCTAAAAATAACAACCATTGGGCCTTATGGAACAAAGTCTACATTGCTGAAACACTGAGTTCCAAGTATTCACCTTTTTCTTTAATAATATGTCATGGTGTGCTGGTAGGTCACTAACTTTTGCTGACTATCACTTGTTAAGTCAATCAAGGCAAACCACAAACATCGCAGACAGGACAAGCCCACTTTCCCCTGGGATTGAAGTATTGAAATGTATTTGATGGGTACAGGTGTAAAGTGGTGGAGTAACATGCCCACTTTACTGTATAGATAGTACTGGCGGAAAGCTGGAATATAGTAGCTTTCTCACCAAGACATGTAATATAAGTTTATGGAGCAACTTGCCCACTTTAGTGTACATAGATTTTGTAGAACCAGAAAGCTGGAATCTATTCATTACCAAGATACAATAGCTGCTTGGTACACAGTGTATTATATAGTGCCATCACCACGCAACCTAAAGGTTGAATGAGTTTATGAAACAAAAGAGGTACTGCCACCCTACTTGAATAGTGGATTTAGTGGCAATGACTGGACAGTGGCAATGACTGGACAATGACTTAGAGATAGAAAACCACATAAAAGTGGCTGGTATTGTTCTATGTTACTTTGAAGTTTGCCACCCTGTGATGCCGTACAAAGAAGCAGAGTACAGCATGCATGTAGAATGCTTTGTATTAAGTTTCTTTCTCAATCTCCCTCTCTCCCTCTCCTATCTCTCCCTCTGCCTCTTTGTCTCTGTCTCTCTCCCCAAGCCCTGTGAAGTGGAAGGACGTGTTCCAGTTTCTCCGAGACTAAGCTGTTATACTTAAATGTTTTAGTGGAGAAACTCCACCTTTTGCACTTATACACGAAGTTCCGTCCTGACATAACCAAGTCATGTCCAGTGTACGTCAGTTCAAAGTTGTTAAGAAGGTTTGAACGATATTTTATGGACGCTTTGCTGTACATTCGAAACGGTCTGTTATAATTATGTTGGTCGATCTAAGGAGAAGTCAAACGACTACTTAGTGCTTTGTGGACCAGACATGCAGCTTCAAGAATTTGCAGCAAGCCCGAAGTAACCTTCATTTATGGACAAGGACCCCCCCCCCCAACTGTGAGTCAACTCAACGCAGAGATGTCCTTTGGTCATCGTTCGCGGACCCCCTTCACTTCATGAACTGAGCGCTCCAACGAGATTCGCCATCAGGGGTTAGCATGTTAATTCGACCGCGAGGACTGTATTCATGAGCATTTTGCGCGAATATTGAATGGTAGAGATCCAATCCCCTTCATTGAATATCAGAGTGGACTTATATGTGAGTACATTCTTATCTCTGTCATTTGTGTATGTATAATAACTCTTTTTTATCTTTCATGGTTAAAAGAGATCAAACTGGTTGCTCTGATGCCGGACTTTGAATAAATCTCAACACCAACAAGGTGATTAATGTAATCCAATGTGTACCACGTTGTCTTTGTCACTGCTTTGACGCCCACATACTTAGTTTGTTTAATGCTTCTGTGTGTTATATCCATTTGGATGAAATTATGTATTCGGGGTGAGAATAAGCCATCCTGACAAGTGACTTTATTCTACTCATGCACATACACGCTAACACCCCCCTTACATAAATTGGTGTCAGGAGTGGGATTGTCAAAGTAGGTGTTGAGATCTATTTCATGAGTCTGCAATTAAGTCATTATATTTTTGCACATTTATTCTGCCACATTGTGAAGCACTACATCTCGCAAGGTTGTTTTGGAGTTAATTGGTCAGGTGTACATTGAATGACAAATTCAAACATAGAAAGATTGTTCTGGTCAAAGCAGAAAACCCGCTACCGACAGGCGACAAGGTTGAAGGAGGGTATACTTGTTTGATGTAGTGGCTGTATAGTGGCACATGCATCCACTTTTATGTCCATGCTTTGATTTTGTGATTTTACATGCTTGAGTTCGATTGATAGTTTGAGCAATAGATTGGATGCATGTTATTGGTTCTTCTCAAATTTAGATCTTTTGATGACAATTTAATTTCAAAGTGTTTTTAGGACTTTTTGGTGTTAGTATACATACACTGCAGTACAATGAATATGAGTGAGGTAACTCCGGTGTCTGAAGGGGCATCACACTCCACACCGTCATCTAGTCAAGGGGCTACACCTGTATTGACCCTCCCGTATATTCCCATGCACATTACAATTCCAATCTTTTCTGGGAGTGATCTAGATTCCTCTTTAGGGGTAGAGGAGTGGATTGCGCGGGTAAAGGCTGCATTTAGGGTATGGAACACTCCAGCTGACCAGAAAGCACAGATAGTCATTCATCACTTAGCAGGAGAGGCTCGACGGGAGGTGCTGGTCCTAGAGGAGTCTGTGCGGGACGATGCCGAAAGAGTATTTACAGCTCTACGGGAAATCTATGGGGACAGGGAAACCGCTGCGTCGTTACTTAACAGGCTTCACTCAAGAGTTCAGAGAAGGGGGGAGAACACACGTACGTATGCACTGGCGCTACAGGAGTTGGCCCAAAGAATAAGGCGGAAGTATCCAGCCTACCTCCCAAAGATGGACGATATTCTGTGTGGTTGCTTTCTAGAGGGCTTGAGGCAGGGAGCGGCAAAAGTGGCAGTAACGCGACACTATCGCCGGGACGGAGCAGCCAGCTTTGCTGAGTTGAAGGAGGAGGCCAGGCGTATCGAGGAGGAAGAGGAAGGAAGTGGCAGAGGAGAGACTACTACACATGCATCCGTCTACGCTGTGCATGGCGGTGCCTCGGCAGGAGCAAGGAGCAGCGATGAGTTGGTATTGCAACTCGCAGAGGAGATGAAAACTCTTCGCCTGGTTGTTACCCAACTCCGCCAGCAGATGGGCCGTGGAAGTACCAACTCACAAGGGGCCAGAGGAAGAGGGAGAGGAAGAAGAACCCCAAACTCCAACTGGGATGAAAGTGGCCGACCCAGATGCTTTCGTTGTGGCCAGTTTGGTCACATGGCTCGAGACTGCCAACCAAGGCCCGGCCCACCATCCCAACAACCCAGTACCAATGCCCAAACACCACCACCCACATCAAACAGCGTCAACCAGTTTCTTCACCAGGGAAACTAGAACTCTCCGGCGCCAAGGGCCAAGCGGCGGAGACCAAACACCAAGGCCCCATATCGACAGAGACAACCCATCACATCGTTGGAGAGCACCTTTTAGCCACTGCCAAGATTGAAGGCGTCAATATTTCCTGCATTCTCGACACTGGTAGTCAGGTATCTACCATCTCTAAGAGCTGTTTGGAGTCGCTGCAAATTCACCAAAACAAACCGGAGCCGTTGCCATGGTTACGCCTGAGGGGTGCAAATGGCTTGGAAGTGCCGTATACTGGGTGTGTCGAATTGCAAATGGAAGTCCTCGGCAAAGACTTGGGAAAGGTGAGCATGTTAGTGGTTGAAAAAGCTCCTTCATCGTCATCTCCATGTTTGTTAGGGATGAATGTGATTCGTTTGTGTAGCATGCAACTTTTCAGTCCGGACGGCAGGAAACATCTCCAGTCAAGTTCAACGGCCAGCAGCGCAGCTTGGAAGCAGGTGCTATCTGTGGAAAAAGAGATGGTCAGCCCCAGTGGCGGGTATATGGTACACCCTGCATCGAAGCGTGTGCGACTGAAGGCTGGATGTGAACAGATTGTGATGGGGGTATGTCGGGCAGTCCAGCAGAAGGATGAGCTGGTCGGACTAGTGGAGGCTTGCCACTCAGGTAACTTACCAAACGATATACTGACAGGTCGCGCGGTGGTGACAGCAAGGAAGGGAGTGGTGCCGGTTCGAGTTATAAACCACAGCCACAGTGATATTTTCATAGACCGCAGCACTCAACTTGCAGTGCTACACACCATAGCACCTGACGCAGTGATGGGAAGCCACCAAGTGCAGCTTGAACAAATTGATGGCGAAACACTCCAGGTGTCAGTCTCGCAGCCACCCTTCCCCGATGATGTGGTATCCAGCATTGATGTGTGCACAGATGGCCTGACGGATACACAACTGGAGCAGACAGGATATCTGTTAGCTAAACACCATCGAGTGTTCTCCCATGGAGAGAGTGATTACGGGCGAACCAATCTCAGCACTCACTCAGTACCAACAGGCGATGCCCCACCACAGCTCTTCAAGGAGGTGAAGGACCATCTCAACAACCTTCTGGAGAATGAGATCATCCGAGAGAGCTCTAGTCCCTGGGCATCACCCATCGTCCTAGTGAAAAAGCGGGACGGTACTCTACGTCTGTGTGTGGATTACCGCAAATTGAATGCGAAGACAAGAAAGGATGCGTTCCCCTTGCCCCGCATCGATGAATCTTTGGATGCTCTCGGTGGTGCCCAGTATTTTTCCACGCTGGACCTCGCCAGTGGGTACTGGCAGGTGGAGATGAAGGAGGAGGACAAAGAGAAGACAGCTTTCACCACGCCCATGGGGTTATTTGAGTTCAACCGCATGCCATTTGGCCTCTCCAATGCCCCAGCCACATTCCAACGGTTGATGCAACGCTGCCTGGGAGACCAAAATTATGATACTCTCCTCATCTATCTGGATGACGTCATAATTTTCTCACGTGACTTCGACACCCACCTGGCCAACCTGGACAGAGTTCTGACTAGACTGTGGGAGGCTGGACTAAAGGTGAAACCGTCCAAGTGTCATCTGTTCCAGAAAGAGGTGAGATACCTCGGGCACGTCATCTCTGCTGACGGCATTTCCACAGACCCTGACAAGTGCAAAACGCTAGAGGACTGGCCCCAACCTCAGAACGCCAAGAAAGTCCGCATGTTTCTCGGCTTTGCTGGCTACTACAGACGATTCGTGAAAGACTTCGCGAGGATTGCAAAGCCTCTCTTTGCCCTGACTGGCCAGCCTAAGAAGGGAAAGAAAAAGAAACATGCGGCACCCCAGCAATTCATATGGACAGATGAGTGCCAGGCAGCATTTGACACACTTCGACAATGTCTCATGTCCTCCCCAGTACTTGCCTATCCAGACTTTCGCCGGCCATTCAAGCTGTACACCGACGCAAGCAATCTTGGTCTAGGAGCCGTACTTTCTCAGGAGATAGATGGAGAGGAAAAGGTAGTCGCCTATGCCAGCCGGGGCTTACGGAAAGCTGAGCGCAACGATGCCAACTACAGTGCCTTCAAACTTGAATTGCTGGCACTAAAGTGGGCAGTCACAGACAAGTTTAAGGACTATCTTCTCGGCTCGTACGTCGACATCTACACAGACCACAACCCCCTAGTACATCTTGACACAGCAGGCCTTGGAGCTACTGAGCAGCGGTGGTTAGCAAAACTGTCAAACTTCGACTTCAAGATCCACTACAGACCAGGTAGAGTAAATGCGAATGCAGACGTTCTATCACGACTTCACTCTCAGGATAACACAGTGCACGAAGAGGATATCATGGATGACGTTGAAGTGTTTCAGACTGTGGCCAGCGCTGGAGACGAGGGAACGTTTGTTTTACCAGGTGTGTCTGTGGAGGAGATGATGAAGCATCAGGCAGAGGACCCAGACATCTCTCGAGTGTTGGAACACTTCCGACGAGGAACGAAGCCCACACCAGCACAAAGGAGGGAGTACAGCAACACCACTCGCAAACTCCTTGACCAGTGGGACAGACTCTCATTAGAAGCTGGTGTCCTCTATCGACGACGGTATAACCACCAACTAGGGAAAGAAGAGCTGCAAATCCTCCTACCGAATGAGCTGCATGATATGGCCCTACATGCATTACATAATGAGATGGGTCATTTTGGGGTGGAAAGAACAGTAAAACTGGCAGAGGAGCGGTTCTTTTGGCCGCAAATGAGAGAAACCATCAGTCAGTGGTGTTTGCGATGCCGAGAATGCACCCTCCGTCGTCCCCAGCCGAGTATGATGGCTCCTCTAGTCCCTATCAAAGTTTCAGCACCTCTGGAACTCGTTGCCCTCGACTTCCTCACACTAGAACGTTCAATTGATGGATATGAGAATGTTTTGGTAATAACAGACCATTTCACTAAATTCTGCGTAGCTGTTCCCACTCGAGACCAAACAGCAACAACGACTGCCCGTGCTCTGTGGAGGAATTTTGTCCTTTGCTATGGCTTCCCGCAAAGCATACTCACCGACCAGGGAGCAAACTTCGAATCCAAGCTGATCAAGGAGCTGTGTGAGTTGTATGGAGCAGAGAAGAGGAGAACCACTCCATACCATCCTGCCGGAAATGGACAATGCGAGAGGTTCAACCGAACACTCATCTCCCTGATCCAGACTCTGGAGAGTGAGAAACGTAGAAGATGGCCACAATATCTCCACTCACTAGTGTATTCGTACAATAACACCGCTCACTCATCCACTGGTTTCACACCCTTCTACCTCCTCTTCGGAAGGCATGCTCGCCTCCCAATAGATGTCTCCCTTGGCATCGATAGAAATAGCAACCGAGGCGGTGATGTATCAGACTGGGTAGATGGTCACCATGAGGAGTTACTAGCTGCCCACAAACTCGCAAGAGAGCATCTGTCGAAGACGGCAGAAGTCAGGCAGCAGCAGTACAACAAAAAGGTGAGGGATTGCCCATTGCTCGTGGGAGAGCGAGTTCTGCTCAAAAACCATGATCCCAAACGGCCGAAAAAGATCAACGACAAGTGGAGACAGAGCCCATTTATCATCGTAGGGAAGCCAAATCCGGATCAGCCTGTGTACAAAATAGTGCCAGAAAGTGGTTCAGGTCCTGAGCGGACGGTACATCGAAACGAGATAAAGCCGTGCCAATTTCTGACGGAGGAGCAGGATGAAACAAGTGAAATGGCTCCAACTCGGAAAGACACACCACGTCCCCCACATCACCCTCATCACCCTGTTCCCACGGATAACACACCACCCAATTCCCCTCTTCTGGCGGTCTGGCAGCCTCCATCATCTAGTGGTCTACCCCAAAATGCAGCCGCTGCCTCGCATCCACCCTCTCCCCCAATGCCACAGTCCCCCGATAGGTCTACAGAGTTACCCTCTCCCCAACTCTTGCCCCCATTAGAGCAAAGCCCACAGCCAGAAGTACGGAGATCAGGCAGGTCTACTTTAGGGGTACCACCCATGCGATATACAGCTTCTGACTACATTGTAGAGACAGAGGAAAGGCCCATTGTCTTAGGTGTGGAGTGGCTTGCCTCTGGTGTCGCAAAAGCGCAGAAAGAAGGATGTTTTGAGAGTGACACAACTGAAGCTTGGTCTAAAAGCCTAGCCAAGTTAAAGTTGAGGTTGTAATACCATGTATATTATTGTGCTTATATTGTTATGCTATGTGTACGTTTGAAGTTTTAGAACTCACAAGAATAGAGTTTATTACTGTCATCTTTAAGGATGGAACGAAGTACTAACATATTAGTATTTTAATATCGGAATATACAAGTGTATACTGTTGAGGTAGATAGCAGGAGATATAATTGTATACCGACTATCATGATTAACATAAATGATGAAAACGATAGTTGTGGTTTACATGCTACATGCATTACACATTCAGTGTGAAAGATGCAACAACACTGATTTATCATTGGTAACTTAATTTGTTGAGTTATAAATGCAATAGTAGGAGAGGGTTACTTTGGATTTACTTCATTATGTCCCTCATTACATGCATGCATGATGTCTTTTCAAATTGACCCATCTAACTGTGATGGGATAGGTTTTTGGTAACCCTCCTCTCTCTCACTGTATTGAAATGAATTTTGTAAATAATATATTTTGTATATTTTGTATATTTATGTAAATAGCAATGTAAAGAAGATGCATGGTATGCATTATCATCATGACGTGGAAGTCATGATTCCTTTAAAGCAGGGAGGTATGTAAAGTGGTGGAGTAACATGCCCACTTTACTGTATAGATAGTACTGGCGGAAAGCTGGAATATAGTAGCTTTCTCACCAAGACATGTAATATAAGTTTATGGAGCAACTTGCCCACTTTAGTGTACATAGATTTTGTAGAACCAGAAAGCTGGAATCTATTCATTACCAAGATACAATAGCTGCTTGGTACACAGTGTATTATATAGTGCCATCACCACGCAACCTAAAGGTTGAATGAGTTTATGAAACAAAAGAGGTACTGCCACCCTACTTGAATAGTGGATTTAGTGGCAATGACTGGACAGTGGCAATGACTGGACAATGACTTAGAGATAGAAAACCACATAAAAGTGGCTGGTATTGTTCTATGTTACTTTGAAGTTTGCCACCCTGTGATGCCGTACAAAGAAGCAGAGTACAGCATGCATGTAGAATGCTTTGTATTAAGTTTCTTTCTCAATCTCCCTCTCTCCCTCTCCTATCTCTCCCTCTGCCTCTTTGTCTCTGTCTCTCTCCCCAAGCCCTGTGAAGTGGAAGGACGTGTTCCAGTTTCTCCGAGACTAAGCTGTTATACTTAAATGTTTTAGTGGAGAAACTCCACCTTTTGCACTTATACACGAAGTTCCGTCCTGACATAACCAAGTCATGTCCAGTGTACGTCAGTTCAAAGTTGTTAAGAAGGTTTGAACGATATTTTATGGACGCTTTGCTGTACATTCGAAACGGTCTGTTATAATTATGTTGGTCGATCTAAGGAGAAGTCAAACGACTACTTAGTGCTTTGTGGACCAGACATGCAGCTTCAAGAATTTGCAGCAAGCCCGAAGTAACCTTCATTTATGGACAAGGACCCCCCCCCCCAACTGTGAGTCAACTCAACGCAGAGATGTCCTTTGGTCATCGTTCGCGGACCCCCTTCACTTCATGAACTGAGCGCTCCAACGAGATTCGCCATCAGGGGTTAGCATGTTAATTCGACCGCGAGGACTGTATTCATGAGCATTTTGCGCGAATATTGAATGGTAGAGATCCAATCCCCTTCATTGAATATCAGAGTGGACTTATATGTGAGTACATTCTTATCTCTGTCATTTGTGTATGTATAATTGTAGAACCCACAGGAAAATATGCCCCCCCCCCCCAATTTTTCGTTATATAAGCTATGTCCTATGTGAAACATATAACCCCTCTGTGAGAGATCTTCTCTCACCCCTACACAAGAGTGGAAGAGTCGAGAACAAAGGAGAGGGTAACATGTGGCCAAAGCAGCATCAGCTAACCCATCACTTTTTGATTGCTGCTTGTGCCCATACAACCCACTAAGACGTGTCTCCTCCCTTCTTCTTTTGTCAAGGTAAGAAACTTCTTGATACACCATATTCAATTATATTTCTTCTTGTATGTATGATATACTGTATATAGTCAGTGATGACAGACGTGAGTTATAAGTGTGATTGTGTCAATTTGTAATAATGAATTACAGCTTGAATGACAGGCGATATAATCAAGTTAGAGAACTTATGTTAGAGAGACTTTGGGTGTGTTAATACATGGTAACTTGTTCTGAGTATGTCTCTACTCACTCAATTCATCTGTATCATAAGTGACTTTTAAAGTTTAAAGTATTAAATGAGGAAAATATCTAAAACAAGGTATTTTAAAAGGGAAGACTTGTCGGTATCAGGATTTGTAGGAGAATACACATGAATATAATATGTGCATCCTCATGATATGTTTCATACCATTTTGCCTATATATTTATATGTTCGGTACATAACCATGTATATAAATATTCATCTATGTTCCTGTTAGTTTGGAGATCAATATGTAGTTACTAGAATTTAGTACAGCCATAGAGTTAACAGGTGTTGGGAATAGCTATAAGACAGCAATGTGAACATGCTTGGTGTATATTGTGAGAACAGGCCAGAGGAGTTATATAGCAAAGGAAGTGGAAACAAAGCCTGATTCAGATTAATCTGTTTGCTTGCTCCCCCTGCACCACCTTCCATTCACCACCCAGTAGATGAGAACAAAGCCAGCAAAGTGTGTGTGTGTAACAGGGTAGAGTGAGGGCAGAAATTAGTACCTTAATACCTCTACCCCTTGCATTCAGCATCTTTGGTCTGTGTAAACACATTTGCTAAGACAAAACAAAGGTAGCAGCATGCTCCTTACAGAGGAGGCACACTTAATGTAAGGTGTGAATTAGATGTTCTCTATAGTTGATGCTGTCCAGCTAGAATAAAGGGATAAGCTGGGGCTGATAGAAACTCTGGCAGAGCTTGTCTCCAGCCACGCGCTAGTCTCACAAACTAGACCCATTAAGATTGTTACTGTAGTAGTATGATATATAATTTGGATATGTTGCAGTTGTCTCAAACATGATTATTTGAATGCATGATTTAAAAGAAGGAGCATTCTTTGTTAGTTTAAGTAGAATGAATGTATGTCTGTATATATAGTGTATTAAAGGTTTTATAAATGAGAGTAGACAAGTTTATGGACACAGGGTCTGAAACATACACTATTCAGTACTGTATCAAGGAATGAGATAAACTTGCTGGCACAGAGTTTGCAAACAAACTCTTTGTCTTTGAACTTGCCAAAGGCCGAGTAGAGTTTTCCTTGCTTTTTCCACTTGTTCCAAACTCTTAAAGAAACTGCACTTCCTTGGAAAATGGTTATTGGAATTAGATTGAGTGCAGCTATCTTGATATTTTGTGTTCAATACTATACATGAACATGATGCAAGGGACGGAATAATATCGAGGTTGAATATGTTTAATAGTACACTGGCATTATATTTGTCCATTTACAATTTATACCATTCTACTCACAGAACAGAGTACTAGAAGATGTGTTGGGTGAAGTTATTATTGGTATTGTTGTTTGGTAACATTGTACATTACTTACCAGATTAGTAGATTTATTAACAGAATATGATTACCTTTTAAATAGTTGTTGTTTGACAAATCATGGTGAACATTTGTTGTTTAATAGTTATAGTGTTGATTACCTCCTTTTGGTTGTTATTAAGTTATGATGAGTTAGATTAATATCGAAGCTGTTTAATGCATAAGTTGCAACATCATAACTAGGTTGTATATATGTTATACTAGATAAGTATTGGTAATGACAGGTTAAAGGATTATTGCATGGAGTGTTTTTACATTCATTTGGATTAGAACAGATCAAGTGTCATTGCAAAAGGACAGTAATGTTAATTCATTTTATTAATTAGTTAGTTATCAGTTATGTTAAGTATGTGTGTTTTGATTGATTAGTTTTATAATAGAAGACCACACATACACAGGGTAGTGTATATAACAGTGAAAAAGAATAATTATTATAAGAGTTGGTATCATGTTACTACGAGCTGATGCTCGATCCATGTGATAACTATAACAGTGTGTGAGAAAGAGTTATCAAATGGATAACAGTGAATGATTATGAATAAATGATCACTTTTTTGATTGCTGCTTGTGCCCATACAACCCACTAAGACGTGTCTCCTCCCTTCTTCTTTTGTCAAGTTGATTGAGTATCACAGCCCACCCGGCCGCCCCTCGGCGCGGGTGCTACATTTGGCGACCCTGCCAGGACGTCGCCTGCCACAGAGCTAGAAGGGCAGATGTGACGTCCCAGGACTGACTGAACCTGTAGACCGTCCCTGACCAGGTACCTGTTTGAGACACCAACATTCACCATGAGCCTAGAAAGCATCAGCCAGACAGTACAGGAAGGCCTCCATGGACTGGACGTGGACCAGCTCCTTCTACTGGGCGAGAAGATGCAGATCCCCACGACAGATATGGAAAAGGTAAGGGGGAAAGGTAAGATGGGGTGTGTTAGGTTTTTTGCTAGGTACTTGGCCAGGGAGGAGGTAGAGGAGATGGAGGACGGTGGACTCGAGTATCTGCGCCAGGTCGGAGCCAACATCAAGGAGATAGCAGGAGAGGAAACTAAGGAGGAGCCTGCACAACCGGCTGGGAGTAAAACACCGCTGATCGACAGTCCTACTGTTCCCCATCCAGTCCCACAGATGACGGAAAGTATTAGCCCCTCCAACCTGCAGGGGCTCATAAAGAGAGAGTTCCGCGTGATTGGTCAGATAGGTGAGCCTGCTCAGAGAGATAAGATAACTTTTGCAAACCTAAACAGGCAGCTTGAGATGGCACAAACCAAGGGCTATCCAGAGGCGGAGATCGTCGAGGGTGTCCTTCGTGCTATCAACCCAGGGATGAGGTTACGAAGTTATCTGGAGAGTAAAGCTGATCTCACATTATCTACACTGCGGGACATTCTAAAGGCCCACTTCAGGGAAGGAGATGCTACCACTTGGTACAAAGAACTGTCTGCAGCAGCCCAGGGAGGGAATGAAACAGCCCATGACTTCCTCCTTCGGATGCTGGACTTGCGGCAAAAGGTCTTGCAAGCCTCGGAGAAAGCAGGTACAAATCTGCGGTACGACCCAGCTCTTGTACAGCAAATGTTTTTGCATTCTCTGACGACAGGATTTCAGAACGATAATATCAGGATGGACATGCGACCACTCCTAAGCGATCCTGGAGTGTCGGATGAGACTTTGTTTCGACATCTTCAAGCCTCAGAAACTAATGAGACTGAAAGACGAGGTAAACAAAAGACAACAAAGGCAAAAATAAACCAGGTAGAGCCGGAGGTGAGCAGTCTTCGGAAACAGCTGCAGGACATTCGAGCTGAGTTAGCAAGCCTGAAGGCTGGCAGCGAAAACCGCCCGACAGCTCAGCAGAATAGACCACCAACCCGAGGAAGAAGGCCTGACTGGGGATGCCAAGCGTGTAGACAGCAGGGCAAGGGTGCAGAGTGTGCCCATTGTTTCCATTGTGGCAGTGGAGACCATTTTCTTCGGGGCTGCAGAGCGCGGTACCAGACGGGAAACGCGACAGGGTTGCCAAGGAGGGACGACCGGCAACCTTCGGCGAACCAAAGTCCCAACCCGCACGCACAGTAAGAAGAAACCCTCATAAGGAAACACGAACACCCCAGCCAATCCACAACCAGAATAAATCCAACAATCCCAAGCCATCATTAACAGGGAGGAATTCATCCACTTTCAAATCCTATCCCCATGTGGGAGTTGGCCTGATTGGAAGACACCGTAGGAGACTAGTAAATCTCATCGGAGAAAAGTGCATGGTGAGATGTCGAGTCAATGGTGTGTCGACCAGTGCCCTTTGGGACACCGGAGCTCAGGTGTCTATTGTGTCCCGTGCATGGAAGGACAGGAATCTACCAGACGAGGTCATCCAACCCATTGCTGAATTGATGGAAGGGCAGAATTTGCAGCTCAAGGCAGCAAATGGCCAAGAAATCCCCTTCCTGGGATGGATGAAAGTCAGCTTTTCACTGGAGAACAAAGAGGAGGCACATGTCATTGATATTCCAATATTGGTTACGCAAGACCCTCTCAGTGAGCCAATTATTGGATTCAATGTAATCAGTGAGATGGTACGACAACCCCCCTACATCGACACCAAGCAGGGAACCGACACTTTCCATGATGCTTTTGACTCCAGCCCAGCCATCGTCGACTCGGTCGTAAGCCTCCTACAAAGCGTAGAAGAAGAGGATGAACTGGGTGTGGTGAAACATCCTAAGGGCTTCACAACAATCCCTAAGCAAGCTTCAATATTGATGACCTGCAGAGTGAGAGCTGTGATACCCATCCAATCCCCAACGGAGGTGCATTTTCAGCCCGACTACTGTGAACTCCCCGATGGACTGTGTCTAGGTGAAGGATTGGTCTGTCTCAAACCCGGATCAAGCTGCAAGGTGGAAATTTTGGTGACAAATACTACAAAGCATGACATCACAGTCCATGGCCAAACGATTGTGGGACGGGTGCAACGCGCGGCTGCCATCATACCAGGTCATGTCATGACTCCCCATGAGTTGCCAGAGGTAAAGGTAGCCACGGTTACACCCGATACCCCCGCCCATGATGATTTCATCCCTGATGTGGACCTCTCTAATCTTACCCCAGAGCAACAAGAAAAGGTGAAAAGGGTTTTAAGACAAGAAAGGGACGCATTTGCAAGGAATGACGATGACATCGGACGCATTGAAGACCTGCAAATGCACATCAATCTGACCGATCATTCTCCAGTTCAACGTACATACATGTCTATTCCCCGACCACTTTACCAAGAGGTCCGAAACTACATCGAAGATTTGATAAGCCGTGGGTTCGTTGAAAAGTCTACATCCCCTTATTCATCTCCAGTAGTCTGTGTTAGGAAGAAGGATGGTGGCCTACGTCTGTGCATCGACTACCGGGAGTTGAACAAGAAGACCATCTGCGACCGCCAACCCATACCCCGCATCCAAGATGTCCTCGATGGGCTTGGAGGAAGCCAATGGTTCACAACACTTGACCAGGGCAAAGCCTATCACCAGGGGTACATGGACAAGGATAGCCAACCGATGACTGCGTTTGTCACCCCCTGGGGCTTATACCAATGGGTACGCATTCCGTTTGGTTTGAAGAATGCCCCGGCGGTATATCAACGCCACATGGAACGGACCTTGGATGGCCTGACTCATAAGTTCTGTGTTGTGTACTTGGACGACATTCTTGTATACAGCCAAAACTTTGATGACCATCTCAACCACATTCAACAGGTCTTGCAGAGGATGAAGCAACAAGGAATCAAGTTGAAACCAGCAAAATGTATGCTGTTTCAAAAAGAAGTAAAGTACCTGGGCCGGATCGTCTCCAACAAGGGACATCGACCAGATCCGAAAGATACAGCAGCACTACAGTCCTTGAGAAATAAGCGCCCAAAGAACGTAGGTGATGTAAGACAAGTGCTTGGCCTGGTTGGATATTACCGCAGGTACATTGTTGACTTCTCCCGGAAAGCTAAGCCTCTGTATGACCTATTGAAGGGACCATCACACCAAGACCCAAAAGTAGACAAAAAGACAAGCAACCCAAGAAATAGAAAAACAAAAGTAAAGAAACATCTTGTCCCATCCAGTCAACCAATCACATGGACAAATAACCATCAAATAATACTGGAAAATCTCATTGACCAGCTAACATCACCTCCCATCATGGCCTACCCGGATTTTGACAGACCGTTTGCACTTTTCACAGACGCGTCACAGGAAGGACTAGGTGCTGTTTTGACTCAGGAACAAGATGGAAAGATTTGTGTGATTGGTTATGGTTCCCGAACACTGTCCCCTGCCGAGAAGAACTACCACCTGCATTCTGGCAAGTTAGAATTTCTAGCTCTGAAATGGGCAGTGACGGAACATTTCCGGGATTATTTGTTTTATGCCCCTAGCTTTACCATCTTCACAGACAACAACCCTCTGACTTACATCATGACCACAGCAAGGTTAAACGCAACTGGACAGAGATGGGTCTCGGAGCTCGCCGATTTCAACTTTTCAGTGAAATATCTCCCTGGAAAGAAGAACCAAGTGGCCGATACGCTTTCTAGGTTACCGGTGGACTTGGCAGAATACCAGCAGATGTGCACGAAGGAGGTCTCTCCAGACACAGTTACAGCAATGTACGCTGCGGTGCAACAACAAGGGACTGAGGCAGTTTTCGTTCACGCCCTGTCCACTGACATTGCAAGAGAGAGCGAAGCAGGAAGTCCCGAGACACCACCAATCTTGACCAGCGAAACAATTCGAACCGCACAAGAACAAGACCCCGCAATCAGACCAGTCCTACAAGCCAAACTTCAAGACAAGTTCCCAAGCCGAGAAGCCCAGAAAGACATGCATCCCTGCTCTCGACGTCTGTTGCATGAATGGAAACAGTTGCATGTTGGCGAAGATGGCATCCTTGTTCGAAAAACTGCCAACCGCTGTCAAATGCTACTACCCAAGTGTTACCACCAACTAGTTCTACAACAACTACATGACAACATGGGGCACCAAGGCGCAGACCGCGTACTCTCTCTCCTCAGGGATCGGTTTTACTGGCCTCATATGCAACGAGACGTTGAGCAGTACATAGGACGCACATGTTCATGCATCAAAGACAAGAAACCAGTAAGGAGAACGAAAGCACCACTCAATCCGATCATTGCATCTCAGCCTTTTGAACTGGTGTCTTTAGATTTTCTCCACCTAGAGAAGAGTGTCGGCGGGCAGGAGTACATACTGGTTATTGTAGATCACTACACCAGATTTGCACAGGCTTACGCAACCTCCAACAAGAGCGCGAAGACGGCAGCTGACAAGTTTTTCAATGACTTTGTACTACGGTTTGGCCTCCCCAAGCGAATACACCACGACCAAGGGAGGGAGTTTGAGAATAAGTTTTTCTCACAGCTGTGTCGTCTTACTGGAATTTCAAGATCCCACACAACGCCCTACCATCCCGAGGGAAATGGGAAAGTAGAAAGGATGAACAGGACACTACTTGGAATGCTCCGCACACTACCAACCACAGAGAAGGCCAGGTGGAAAGAGCATCTCAACAAAGTGGTCCACGCGTACAACTGTACCCGGCACTCCTCCACAGGGTATTCCCCATTTTTCCTCTTGTATGGCAGAACGCCCCGTCTTCCAGTCGATTTGGCATTTGGTCTGAAAACTGCAGAGGACTCAGGCACCCCAAAGGACTATGACGGCTATGTAGGGAAGTGGAAAGATCAAATGGAGGAGGCATACAAGATGGCTTCACAGCGAATGACAGCATCAGCCAGGCACAATAAACAGCTCTATGACAAGAACATCTACAGTCCAATTCTCTCTCCAGGTGACAGAGTATTGGTCAAGAATTTGGCTCCTACAAGTGGTCCTGGAAAGCTCCGCGGATACTGGGAGGACACGGTGTACAGGGTTGTCGCTCAGAAGGAGGAAATGCCAGTGTACGAGATTGCGCCAGAGAGTGGTAAAGGGCGAACTCGAATTCTACACAGGAATCACCTTCTGCCTTGTGACTACCTTGGAAAAGAAACCTCAATCGTGCCCACCCATGAACCCCAAAGACCTGAAACTCGTTCCTCAGCAAGCCGGCCTCCGAAGAGAAGACAGTCGCCAGAGTCACCACCTCCAGATGAGATCTCAGACTCAGACGACTCAGAATCAGGTTATTACCTGGAATACAGGCGGAGAGCCCAGGAATACGATCCAGGTGTGAACCAGGAGACACCCCACCAATCACTAGAAGTGACTGAGAGAAACCAGGTGAATGGTGACCAGATTGCTGAAAATGTTTTAGAACAAAGAGCTAATGAAGCCCCAGTTGAGAGACCTCAGGACATTGAAGAGACCCACCAACCACCTGAAAGAGAAGAAACAAATGAAAATCCAGCACCACCACAAACCCCACCACAGATCCAAGAGAGAAGGATGTCTAGCCGCACCAGGAGACCCCCAACCACTTTCACATATGAACAACTGGGACAGCCTTCGACTATTGGTCATATGAACACTATGTCTGGCCACAGACAAGATAATCTAGTCTACGGACCCCAGCTTACAACCTACAACCACCAACCCTTTCCCAACTTCTACAGTGACATGAACGCCAGCCAGCCTTTCATCCAATCCTCCATTCCTCCTCAATACCTCCTTCGTAACCAGTACTCTAACTTTAACCAACAACCTTTCCCCCTCTTTCCCCTTCCTGCCCAACTGCATCCTCCTATGGGAATGAGTTCCAGTGGGCCAAATAGTTCGTATCATCATCATCACCACTACCCTCCAGGCCAGATCCCGACATGATGTCCCCATGATGTCTACTGCACACACGAGATGTCGGCGAGTCTGCAAATCATCTGTTCATCGCACCAGGGCATTTCCAGAAATCTACTGTCAACCTGGGCTGAAGTGCAGCGAGCTACATCGAGAAGGCAAACAAGATCCTCCACAACAAGTGAAAGGACAGTTTCAACAAGGATGAGTGAAACAGTAATTACTAACTCACACTGACACTTACGATTCGCCTTAGACTTATACTCAGTGTTAAAGATGAAGAAAAACAAAACAAATAGGGATAGATGTATAGAGAGATAGAAGCAAACCTATGCGCAGGGTTTGAAGAGAGATATTGGTTCAGGAAGGTGAAGCTAACCTCTAGGTGAGATAAGCAGTCTAAGATGACATACTGGAAATTACATTCCATTGCTAGTTCCTGAACCCCTATTTGTTGAGAGTGTTTTGTTGAGAAAATGCCACTCATGGCATATTATGTATCATTTGTAATCGATTAATCTAAGATAGATTGGAAGACCTATACTATAAAACAGGATATGTGCACACCCTGTTAAAGGCACAATTTACCTTTTGCATATGAAACAAAAACCCAGCATTAGTGCTTTAAAATAGTTCTAAAATGTGATTTAGGGATTGAAACAACCACTGTAAAAATTTGAATCCGTGTAATCGATGTCAAGTGTTGTTAAATACACAAAATATAAACAATAGTTATAATAAAAAATTTTCCAGACTAAAGCGTATACAGTTATGGTTTATTGAGAAAAACACTGATATCTCCTTATATTTTAGGCTTTATTGCAAAAATTTTATATGGTAGGATGTTTTATGATACAACAGACCTACACATATGAATCAAATGTAATATCTTTAACATTTATGAAATCACTGCTCCCAAAGGTAAACTGGACCTTTAAGGTCGTAACAGTCCCAGGAATGGGATTAATGCAGAGAGCGTGGAGGACGGATCCTCAACATTATATGATTATGACAATGATATATTTCTACAGAAACACTCGTAAAAGGGTATGTTCCCTTAAAAGTGACTGATGTTTTTGTTTGTAAAAGGGAGTTGAAGTGTTTAAAATTCACACAGTTTGATAAAAGTGGTATAGCTAAAACACATATGTTTTAATGTCGTGGAAGACATTATTTTTAGGAGGGGAGAGATGTAGAACCCACAGGAAAATATGCCCCCCCCCCCCAATTTTTCGTTATATAAGCTATGTCCTATGTGAAACATATAACCCCTCTGTGAGAGATCTTCTCTCACCCCTACACAAGAGTGGAAGAGTCGAGAACAAAGGAGAGGGTAACATGTGGCCAAAGCAGCATCAGCTAACCCATCACTTTTTGATTGCTGCTTGTGCCCATACAACCCACTAAGACGTGTCTCCTCCCTTCTTCTTTTGTCAAGGTAAGAAACTTCTTGATACACCATATTCAATTATATTTCTTCTTGTATGTATGATATACTGTATATAGTCAGTGATGACAGACGTGAGTTATAAGTGTGATTGTGTCAATTTGTAATAATGAATTACAGCTTGAATGACAGGCGATATAATCAAGTTAGAGAACTTATGTTAGAGAGACTTTGGGTGTGTTAATACATGGTAACTTGTTCTGAGTATGTCTCTACTCACTCAATTCATCTGTATCATAAGTGACTTTTAAAGTTTAAAGTATTAAATGAGGAAAATATCTAAAACAAGGTATTTTAAAAGGGAAGACTTGTCGGTATCAGGATTTGTAGGAGAATACACATGAATATAATATGTGCATCCTCATGATATGTTTCATACCATTTTGCCTATATATTTATATGTTCGGTACATAACCATGTATATAAATATTCATCTATGTTCCTGTTAGTTTGGAGATCAATATGTAGTTACTAGAATTTAGTACAGCCATAGAGTTAACAGGTGTTGGGAATAGCTATAAGACAGCAATGTGAACATGCTTGGTGTATATTGTGAGAACAGGCCAGAGGAGTTATATAGCAAAGGAAGTGGAAACAAAGCCTGATTCAGATTAATCTGTTTGCTTGCTCCCCCTGCACCACCTTCCATTCACCACCCAGTAGATGAGAACAAAGCCAGCAAAGTGTGTGTGTGTAACAGGGTAGAGTGAGGGCAGAAATTAGTACCTTAATACCTCTACCCCTTGCATTCAGCATCTTTGGTCTGTGTAAACACATTTGCTAAGACAAAACAAAGGTAGCAGCATGCTCCTTACAGAGGAGGCACACTTAATGTAAGGTGTGAATTAGATGTTCTCTATAGTTGATGCTGTCCAGCTAGAATAAAGGGATAAGCTGGGGCTGATAGAAACTCTGGCAGAGCTTGTCTCCAGCCACGCGCTAGTCTCACAAACTAGACCCATTAAGATTGTTACTGTAGTAGTATGATATATAATTTGGATATGTTGCAGTTGTCTCAAACATGATTATTTGAATGCATGATTTAAAAGAAGGAGCATTCTTTGTTAGTTTAAGTAGAATGAATGTATGTCTGTATATATAGTGTATTAAAGGTTTTATAAATGAGAGTAGACAAGTTTATGGACACAGGGTCTGAAACATACACTATTCAGTACTGTATCAAGGAATGAGATAAACTTGCTGGCACAGAGTTTGCAAACAAACTCTTTGTCTTTGAACTTGCCAAAGGCCGAGTAGAGTTTTCCTTGCTTTTTCCACTTGTTCCAAACTCTTAAAGAAACTGCACTTCCTTGGAAAATGGTTATTGGAATTAGATTGAGTGCAGCTATCTTGATATTTTGTGTTCAATACTATACATGAACATGATGCAAGGGACGGAATAATATCGAGGTTGAATATGTTTAATAGTACACTGGCATTATATTTGTCCATTTACAATTTATACCATTCTACTCACAGAACAGAGTACTAGAAGATGTGTTGGGTGAAGTTATTATTGGTATTGTTGTTTGGTAACATTGTACATTACTTACCAGATTAGTAGATTTATTAACAGAATATGATTACCTTTTAAATAGTTGTTGTTTGACAAATCATGGTGAACATTTGTTGTTTAATAGTTATAGTGTTGATTACCTCCTTTTGGTTGTTATTAAGTTATGATGAGTTAGATTAATATCGAAGCTGTTTAATGCATAAGTTGCAACATCATAACTAGGTTGTATATATGTTATACTAGATAAGTATTGGTAATGACAGGTTAAAGGATTATTGCATGGAGTGTTTTTACATTCATTTGGATTAGAACAGATCAAGTGTCATTGCAAAAGGACAGTAATGTTAATTCATTTTATTAATTAGTTAGTTATCAGTTATGTTAAGTATGTGTGTTTTGATTGATTAGTTTTATAATAGAAGACCACACATACACAGGGTAGTGTATATAACAGTGAAAAAGAATAATTATTATAAGAGTTGGTATCATGTTACTACGAGCTGATGCTCGATCCATGTGATAACTATAACAGTGTGTGAGAAAGAGTTATCAAATGGATAACAGTGAATGATTATGAATAAATGATCACTTTTTTGATTGCTGCTTGTGCCCATACAACCCACTAAGACGTGTCTCCTCCCTTCTTCTTTTGTCAAGTTGATTGAGTATCACAGCCCACCCGGCCGCCCCTCGGCGCGGGTGCTACATAATAACTCTTTTTTATCTTTCATGGTTAAAAGAGATCAAACTGGTTGCTCTGATGCCGGACTTTGAATAAATCTCAACACCAACAAGGTGATTAATGTAATCCAATGTGTACCACGTTGTCTTTGTCACTGCTTTGACGCCCACATACTTAGTTTGTTTAATGCTTCTGTGTGTTATATCCATTTGGATGAAATTATGTATTCGGGGTGAGAATAAGCCATCCTGACAAGTGACTTTATTCTACTCATGCACATACACGCTAACACCCCCCTTACACAGGTACATCCAATTGCTCCTAACGAGGGCCTATAAGGGAAAGTATCTGTTCATTTGAACAGTATGTGGTGACCCAAGTGACTGTGTTTTAGCTGGCTGCTGTGGACTTACTTGATGCTGATGCAGTTGTGGATGCGGCAGAATGTTTCGAAGATGAAGAGACGGGCATTTTCAATGAAGTCTTGAAGGCAGGCTACCAAGAAGAAGTCATTCACCAGCACCTGCATTCATCCACAACAGCAAAATAACGAAATCAAATAGAATACAAAAATAATAATACCAATAAAATATTGTTATTCTATTTAAAACACTCTCTGTCAATATATATGTGACCCGCGACAACGGTTTCAGGTAAAAGTCGCAAGAGCAAATTCCCTCCTAGGCAGGGTACAAAGATTTTGACCATTATTTTTGTCGATTTAGGTTTTTGCAGAAATCGAATCTTTGATATGTTTTCTACATCTACACTAAATTTCATAGCATAAGACTAAGTTCTTCCTATCGAAAATGGAATTTTAAGCACCCTATGTTGGATCGCACTCGTCAGTTTTAAGCTTCTTTCGAACGCCGCGCCAATATCCCCAGTGTTGCTACGGCGCAGGGTCTCGCATGCGATTGGCTGGTGCTTCGCATACATTTACATGATGCGGCTTTCGGAGACACCAGTTGCAGCGTTTGGGGAATGCTTTGTCCACGCGTGCACGATTACATGCTCCATTGTTCTTGCTATCGTGGTTTATATACGCTTGCTCTGTAGTGCGTGCTCTTCGTTTGGCTTTCTATCCGAACTATTCTACCGCAATGTTCGACAACGGAAGTGAAACAAAAATTGTGTAGCATGACATAATTGTGTGAAAAGAAAACTAGATATTCACAAATTTGTCTACTTGTACATATAGTAAAAACCATGCAGCAGACTGACTCAATGGAAGGTAGATAAGAGGAAAGGAGCGGTCACATGTGACTAATTATATTCAAATACTACACGTGAAGATCGCCCCAAACTAAAGAGTCGTGTTTGTTTGTTTGTTTGTTTTAATTTAATAAGCACCACCGAACAAAGCAACATATGCATGTCTTGTAAAAGCAAAACAAACAGGAAGCGTGACCCTTGCCAGCATTAGCAATTTTCTGCCTTTAAAAGGGTCGGCAATGATAAAGACAAATCAACCACAATGAAAACGTGATTTGTAAATGTGTGGATTCGCCACCGCTGCTGTTACATGCACACGGTCATGGCGTGTGGGTGCCATTGTGTAATGCGTGCACCATACACATGTACATTGTACACCATACGTGCAATTATCGTATTCGCCATCTTGAAAGACGTACTTGTAAACAAACCCGAGCGAAACGCATTGTTTTCGGCTCCATACGCTGAGCTCCGAGGAAGGTGCCCGGGAAATTTGACTCTCTCAGAGAGCCAATCAGAAGGCGATGTGGTTGCTAGAGGCGGAGCTTAACATCGATTGGCACCATCGTACGGATGGGAGATTCTACCCTCGCATCGCCGCTCGGACATTGTCTTTGAGAAAGAGGTGAATCTTCAAAGCCTGTTTTCTCGCAATTTTGTCTGGCTAACAACTTAAAAAGTGCATTTTATTTCTCTTTCTATGCCCACTTATGGTGCCAAAGAATACAAGTGTTTTATATTAATGCAAAGCTTAGGAAATGGGCAATGTGATTCAGTGAAAAAATGAATTTTCAAAATTCTTGACTTTTGCCTGAAACCTTTGTCGCCGGTCACATATTTCTATTGGCATTAATACTTTATCTTAGTAGTTAAAGAGCACTTTAAATTCAGTGCCTGTCTGTGGTAATCTGGAAAATAAAAAATATATAGTTTTTTATGGGATTTTTTTTTTACGCAATCAGTCATTCCGTTATTTCATTAATGTTGACATTTCGTCAACGAAATGAACATTTCATAACAAAATAGGCCATACGACACTTGGCGCCCCATATAAACTACGGTCATTGTCCATGGTTTAAAACATGGTTTCATCTGTACCACCTTGGTGAATTCAGACCATACAGTCCTACTTAACCCCCAAGGCAGCAAAAAATTAAAATCATGACGTATCATCCAAACTTTGCTTCCTTCTCCTTCTCTCTTTCTACTCACCTTTTCACATTCTCTGAGTTTCTGCTGGGCACCGTCGAAGTCAAAGTTGACATAGAGACATTCCACAAACTCTGTGATGGGATCTCTGTAGGTGTAAGACTCCTGGAGGGGTGGCAAGGAGGGAGATATTCAGCACATAAAATATCACTGAGCTGTGAAAAATCAGAGTCTCCTACATTTCTTGATAGTATTTTACTGTTTCTTCAAACATGACTTGATTATTATCTGCTGAGTTATGGAATTATAACTGCTGTCATATTAAGCAACACATATCTTCATAAAATCAAATCACTACAGTAATCAACCCAGTTTGTGGCAGGGTGACTATTTCTGGCAGGGGCACTTTCATTCATCAATAAAACAGCTAGTGAACATCATGTGTGCTTTGTCCCACTTTAGAACACAAGCAGGAGTTACTTGCAAGTGTTATGGGAAGTGAAACCTGATTGGGCCTTTTCATCTATGAATGAAATGGCCCCTGCCGCAAATAGGCACCCTGCACAAAGCCTGTCGCAAACAGGGTTGCTTACTCTACTTCTAATCATCAATGTTCAACTTCAGGTTCCTGTCATTATCTCCATTTTCAATATCAACTTGACTTCCCAATCATTTTCTATCTTAGGATATGAACAATGGATGACTTGAAAGTGACCACTTCCATTTCCATGACCATCATCACCACCTTTATTGTCACCATCATCACTATCATGACCATCATCATCACCTTTACCATCAACACGCTAAAATTTTAATCAAGACTGCATTATCATTACCTTCAACATTGTCATAATCTGTATCACTGCTATCATCACCATCTGTATAATGTCAGCCTACATCACTATCATTATCACTGCCAGGAACCACATCCTCACCATGATAATCATAATTACCATCACCACCAGTACCGGTATATCCATCATTCATTAACACTTGAATGATTTAAATCCACTACAATCTGCAACACTGCCCCCATTGCACCTAAATGCATGTCATTGGTGATAACAGAACAAAATCTATACATACCCATAGTCACATCAAAACACATAAGCAAAACACATGTATACTGCCAAAATCTAGACGAAGGTCTGACCTGCTGTATGACTTTGACCAAGTCCTTGAGCACCTGTCTCCTTCTGGTCTTGTTGGTGATGACTGCTGTCGTCAGGTAGCGTAGGATGTGAGGACAGGTGGTCTGGATTGCATTCAGGTAGCTGGGAGATAAACCAACATCCAAATATCACATACTGTATATGCCATATATATATATTTTTTTTTTTTTTTGGTGTGTGTGTAATATTTTATGAATTGGGGCTTACAAGACAATTTATGAGGTGTTGATTTAGCAATCCAGAACCATTGGAAGAATGGAAAAGGGGGAAGGAAAGTGTCATAAAATAGTTACGATTTGTGTTGCACACCCTCTCTGGATTGTACAAAGCACCTGCAAGCGTGCGCCCTGACAGAGGTCAGAAGTTATGCCACATGCATGATTCTTGTGAAGAAGAGGAATGAATTCTCTTTGACCAGTGGCTGAAAAACCAGTGAGGATAATCTAAATCATTTCATTTCTGTGACAAGAAGGTAGAGAAACTTACGCTGGCTGGTAGAGGAACTTGTCGATAATGAGATCGCGCCCCTCAGAGTGGTTGAAGTAGACAAATAGACTCCAGTGAATTAGCCAGGTTCTCTGCTGCAGTGACTGCAGCGGCGTGATAAAGTGAGACTGGATGGAGAAAGACAATCACAAAAGGACATACAAGAAAAAGAAAAGAAGTGTGTGTTTTACAAGTCATCTCTTGCCATCTGGATGCATGTATATTTCAGATGGTGGGGTAGCTCCTAGAGTAGACAAAAATAAAGCAGTAAAAGGAGATTTCTTCTACATTGCCTGATTTCAATGCATCAACAGAGTTATTAGAAGAAGACCAAAAACACATATCTCTTGATCCATTTTACATCAGGGCTCTTATAAAAAAAAAAAAAAAAAATATGGCTAGGTATGGTGTTAATTCCAATTTTTGTGCCAAACTGACACCACTGCAATATAAACATGCATGACCAAGTGTTTCTTAACACGTCAAAATCAAGTTCTGAGTATGCTGAGCAGGTGCCTATGGGAAATGTGTGTTGTAGCAAAATCAGCCCGTCCTCAATGAGTTAACTGAAAGGGACACAATCGGCTCTCATACAACTTCTAAGAGCAGGACAGTCCAGTGCTGCAATTGCTCACTGGGATCTTCCATCAAGACACATGCCTGTGGATAACACTGACTCTGTGTATGCAGGACACTGTTTCCTCTACAAGTGTCACGACAAGGCCTTGTGGTACTTACTTCCATCTTGTCTGCGGGGTCGATGACCTCCTGCAGTTTGTTGAGGTCCTCAAGCGCCCCGTCCCAGTTCTGCATCAGGATCTCAGAGGCGAGTTTGCCCCACAGAGAGCTGGTCGCCTTGGGGTCCGAAGGGGAAACCTAAACAAAGTATGGGCAAAGACCAAATTTAGGGCATCATGGTGCAGAATGACAAAATTGCACATGCAGCGGTATAGGACTATATCTTACTTCAACTGAATATCAAATAAAGAGTATTACAAGCAGGTGTGGGATCTTTTGTGTGTGCAGCACCCACTTCAAACACCCACAGTGAAGAGTCAAAAAGGCGCAAGGTTAACTTTATCTTCTTTACACAGAGTTAAGGTCCTTCTCATTCCTCAGGGCAAGTGACAAGGTGTCAAATAAATTGACACAAACACAAAATGCCATACAAAACAAAGAAATTGCAACTTGGTATTCCATTTCCTGGGGCATACAGTATATCAGTGTATGGAATCTCACACTAACACTGGTACCACCTTGCATTTGGTCCTATCTCACACATTGTAAGCTGGCCATGATAGGGAAGTACGTATTGTTGCACAGAACAGCATTTCCATTTCAGTTTCACTAATGTGGGACTAGTCTACAGTACATGATGCCCTATGTCATTACAAAAACTTGTTAGGTTTGCTACTACACATTTTGCTATGTGTACCTAGGCAAATACAGCATATATTGTGCACATGAACAACTACATCAATGTAAGTGTATACATGTATTTGTTTGTCGCTGTCTTTTTGTTTCAATGTTTCTTAAAATTATCAAATATTATTGGATTTTAGTCAGATCTGACAGCAGATTGAAGGCGGTCAAAATAATGATCATCATCACTAGCCTGACAAACGTGATTTCATATTCACACCTGTAGTTTACCATTGTGTATGGCAAATTTTGACAAACATCTCTAGGAATAGCATGTGAAAGAATGTTACCAAAACATTCTCCGTTGTAGTTGCTGTTGTAGCTATATCAATTGCTGTAGTTGTGATATGCACAAATATATCGTCGCTGGGGCGATAAGACCTCGTATCTACATAATGTCAAATGTTCAGGAGAGCCAAAAAACATGGCGGCCAAAGCACTGTGGCGAATGGGATAGCCTTTCCTTTGATATGCCGTGGTGGCTTCATTTTTGTAGTGAGACAGTTGGGATTTGGACAGGACATCACTTAATCCATCATTTTACCATTAATCAAAAAAAGTCATTTTCACCAAAATTGCAGATACAAGGTCTTGTCACCCCAGCGACGATATGACACATGACAGAGGAGAAAATGGTAGAGGCATCGTCGCTGGGGTGACAAGACCTTGTATCTCAAATTTTGGTGAAAATTACTCTTTCTGGATTAATGGTCAGACAATCAATTATAGATTTAGCTGTCTTCCTAATAAATGAAGCCACCACAGCATGTCAAAGGAAAGGCTATCCCATTTGATACAGTGCTTTGGCCATCATATGTTCTTTGTTCTCCTGAATATTTGACATTGTGTAGATGCAAGGTCATGTCATCCCAGCGACGATACATCATTGCATTCTGTCACAAGTTTGAAGAGGAAGTCATCTTTCCTGGATTCGGAAATGACTCCTAGGCAACAAGAATGGGGCTGGTTATTGGGAAGAGGGCAAGAGGTATACATGTGTCTCAAATTCTCACCAGTGTTCTGTGGAAGTAGAGGTATTCTGCCGCACCCGAGTAGTTTCCGCAGTCGTACTGGAACTTGGCGTAGTCATACAGGAGGTTTAACATCTCCTGTTGGAACTGTGGAACATAGAGGCGACACTGGAAATGTGACTGACGCTGATTTGTTTAAAAGTTTGTGCCAATATGCTTTGCTCATAATAATCGCAAAAGGGTCACTGAAATTTATCAAAAATCACTCAAATCGTTAATTGAATCGTCAAAGTGGTAAAATAATTTGATATAAAGGATATGATTTCTATATTTTCACTTTATTTTAAATACAAAATAACATTCACTATTGAGATTTTTTTCTCAATTCCATGAAACAATTGCGACGCAACAAAATCACCTGCTTTCATTTTCACACATGACTGCGACCTATATGTGGCTGACTGTTTATTTATTTATTTCATTTTATTTGTTTATTCAGCCCTCATGGGTTGGATGACCATATTCAGCCAATGGCTGAATTTCATAGGGGTCCAGAGGCTGTTGCCATGAAATGTGGAATATCTCATCCCAAACCTTTCTTACCTTTATCCAAATTCAATGAAACGTTAATTGTTTTTCAACAATTATCAATTTTCAAAAGTCAAACCCATACATGTCAAGAAAGTTTCACCCTATAAGAGATTTGCTCCCAGACCCACCCCATGGCTCTTGACGAGGTAGTCGATGAGCTGACGACTGTCCCTGGTAGACTTGATGTGTTCCAGGACCTCTGCATCCTCAAAGATGGTGAAGATTGGTTCCATCTCCTGCTGCAAGCGCTTCAGCCGGTTCACAACATCAGCACGCTTCTCCCTCAGAGCTGTTAGGAAGAAAAAATGCAGAAAACCTTGCAGATGCCAAGCACAGACAACATTTATGCCCAAAGACAAGAATGACAAACAGGAAACTAAAAAACAAAATCAAATACAGTAGCTGACAAATTCATGACAAAAACAACACTTGACATGATCATGTAATTATTACACCCTTTACAAAAACTACTAAAAAATTAGAAAAGCACTCTGAGAGCGCAGACCTCTGCAAAGCAGCTACTTTCCACCAATGATCTTGCTCTTCCCAAAGAGATTTTTCTCCTCTCCACCACTGGGGAAAAGCTCTTTGGGCTCTTCCATAGAGATTAGTGATTTCCACCCATAGGTATACATGCTGAAAAATCGCCTTATTTTCCAATATAGAAACCTTTGTTACGTCATGAACCATCAGCTATGTGGCGGCCTCGCCCTAGCAAAAACTAGAGCACACACACACGCACAAACAAACAAACCAACAGTAACGAAAACATAATCTTCTCCTTTGGCAGAGGCAAAAATAATAAAATTCCTTTGCTACGGTTGGTCTTTAATTTGAGTCCTGTGGCCCATGCTGCACAGTCAAAGTACTGTTGTTTATTGGTGTCATCCAACATCTTTTACTCCCCTCACCCTACTCTTCATTCTCAAGTACAGTCATGAAGTTGTGCAAGCGGCAAAATGTGATCGTCTTTCCTCAAGACTGCAGTCAACATGGATGCCATGATGCATGTTGGAAAGAGGTCATCTTCTCGCCATAAAATTTGTAACATGGCAAGTTCTCTTTACAAAAAAAAAACCCAACAAACAATTGCAAAAGGGTTTTATAAAACAGACCAATGACACTGTGCACACATCCCCCTTTAATTATTCTTAAAACAAAATGGAAAACAAAAAAGAAATGAAAGGGGGTGCTTGCCCACCCCCCCTTTAATTTTTTATTGTTGTGGCACCAGAAAATTGTACTGAAGGCCTTTTTTTTTTTTTTTTTTTGCTTGCCAGCTGATCAAACCTGGAAGAGGTACCAGAATCTTTTTGCACCCCCCTTCATAAAATTCCTGGATCCAACCCTGAATGATACACTTTCTGAGAGCCAAGCCAATCACAGCCTGTCATCCTTTTACTGTGGAAATACAGACTTACTTGCTGGAACATCCGAATCTTCATGAAGAGTCTTGTACACATCCATGGCAAAATCAACCTGGGAATTACAGTGGGATAGAAAAGTATGAATAACTGAGCAATTCTCTGGGGGCTGTCCTAGATTTTCATCATCACATAAATATTGTTAAGAAGTCATAAAATTCTTCAGACCAGCCATGAAATAACATCTGTTGCACCCAACAATTTCAGCAGAAACAAAGGGTCTTTTCCCTCACTTCCAACCATACAGAAGTATTATATGCCACTCAACAACAACAAACTTTTAGTAACATTATGATTGAGTAACATGATACAAATGTGTGTGGTTTTCATGTCATCTTCCAGAAAGAGATTCTGATGCTGAATATCACAGAATGAAGTTACTGAAGTAATATCAATAGCATGCACAATACTGTTACAACAATAAAATATTTCATAAAGTTGTGAGGAAGTCAAAGTGCAAAAGCAAACTCAAGAAAGATTATGGTTGGAAAATACAGGACAAGATGTAGCAACAACAACAAAAAAATACCCACCATGTTTGTGTTGCTGAGCAGATCAAGTTTTCCTTGGAGCATGTCATTTTCATCATAAATCTGTACGCAAAGAGGAAAATAAGGAATAAACAAAATATAACATACTTGAAAGTAAGGTTGCTTATAATTTGAAAAGTATATGACATTTTATGTACAAATGTAGCTTACCTCTATTTTGTTATTTCTAAGAGTTTTAGCACCCACTTTACATAATCAATTTTGAAGACTGAAATTCATTAAGTTTGTAGTCATACATTTTTCAGACAATTCGCATTTCACATGCAAAACTTCTTAATGGCATATTGGGTAGATAACTGTGCTGTGGTACTGTCAGTAGCTCAACAAGTGACACACATCTGGGGGGCATTTCATGAAGGAACTTGTTGGATAAAATGTCCGACAAGTCTTAATTATATCCGACAAGTTCAGAGAAATCAGCCAATCAGACTAAAGAATTTCTCAAAACTTGTCGGATAGAAGAGACTTGTCAGATATTTTATCCGACAAGTTCCTTCATGAAATGGTGATACATTGTACATCACACCCTTCATATTTGGAAGAGATTAGTATGAATGACCATAAATATTCAGATTCAGTCATTGCTGACAGATTCAGAAGACCAAGTGTAAAATCAGGTTGATTTTATCAAATTTAGAGTAATCCGTTTGAAGTCTCTTCACTGAAAATTGCCAACTAAAAATGAAGGTAAAGTAGACTGCAACACACGTCTTGTCGGGTCTTGTCAAGTCGAGTACCTATCAATCTCACCACTAAGACATTGTAAAGCTCACAGGCACTATGGGTTTGACAGCATGTGTTCCAGTACTGCATGCATGTGTGTGGAATTTTGTGTTGTGATGCAATGTGTGTGCGCGTGTTTGTGTATAGAACTTAAAATGAATAGCTGTAGTGTCGCCAAGTGGAGTGGAATGAGATTCGAAGCCTGCTACAGTGCTAGTGGTAAGCGCATTTCCGCTCTTTTCAGAGCGATTTGAGCTATCTGTTATTTGCCTGCCATAAACTGTAATTCATCCCATTTTGGCATTAGAACTGAAGTGATGTATATGACTCATAAGGCTGTGCAAAACTAAGGTGATCTAAAAAATGGCGCCTAAATTGTGGCTGTAGTCCATGTACGTGTAACTCCATTATGTGTAAGACAGAAAAATCGGTCCGTCCGAAGGAGTTTTTAATCATCTTTTTTTAAATTTTTTTTAAAACTTTTTTTTCCTAAGGGGATTCTGTGAAGCCAGATGCAGTCCATGTGGAACATAATTATGCCTGGCAAGATACAGACCGATCTTACGGTCAATGTCCTGTGCTCATGCATGGTGCTGCATGCTGGTACAGTACATGGACGGTCTAACGTTAACTGTTAAGTGTAGTTCAGGCTGAGTTGTTCGGGTGTCCAACACATCGACACCCTAATGTTTTTCTCAATAGATACTTAAAATACCTGTATCTCACAATTTGCCTGAAATTTTACTCACATGGAAAGAAAATACTCTGAATTCACTAGTGCGCATTGAAAAATGCGATTTGCTCTTGCAGTACATGCTCCATCATCAAGATCAAACTGCTTCGTATGGGTTGTAACATGTATTTTGATGCGCTCAGTCATGCCGTATGTTGAAACCAACACCCCGACCCTCTCTCGACAATACGTGACAACGTGTGAAATACAAGTAGACCAAGTAATGATTTTCCTAGAATCTACAGCAGTGTATGTGCATTTATAATCTACATGTACGGTATAATTGTTTTGCTGTTGATATTGTTTATTATCGGGCTGTTCAGTAATATTTTGACAACATCATCAAATCCTCAGTGAAAAATGCAAAACCACTGTGCATAGTTTCATGCATGAAAGTTTGTTCTTTACACACATTGCTTAAATAGAGCTAGAGAGTAGAGCCTAGAGGGGACGATGTCGGTTTCAATGTAGCGTCGATGTGTTGGACACCAAGAGCACTATTTAAATGGCTAGACTTCGCTTATACAGCTGTATGTATAAAGCTAGTGGCCCTTGATTCGACAGGGTTCCATGAACAAACCACTCTTACTTAAATAAAAATTCACTGAAAATCATGAATAAAAAAAGGCGCATATCAAGTGTGAAATTCAAACTGTGCAACTACCTCCACACGCGTTCCGAAGAGCACAACGGTGGGCCACGTCGCCGGACCCCCTAAATCATTGTCGCAACCCTCCCAGGTCAACTCGCATAAGCAGTTCAACGGGTAAGTAAAAGGGTAAATAAAGTTGCAGAGCAACACATAGATTCGTTTCATTCCAAGTTTCGAAGTTATTAGTCCGTTTATCTGCACTGAATCTGTACAGCGTGTACACCTACAGCCATGATTGCAGCTGTTTCTGAGATAACTTAAGCGTTTACGCGATATTTATATTTTGCATGCCACCCGTGCCAGAATTTGCGGTATCACCATGGTTCGATCTTAACTTGTGTAAACATGCGTTGAATCTCTAGCACAGCGTGGAGTACATGGACTCAAGGAGTACCGTGCTCTCGTAGTGTGATATACTATGTATACAGCTACAGTTTCGCCCACGCATGGCACGCGAGCTAATAGTACATTCACATACGGTAGGCAGGGTGAGCGCATGGCGCGGTATGTCGCGAATGCCGAACCCCAGACACCCGGTGCCGAACAATGGTCACAGGCGTTCGAACGATGGTTGCAGCACAAGCGTTCGGATCATGCATGCTATTTTGCTTCCGCAATTTAGGATGTCGAACATTGGGTCACGTCACTTGCTTTATGTTATGCGTCCGTCTGCGTCTGGGGACTGTGGGTTGTGCCGTGGGCAGCTCAGCGGAGGAAGAAAGAAAAAATCAAAACTTATCAATTGGCATTGGTACAGGACCTCAAAATCTAGCATCACTTCTCTCAAAAATTCCGGAAGGGTTGATCTACTTCTACATCTAGCTTTTTTTTTTTTTCATTCAGTATTTATTGGTAAAAAATAAATGCCATTTACAGCAAAGAATAATTAAAGGATCAAACGAATTACAGTCTATACAGAATCATATAAAAAAAAGTGCAGCATAAACAAAATTACATATCATAATCAAATTTCAAAGCCAACGTTTAGACTAGACTAGAGAAATTTATATGTTCCAACTATCAGTCGGGCCTAGTGTATATTAGGCATATATTGTAACTTTAGGCCTATCTAACGTCAATAGAATTTCTAGACTAGTCTAATGTTTGGTCTTTAATTTAGACCCACCCACGTCATGCGTCACAGTCACACAACATTACGCGGCCCGGCATCCGTTCATGACAGAACCCACACAAATCTAAGCGCATGGGACCGAACACTATCCACATGTTAGCACAACGACAGCGTACACAGCTGCACAGATGGGAGGAGAAATCGGCTGGTTGACTGATACACATGGCACAAAAATAACCACTTTAGATACTTCGAGTATAGATCTACTTACTTCTTGCACTGATAAAAATTCTAGCAAGGGAAACACAAGATGTCTGTCAAGATACTGCCCAATCTTCGAAGTCAGGTCGAATTCAGCCATCTTGGCGGAGGTAACACAGACCAGGGAGGTGACCTCTCACCTCCCTGCACAGACGTACGCGTAATTAAGTACGCACGCACGCACTCTGTAAAACCAGGGAGGTGAGGTTTTGTCTCACCAAGGAGCTATTAAACACGTGTTTAATAGCTCCTTGGTCTCACCTCCCTGGTAAAACCAAGGAGCTATTATAGTTAGCTCCTTGGTAAAACTAAAAGAGAAAAGAAGTCTACGTTTGCCGCCTCTCACGTGCGCGCGTGGACCACACATAGAACACGTACACCCAAGGAGATCCTTGGTACACCTTTCTGTCCCACGAGTTTCCAAAGTTGTCTCACGAATGCAGAGTCGAGAAAATTGCCTCACATTTATAAAAGGCTTATCCACAATAATAATTTACATTTATAAAGTGCATGATACTTAAATTCTCTATGCGCTTGACATAACATTATACATGTACAACCATCAATACTTGAACAGATTATGAGTTGAGAAAAAAAAATGCATAATATTAATTTTTTGTCTCCGCATCAACGTGAGTCACTCCAACCTACCACTGCCGTGCACCCCCCCCCCCCAAAAAAAAAAAATGACAGAAACTTGCCCTACTCATGCGAATAGTAGTGCAAAAGATAAAACTTTCAGCAAGATTCAAAAGGAGGCATGGGGCAAATAAGTTTTGCATGATTATGCCACACATCAAGGTAACACAAAGTATGGGCCTAAATAACAAACTGCATCATAAACAATACACGTCCATATGATACACATTACACAAACACACACGTACATCATAAACATTGAAATTATTAGGTCCCGTACTCTAATTGGGGTGTCAAAATAGGCAAACATATCAAAACAAGATCATTTTATTGTTAGACAAAAAAAAATCAAAATAAGACCTCTGCTTTTGCTGGATAATGTGGCTTAAAGGAGGGTAAAGTTTTGATTGAGATATAGGGACTCAGACAGCTTCATCTTTTTAATTATAGAAACCTTTATATGAAATATTGAAGACCATATATATTCTACGAGGAATTGAAAGTTTATCTGATGAAAATATGTTTTGAAATCGCTGAGATATCCAAAAACAAAGCCAAACAAAGTGGTCCTAATAAAAGATGGGACCCATCCGATTACACAATAAATTATTGTAACAGGGCTGGCGGAGCCTTTTCAAAAGTGTGGGGGGGGGGCACTTCTGGGTTTGATGAGCTAACAAGCGAAAAAAAAAAAAAAAACCCTCAGCTCATCTCTCCCCTTCAACTTCCGGGTTTCTTCAGCTGACAAGCAAAAAAACAAACAAACAAACAAACAAAAAACTCAAGTTCAGCTCATCTTTCTCCTTCCACTTTCGGATTTCTTCAGCTGACAAGCAAAAAAAAAAAAAAACAAACAAACAAACAAAAAAACAGTTTGTTTTTTTTCAGCGGAAAAACATACCCTACCGCGCTCACACTCTGTCTATTACTCTTTAGTGCCACTTACGTACTTCCGGGTTGAAAAAAAAGTGGGGCCCAAAGTGATGACACCTTATGTATTCCTTTGTATGGTGCACATAAAAAGGGGGCGAGCCCCCCCCCCCCCCCCCCGTTCAGCCGGCCATGAGCAATGCTTGCGGAAATCACATTATAGTTACCCACCGACTAAAGATAGATTGACTATGCTGATACAAAAATTACTTTTACCAAAAAAAGTTTATTTCATCTAAAGTTTTTGAGTCGGTTATCAGTCTTTGGACGGATAGGAAAATAAGTTCATTTGTGATTACAGTTAAGTTAAGTTGGTTTTATTTACAGCACAGCACAGCACTCACCTCAGCACAGTATTATGGTAAAAAATGCCTATTGATAACAAATAAACGAAAACTTTTTTGAATTCCCCCTTTACTTTTGATTTCATAGATTATTACAATATTTTGGATTTGACTATTGATTCTATTTTTGTAGACACGTCCGTTATACAGATATGTAAATCGATTTTAAGTCTCGAATTTTACCCCGAGGCCTCGATCCATGTCAAGCTGCTGCTTATGATCGCGGTCTCCTGCTTTTCTGTTATCATAATAACCCAAAAATGTTGAATTTAAAAAATCAATTTATTCATATCCCCTGTGTTATATATCTTTTTTTTTTTCTAAAATTCGTTTAATGAAACGAAGTGATATACTCTGAATGAATAATCAATAATTATTATTTACATACTCTACAAGTGTTGATTTAACGATTCGCCTCCGAACTTTTTTTTTTTGTGAATGATATGCTATACACGTCTGTACATCGAATACTGTCACGTTCATAGTGTGTGTGTATAATTATGTACCTTGAATTAATTTGCAAGACAGTATATGCTTGCTTAAATGTCGTGTAACGTTAATTTCTAGTATGTGTATTCTTTTTTTTTTTATGTGTGATTTGGAAAAAGGCAGAAATAAAATCAATCATTCAATCAATCAATTTGATTTTACAGTCATCCAAACTAGATGAGGATGATATCCTATACATCAGACAAAGCCATGGATCGATACGCTATATTAATACACACTATAATGAACGGTAATTGTGATGACATGAAAGGGGATAATGCGGCGAAGAAAAGAAACAATAATTTAAAAACAAAAACACACAAAACGCTATAATTCAACTAAAAATATTAATGATCTACTTATCATGGGCGTATTGATATTCGATCGTCCTCTTGGAAAGTTCAGGCAGCTATTATCCTAGATTATAATATTTTGTTTATACATCGCAGGAAGAGAGTGTGCAGGGCCGACGAGTTTTGATCAAATCTTTACACGAAACGTCTGTATTTTCTCTATCATGATGTAAAATAATCTGATTTGATGCCTTTGACAGCCACTTTATTTTATTTTTGCTTTTGTTTTGTTTGTCTTGCTACGTTTAGTTTGCTAACTTGTTTGTTTCTGTTTTCTGTTCTCGACGACTTCTTTTTTTTTTCTTTAAACTTATCGATATGTCACAACAGGAGTCACAATGTTCTGGAACAGCTCGGTTTAACCCGCTCTCACAATGAGAGGTAATAATCAGTTTCTTGAGACTGAGAAATCTGCTCGACGCAAAGATGAGAGCCGGATTGCTCGGAAGATGCGCAACCCCAGGGGCCCGTTGCATAAAACTCCAACCGGATTTTTTTCCGGTTGAAATCACAAAATTCTGGTTGGAAGCTCCCAACCAGAGTTTTTATGCAACGGATTTTACATTCTTCAGGTTGGGCAAATCCCAACCTGAATTTTTTAAGGTTGCTAAAAAAGTTTTATGCAACGGGACCCTGCTGTAGAAACCCGCACGTAGATGGCGTCAACATTCGGCGCATTTAACGATCGATGTAGAAAAACAACAACAACCACATATGCGATTTGTCATCACACACATCAGCAGCGCTACGGGTACACTGAAAGCACCTTCCGTACTTGTGGGAACAATCAAAGATATCATGCTCAAAGGCTCAAACATCTAGACTGCTGTTCTCCGAAAATGTCCGAGGGGTCAATTCCGGTATCTCGTGAGCCAGAGAGAGGAGAATCTGGTACGGTTTCGAGCAAAAAGGGCGCAAAAGTTGAAAGTAAGACAGGTACGTAAGTACAATGTAAGTGGAGTACCATGGTCAAAGGACAGAGTGGCTAGTGGGGCAATTCCACTACCATGTCAACCGGGCGGGGGCGGGCTGCTGCTTGCTGACAACAGCGGCACGAACAACTTCGTTCAGCTTGCGTTAACTTGACTGTAGGCCTACGTGGATGGAGTCTGGCTATATGCGGATGTAGGATCTCATCATACATGAACCAACAAAGGGAATAGAACTAACGGTTATAGTCTATAGCTCTTCAGGTAACATATGCTATGATACATTCATTGTATGTCTCGCTCTAACCGTTAATTTCGACTACTAACGTGTGTTAGTACTAGATGGCAATCCTGCCAGGGGAGGGGTTGGGTTTCATGCCATGTTCATGCACTGTTTAGTTTTGAGTTGAAATTTACACAAATTGGTATACCCGGTACAGAAATTGAGATTTTTTTTTTTTTTTTTTTGGGGGGGGGGGGGGATGGAGGACATGTTTCTCCAGCTCCACAATAAACAATGTCAACTGAACAGTCAAGATGCCATGGCATTCATTCATCAGTTTATTGTCTATAGACATATTCATAGCATAGTCATTGCGAACCATATATAGTCCATAGGCCTACTCCATAGTTGTTGACAATCAAGAATTGTATTTAAATTTATTCGTTATGCAATAAAAACCTTCACCAAGCCAAGGTTTGATTTGACTTCCCGTGCCAAAATTCAACTGCGCAAAAAGCATACATGTATTTTAGGTTTCTATTATGTGTAACCGATGCAGTGCGGCGGTGGTCAAATTTTGGACAGCATTTGGAATACATGTATATGGTCCAATTATGGGCGGCTTGCTTTTCTTTTGTTGGATGCCTACATAGATTGCACAGTTACATGTAATTACTGTAATGTACTGATTCGCTGCTAGCTCATCCCTACTCTGGATATGAATCAAGTACACCTACACTGTAGCTGTAGCATCATTCGATTGTGTGCCATGATCCCTACACTACAGAAAAGAAAGATGTGACATCATTAATTCTGAATCAACAATAGAGGGATAGTATATTAGTGGTGGACATTAGGAATGGGCTTTTTTTTTTTTTTTGTGAGAAACCAAGAAACCACTTAAAGGGGAAGGCTAGTAACTGATCAGTGGGAATCAGTGGAAATGCTGGGAGATGATTGTTCCAATCCTTATGGGATTCATCCAAGAGTACATTATATATCTATTGTTGTGTGAAAATGATTTGCTTCAGAATGGTCTCATATTCGAGTAATGTGCAGTTTAATGCTGTAAGTCGAGAACTACAGTAAACCTCGGATAAGTTGACGTCGAGTGAGTGGAAAATCACTTAACTCGAAGCAAAATAAAAGGTCCCGATTTGTCCCTATGTATTTTCTCTAAGAAATATTTGGATAAGCCGAAGTACGAGAGTCGAATTTCGGCTGTGTCGAAGTAAAACATTCAGTCCCTTTTGTACAAAATACACGTAGTTTACATCACTTGAGCCGAAGAAGATTTGTCTGGCATTCTCATTACATTTAGAGGAGAACAAAAAAATCGGCATGTCGCAGAACCCCGTCCCTGGCCTGCTTCAGGTAAGCATGCACACTCACCGTACCGCTCTGCACGCATGTCGAATACGTACACATGTATACATGTATACACACAGCACATCGATCCATATACTTTATCCATGCACACAGCACATCCATACTTTATCCATGTCAAGCCAGAACTCCTTGGTCAACCAATCGCTGCTGTAATATTTTAGTGACAGGCCAAGTGGGCGGAGCTTGTTTGTGCGTGCCCGGCTGGCTGTATAGTTTTGTTCAGTGGAGATGGGATGGGCCTGGGAGAGTGTTTGTCTCAGGGTAGGTTGACAGAGATGGCTACTTATGTTGCACCATAGACATAGCACATGCACATTGCCACATTAGCGCAGACATTCTCAGAACTACGTTAAACTACTAGTATTGATACAAATTCCATGTTCAATTTAGAACAAAATAAGAACATTATCTTCAAGAACAGACAAATTTGAATGCAAACTCACATACGCACACACGCACGCACACACACACACACACAGACATGCATGCAAATGTACTATAATACATGTACATACGTAACTGTGAGTCGAAAAAAATTTGACTCTCGCGAGAGTCGAATTTCACTTAAGTCGACGCATTTTTGCCAGTCCCAAGAGCTTCGACTCATGCGAGGTTTACTGTATATTGAAATTTGTATGTACTTGTAGGCAGATGCCCTACAGGATACAGTGCACTGTGTAAGTTTGGAACATGTGCGTGATTCACAATAATACAATGTAACTGTGAGGTGCTCCATTGTACAGTACTGTGGGAGCACCCTGAGTGAACAGGGTGTTATCTTTGTATGATGAGAAAAAAAAAAAATCATAAATTCTTGGACACCTCTAAAAGTGCCATAGGTTAACAGCAATAGGCTACCATTTATATTGTAAACATCAGTACACTGTAGGTATAATTCTTTTTGTTTTTGTTTTTTCATTCATACATAGACCAATACTGGTACCTAATGTATGTAGAATTTGCTCATTTCCAGACAGTTCCCATGGTCTTGAAAAGACATTTTTCTTCCTGTTTATCTCATTTCCACTGTTAATTTTTCAAACAACTTGTGTGGCACTGTGCATGTACTGTACTTCATGAATATTCATAATTTGTTCATGACCAGTACGGAAGACAAGGAGTCACGGTGCACTTTACTTTTTTTAACAAGACCCTCTTGCTGTATGGTGACGAGCAAATTGGGTCTAATCACTCCCAGCCAAGAGCGAGGGGCTCTTTTTGCTATCACGCTCGGCCGAGCTTGCTTCTTTGCTCGAAAGTAATACCATACAGCTAGAGGGCCTTCACACGGCACAGAGTTTCTGCCAACATGTACAGGTACTGGATGTAAGCGATAAACAACCAGTGCATGGTTCCAAATCCTTCAAGTGGATAGTTGTCATACTACAGTCCCTTCGTTTGACCGAATCAAGGAATTATCAACTTTTACAGTTAAAGGGATTGTTGAAGGTACCAAATTTTTCTGTAAATGTACATATTCAAATTGCATATAATTCAAATCTCTATAAAGTTAGATTTCATGTCCAATACCACCACGTACCAAACATCAAATGCGTACATCCACAGCCCAAATGCTTTGTTTTTTGGCTGGTTGCAGTTTTACAAAAGCTGTGTCTCCACATTTTAACTCTGGGCCAGTTTTGCATATAGATTATTCCTTAGTCTATTCATTCTACAAATTTCAAATATATATTTAAAATCAGTAACAGTGTCCCATTGTGTCCTTCATTATGCATTGGCAGGATATGACTCATACACTTTGACATGTACAGTGTACAGTGTACTTGCAAACACAGTATTAAGTGTACAAGCACTGAATACAATGAACATGTCTTTAAAGTCTGTGGCTTTCCCTTCACCACACAGCATGTACATTGTACATAGTATGTACAAGTGTATCTTGGTACCTTGTTATTCAGCAACTTCCAGTCTCAAGTAAAAGCTCCGTGTACATTGTACACGATGTGTTCATGTAGTTCATGTGTAGACTACAGCTTGCACAGTTGCTGGCATAGGATTTGTTCTACAGTAGTACAGTTACAAGGAAATCTGAAAGGGCAGATGACCTCATTATGTCAACTACACGTACAAACGTACATTGTACAAGAACAGGAAGGATGTTGATCTCATGCTAAGTCTATAGAATTAACACCTACACGTTGCTGCTGCCCAGCTGCTTATGTACAATGTACATGGTACATGTGGAAAACCTTTAAGAGGCATACTTTGTATGTCTACTCTACTCTTCCCCTTCTCTCTCTTTTTACTCTTTGAGAGATGATGACTGTAGAAAGTAATGTACAATGTATGAAATCAAATGGTAATGGTGTGTTTGCAATGCCTTTATATTGATTCATTCGTTGTTGTTGTTGTTTTTTTTTTTACTTCTCCTCATGTGAACGAGTTTAAATGGGCAAGTCCATGGTTTAAGTTATGTTGCATTTTTAAAAAGAAAATTCACAATGTAAATATTTTTTTTTTACTACTAAATCACCATTTTTTAATATTAATCAAACCAACTAAATCAAAGATAAACAGAAAGGGGCACATAAGTTATGTTGCATTTTTAAAAAGAAAATTCACAATGTAAATATTTTTTTTTACTACTAAATCACCATTTTTTAATATTTAGTCAAACCAACTAAATTAAAGATAAACAGAAAGGGGCACATACAGTAAATTCTTTTGTTGATGTCACATCCTGCTACAAGTAAGTACGAAATTGCCTTTATGACTATTGAAGTGATTTGTAATTTTCTGTTGTATTGTTTGCTTGTCCTCCTTGCAGACACCATGAGTAAATCAGACCCAGCACCTTCCGGCCGCATGGCCCCATCCATCCCGGACTGTGCGGTCTGCCTTCAGTCCTGTATCCATCCCGTTGAGCTGCCTTGCCATCATGTGTTCTGCTTCCTCTGTATGAAGGGCGCCTCCACCCAGTACCGTCGGTGCGCCCTCTGTAGGCAGGAAATCCCCCAGGACTTCTTCTCCAGCCCCAAGCTCTTGTACCTTCAGGAGGAGGAGAGGGCCGAGGAGGAGGAGGAGGAGGAGGCTCGGACAGCAGTTGCAAAGGAGAGCGAGGAGTCCTACACTTGGTTCTATGAGGGGCGCAACGGCTGGTGGGAGTACGAGGAGAGGACCAAAGCAGAGCTAGAGGACAGTTACCGTGCCAACAAGAGGACTTTTGAGCTGCTCATTGCTGGCTATGTTTATGTGATAGACCTCGACAGCATGCTCCAGTACCGACGGTCAGATCCGTCCCGCCGGCGGAGGATAAAGCGTGACTTGGTGAGTGCCCCAAAGAAGGGCATAGCAGGATTGAAGATTAAGGTAAAGCGAGAGGAGAACTCGGTTGCCAGGCAAGTGGACGGGGCGGAGGAGGAGAAGGATGGTGGTGGTGCAGTTGGAGGAGCTGCTCCGCCCCTCGCCAATAGCAGAGCACTCAAGTCAAAGACTGTGAAGCCAGAAAATGAGACTCTTTCATCTGGGGATAGTGGCAAAAAGGTCACTGATATTCCAGAAAGTTCCTCTGACCCCAACATCAATCTCGGCAACTCTATTTCTGATGAGACTGTTTATGAGGTAATGAGAAATTCCTCCCCACACCAAACAACAGACCAGTCTCCTGCCTCATACAGCTATAACATCTCGTCTCATGCAAACACTAGCCCCCCTGTGTATACCATGCCATCTCGCCCGCGAAGAAGACCTGCCAATGAGTCTCCAACAAACCCCGACTCCCAGTCAGGGAGGGACAGTCCAGGTACCTCAGCGGACCCGCCTCCATATGACCCAAGTGCCAGCCCTAGCCTTCCTGTGCTCCATCAACGTACACATTCTGCTCCGGAGACGCGCTCCGTGGGGCGGCCCCGATTCCCTGCCCCACAGGCCCCACCCAGAGCCCCAGCCTCCTCTGCTCAGAGCAGTGAGCAGCAGGCAGGAACTGCCGCGGGCAGTGCTGTTAGCAATAGTGCCCAAGAACCCATGAACCCAGTCCACTCAGAGTCATCAGTCAGTGTCCGCTCAACATCGCAAACTCGGCAGCGTCAAACCCGTCGGCGTGTCCATGAAGTGTGAAAATATGTAGCACACATGCCATCTGCGTGGTATACCCACACATACTCAGGAAGCTCTCTTTTGACGTACACTAAAGTGACAGAACACATGTTCTTGAGTGGATAAGTCTCTAGATGTGACGGTTGCACTGCCACGAAGTCACCGCGGTCACTGAAGCTAGTAGCCTTCTTTTTGCGAAGTCAAATGAGGAGGTCTCTAAAAAAGTTGAGCTATTTAAGTATTAAAACAAAAGCAAAACATTGAGGCTACATGTATATGCTGATGTATGCCATGTTCTGGAACCATGGAAATTATGATATTCCTGAAGTGATCTTACATTTATTGACTCTGGAATTGTATTCAACTTAGATTTATCATTATGAAGAATCTGTGCCACTGACATTATGACGGTAAAAGCTGGGAACTTTTGTGAGGAGTTCGTAAAAAGAACTATCCTCATGTTGCACCCGTTGGTAAATTGTGCCCTAATTCCAGTCATCATTTGTATAGTAATGGCATCATCATGGGAATTGGAGAAGCTAGTGAAACGTGGGCTGTTACTTCCCAAGCTGGCATCTACTCTAGTATGATGGATGCAGAAGGTACCGATTTTATCTAGCCGTGACTCAGAATTTTCCTCCTGTTTCTCTGTGTCCGTAAACTTCACATTTCCTTCATCTTGTGTACCATTCGATTTGTGTGGACATCCCACAAACTTTTATTCTGCTTTTTTTTTTAATTTATTTTCTTTTTGTATTTCAATTGCAGTGAAAGTGACCTAGATTTAGCTCTTGAGAAATTATGCATGTGTATTATATGAAAATAGATTTGAAAGATTTTGGAGAGTTTTTCATCCAGTGTGAAAGCAGCATTTAAACGGAATATACTAGAAATCAGCATTCACCCTTTCTTTGTTCTTTTTTTTTTTAATTCCCACAAGCTCATGAGAACTACAGATATCATTGGCATTATAGGACTAATTCTTGATTTCCCATGTAGATGAGAGAAACAAAAAAGGGGATTTGCTTCAACTACTGCATTATCACTAGTAAAATCCAGAGATAAAGTTGTAGTTCAGTTAATTTCATCACCTTGTGGAAGGCATGATGACTGTCTCGTATTCTCGTTTTCTCGTATTAGGAAGAGTTTTTTTTTTTTTTTTTCCATTCATGGCCACTAATTGAACATGATCAAACATATGCCAATGTAGCTAGGATGGTGTCACTTTGTTAATTGCTGAGATTTTATAAATGTGTATTGGTCTCCATGAGGACAGGCTAATTTTCATATGTACATGTAACACGCACTTCCCAGATATTTGTCCCAAGTATACTGAAGTCCATCCTTTAGCAGGTAAATCTTGTCTAGACCCTTTGTTCATTGACCACACGGTGTTTGGAAAACTCACGTTTAGCTTTGACAACATAAACAGTGTAGTACACAGAGGCAAGTCAAAAGTTATTCAACCCAAGATATGTAGAAGTTACATATACATTGATCTTTAAATCTTCTCTCATGCATAGCATTGTATTCAATTAATATTTTGGCATTCTGTTGTACTTTGTGATCATTGATATTTAAAATCTCTTCAAGATTGTTAAAGAGAATCTAATCTTTTCGCAGATACCAACATAGCAAATATTTTCCTGCTTCAGCAGCAATTGTCAGCTGGCAACGAGATAGTTCTGCACTTACCAAGGCTATTCTGTGAAGAGAAGAAAAAAGAAGGACAAGACCGAGTACATACACTGTAGTGTAGCAAGAGGAGAAGGAGGGAGAGGAATGGGAAGGGGTGAAAAGGTCACTGTGTTTTAGTTTTGACTTCAAAAATTTGTTTGTTGTACAGAAAAAAGAATCATTGTTTTTCTTTAAAGAAAGTATTTCCTCGGGATGCAGATTAAATATTGTCATAAGTATTGCAGTTTCGATTCATTTGACTGGTAGGCCTACTTAGTATTCATTTGACCAATTGCTTTAGCTAATGATCAAATAAGAGGGAATGTGAATTTATTGTTTTCATGAAACCTATTTCCTCTTTCCTCATATGTTTTCTTCATTTGTTTTTGTTTGTTTGTTTTTGTTTGTTTGTTTGTTTTTTCTTGTTTGTTTGTTTGTTTGTGTGTTTTTTTTTTTTGGGGGGGGGGCATTTTCATGAGACATTCATAATTCTAATTTCAAGTTGCTTTTACCAACTCTTGCCAGTATATTGTAGAGCAACAAAATGTGTTTGGCTTTTGCCTTTTCAATAAATTTAATCTGAGGCCACTTGCATTGGTCAACATAAGTCTAAGCATTAAAGAGTCATCCTGCTGAAATTTAATGAAATATTAAAGTAGTGTTAACTTTATGATAAAAATTTGATGGGGTTGTCATGTAAAAACTACTTCTTGTACCCAGTAAACTAGGCCATCTTCATGGAGTGTTAATAACAGAATGATCTGAGATGAAGTATATAGCAGTGTTATTATATTTTTCCATTTGTGCCCGGAGAAAAGATTGTTTTCTTGTCTTTGTGTGTATTGTGTATGCTTTATAGACTGCAGCCTTTGCCAAAGTTCACCTTGTTGTAGTAGTTGTAAGTAAGACAGAGTCAAGCTGCCAAGGAGAGAACCTTTAGAGACCTGTCCAATTTCTTTATCTGAAGCTACACTTGTGAATTATACCCTCATTCCGCAGAGATTTTCTCTCATCGGTCACTCATCGGAAGTAAAGTTTATCTCTTCCAGCCACCCACCAGAGTGTATTGGATCACAGTCCAAGGAATATGACTTGTGTTGGTCAGCTATCAGGTCAGTGTCAGATCATGTGTTGGGTGATGATCCGATGAGGCAGGAGCGTCCGATGAGGATCACGCGTGACATGTCTACATTTACATGATGGTCGACCAACCAAGTTGGATTCATCAGACTGCGATCCTGTATATTTCAGTGAGTGGCCAGAAGCAACAAACTTTGCTTCTGATGATTGACCGATGAGAATGGTCAATGGAATGGGGGTATTACAGAATTTTGTCACCAGCATTAAGTAGCAAAGATCACCACCCATCAGTAGAGTTGTCATTTTGTAAAGAAACCCATGTGTGGTACATTTGGCACTGACAGCAAATGGGCAAAATCTTGCAAATCCAGTGGTCAAAGTGAGGTACTGAATTATTCATGAGGGGGAGGATGGTGCGAGTTATATGGGGGCTGTGTGCCGACTCATGAATAATAATATGTGCAGATCTCGCCTGGTAGTGATGCACCAAGCTTCAGCTTTCTTCACCTTTGGCTGTTGTTGCTAACAAGATTGAGAGCATGAGGGTCTCTTACTTAAAGGTGCATAGTCCCGGTAGTGTAGAGGGCGCTGTTGATGACACTGCCGATCACCGTTAGCATTGATACGAAGATAGCCGAAGTTGAGCTGTCATCAAGAGTAAAGTGCGTAGGTGTTGCTAAGTGACGTTGCCTTCGTTGCTTCTCTGCGCAACACGCAGTCTGTAGTAATGCCAGGGTGCGTGTGTATGTGCTTCTTATTATGACATCACAAAAGAAGTTTGCTGAAGCTGTCATCCCCCTCAGCCGGATCATGAGCCAAACTGTGATCGGACCACTGACTACAGTGCATCAGACTTCTTCGGACTCGGGGAAGTGGGCCAAAGCGTAAGCGCTAAAGAGGAGTCGATAGCGTAGGTCTCTATAGGAAACTTGCGCCATGCGCCCGCGTATGCATTTCACTAAAACACCGGGACCATGCACCTTTAATACTGTAATTTGCTGAAAGAGTCAGATGTGTAATGACAACAGTGTAGCCTAAAGTTCTGTGAAACCAGGAAGGTGGAGTCTCTTCCCATGTTTCTACAGATTGAAATGTATTACCCATACTTTTTTTTTTTTTTTGGTACTCCTTCTGCAGCTGTGTAGACCTGTTCTGTGATTCACTTTACTTCTGTACATTGTACATGCACAGTTAATTTTGCGTGTTTGACATGCTGTCATTTTTGCTGTTGTTTTTGCCACATGACAATAAATATTTATTGTATCAATCAATGCAGAATATGTATACATGTTTTCACAAACTCAAACTGTGTATTCACATTAGATATAAGTCTGTATTACCACAAAGTGCACTGTGTACTAAAAGAGTAGGACTGAATGAATGAATGAATAAATAAATAAATAAATGTCTTATGTGCCCTGGTAAGCCTCTTCCCTAAGGCAGGCAAGTGCCCTTTTATTTTTCTTAGCCTGAAAGCAAAGTTAGTTTAAATACCCTAGGCAGGCAAGTGATTTGTTTAGCATGCTGGTGTACAATGTAAGAGCTGTATTGGTTACTGGTACTGATTTACCCAGTGGAAACAAAGTACATGGCCACATGAGAACAGATGATACATAGCCAATTACAATGTACTACATGAGTAGACAATATTGCTCATTGCAACATCCATGCAGATGTTGTGTCTAGAATGTGCTGTTCTGAATCGGAAAGCTTGGTTTTACTCGAAACTTATCAGTGATGCTTTGCCAGCTAAACAGGGAACTTTTTCCATTTTCCCTGTGGAATGCTGTGTAGGAGTGCTTTAGATGCCATATACAGTATTTACAGTGTATATTTTCACAAATTTCACAATTTGCTGATCTTCAGGAAAGTAACAACACACCAAAATATCTCCCTGTGTACTAAATATGAAATGACACCAAGGTGTGAAATTGATAAATTTTCCTTTGTGAAAAGGTGTAATGTCTACACCTCACTCTTTTAATTGTTGTGGTTCACAGTTGCCAATTTAAGCACTCTCAAATTGTCATACTACAGGTAGTCTTTATTCGCAAAATATGATGCTGACAAATTATGTCGCTTAACTCGGTTCATTTCAGGCGCTGGTAGCTTAATATATAGTGTGTGAAAAACAACTTGAGTTTTACAGAATCTAATCGCTGTATTAAAAGAAGTTGTGAAGTGTGGCTTTCTGATTCAGAATCAATGTATCCATCTTCAACTTAATGATCATAACAACTTCATAGTCACTGTGTATTTATCATTCTGGATTGCAGTCAAGCATATGAGAATTCCAGAAATAAGAATGACAACATCTTGAATAGTCGTTTTATGGAAGTTATCACATATGTACCGCCCAGTGATGGTTCAAGCAAAACTGCACAATTTAAAACCTTCATTTCCTCCAAGCTTGTACTTACAGGCCCGAATTCACGAAGGTAGTACAATTGAAGCCATGGTTTAAACCATGAACAATAATTTATATGGAGCGCCAAGTGTCGCATGGCCTTTTTCGTTATGAAATCACTCATTTCGTTGACAAAATGACCGTTTGGTCGACAAAATGTACATTTTGACGAAATGTTCATTTCGTTAACGAAATGATCATTGTGTACAAAATGTTGTCATTTTGTTATGAAATGATCGTTACGTTAACGAAATGATCATTTCGTCTACGAAATGTTGTCATTTTGTTATGAATTGATCATTTCGGCAACAAAATAACTGATTTTGTAATGGAATAGGCCATGTGACACTTGGCGCTCCATACAAATTGTCCATGGTTTAACCATGGTTTCAATTGTACCACCTTCGTGAATTCGGGCCATTTTGTCAGTTTTTGTTTTGTCTTTGTCTGCCATTCAACTTTACTTACAAGTTTGATACGTAGAACTTTGGTACACTAGAAAATTACATTTGAATGTTCTGCTGAAAACTGATTTAGATTGTCCAAGTGCCAATCATTTATGCCATTGGTCCTTTAATTTTTGTTGTCAAATTTTTGCTCTGTGTTCAGCTAACACTATGCAAGAAGACTGACCAAGTATAAAAGGATCAGTGAATAAATGTACAGTAGCTTCAGTTTTAAATTTGGTTTGGGCAGTTTCGGAGTCCAGTGAGAAAAAGGAGAATATATCAATATTTAAAGAGTTTGTTTGCAAAAACCGATAAGTCCATATTTGCCAAATGGAGATATTTGCGATTAAAGGTCAAGAAAAATAAAGAGAATAATAAGAAAATTTTTACTTCTTTTGACCATAACTTCAAAAATATACCTTTATATGTAGTGACCAATATATCATTTAAAAGGTATTATTTTGTACTTTATGACAGAGATCGTACTTCAAAATCTTCAAAAATGGACTTATCGGTTTTTGCAAACAAACCCTTCATTTGAAACATGTTCATTGGCAAAATCAAGCTAACACCCTGCTATTTTATTCACGATAATTATGCTGATGTTAACGCGTTGAGGACGAGTCCCGAGTATACTCGGGCAGATGTCTATGGAAAATACTTGTAGCAAAACCAAACCATCCTCAATGTGTTTAATAAGGAAACAGAACTGTGCATTGTACCTCTCTGCAAATTCGTAATTACAGTGCACTTGAAACTTTACATTATATTTTTGAGGTCTACTTTGTAACTTATAGGGTGCATATGAAAGGTGTTCACACTTTCAAAGTATGCGTTTACTCATGTTTGTAAACATATTTCATGCCTGTCAAGTACAGATACTTTTTGTTTATTAAGTAATCATGTTTTTGCCAATCTCTTCATCAAATCATGTATGGCCAGTCATTTTCTGGAGACATTTTCCAGTCAAGTTCTGCTGAATTCTGGGTGTGCGTCTGCAGTTTTGATGTCTAAAGAGTTGAAGACATTATCTTAGCCAATGAGAGAGAGAGAGCAAGCTTGATTTCTTTTTATTACTTTCCTTGTTATGAAGAAAGTATTATCAAACTAGAGGTTGTGAATTTGTCAGAAATAGAAATGTGGTAGAAACATATTTATTTATTACTGAATAATGAGTGTCAATGAATGAATGTTTCTCTTATTTAGAATTGCATTTTTTTTTCTGAGTGCATAGTAATTGTTTGCAAATGTATTTGAATGTTATCACACACATTTGCTTCTTTTCTTTAACACATATTTTGTCATTTGTGGACAAGATTTAAAGGGTGTGTACAATTCTGGTCGAGGTGAGGATTTGGCATTTAACGTTTTGTGAGATATTCAGAAACCACTCTATGAGATGTCAAAGAGCATGCAATTCTAAGCGGTATCAAAAGTTTATTTGATGAAAATCGGTTTTGAAATGGCTGAGATATCCAAAAACAAGGTGAAACAAAGAGATCCTAATAAAGGCGTGGCCTGTCGCCTTTTATTATTAGCACTTTTTTGGATATCTCAGCCATTTGAAAACCAATTTTCATCAAATAAACGTTGAATCCTTCTTAAAATTACGTGCTCTTTCATATTTCATAAGAGATTTCTCATTACCTCATTTAGGAATGTTCAAAACATGAACCCCACCTCAACCAGTACTGTACAGTCCCTTTAAGATAAATACAGGTTGTGTTTTCTGGGGTGTGTGGACAGAAACATATTTTGTAGTAGAGTTTATGTGTCATTACCTCTTCACACTTTTCTGTGCACAATAAAATAGAGCGTGAATTTGACTTGTGTGCATTGATTTGGTTCCATCTTTTCCTGGTTCTTGAACTTCAGCAATTTATGTGGCTTCACAAGTTCTGCATTATGTTCTGAAGAGTATAAAAGAAACATTGAATATTAAAATTCAATGTTTCATGAAACAAGTCACATTACCAAGAAAAGATATTTTATATTTTGGAAGTGATTACATCAAGTCTTGACCATATTTCCATGTTTAGCCCAAAAGCAAAAAACAAAACAAAAAACAAAAACACAAAAAATACAATTAATCGTTATTGCATTATTTGCATCAGTCTTTTTTTCCCCAGTTTTGTAGTAGGAAGCAAATTTAAAGATGACTCTTTAGAAGTGAGGTTCAGTTGTATTTACCAGATGAAATCAACCAAAAACATATTATTTGCAATTCTGTATAAATGTGTGTGTGTGTGTGTGTGTGTGTGCGTGTGTGTGTGTTTAGTAAGAACATGTGAGATTATATCATCAGTAGCACCTGATCATTCTTGGATTTTTTTTTTTACAATTGAAATTTATTCAACATAATGAAAGTTATGGGAAGTCTTATTGGAAATTTAATAATAGTTTGTGTTTTGATATAAAAGGAATTTGTACAGGGAATGAATGAAGAAATAAAAAGTATTGAATTACAGTGGTTGACGGAGTTTGATACTAAATCTTCTTTCTGGGATTTTTTAAAGGTGAAAATGAAAAATTTTGCAATGAAATTTTCGAAGGAAAAATCAAAGGAGAGAAGATTAAGTATACATCAATTGGAATATGAAATAGATATTTTGGAGAAAAATCTTCTGTCGTCTCCTGATAGTGGTGGAATTTTAAAGGATATAGAGAGTAAAAAAACGGAATTGAAGAAATTGTATAATGTGTATACGGATGGATTAAAAGTTAGGTCAAGAATGGTTTGGTATGAAGAGGGTGAACAGAATCAAGAGTATTTTGAGCAGTTGCTCAAGTCGAATAAACAGAAAACGGTTATACGGGAAATGTGCGATGATAAGGGAGATGTGATTTAAGAGAAGGATGTAATAATGCGATTGATTAGAAAATTTTATAGAAATCTGTACCAAGGGTATTCAGAAAATGAATTAGTGTGTGATGATTTCAGAGAAAGTGTATTTTGTAAAGATATTCCTCAACTAAGTGATGACAGTAAAAGTTTTTGTGAAGGAAAAATTACTAAAGAAGAGTGTTGGGAGTGTTAAAAAAATATGAAATTAAATAAATCACCTGGGAATGATGGATTTACAGTTGAATTTTATCTTACATTTTAGCCACAAATAGGAAGTTTATTGGTTGAAGTTTTTAATGAAGCTTTTGAGAAAGGTTGTTTAGTAACGTCTCAAAAACAATGTGTAATAACATTGATTGAAAAAGAGGGCAAAGATTCATTATTTATAAAGAATTATAGACAGATTACTTTGTTGAACACGGATTATACGATGCTTTCCAAGATAATGGCAAAGCGAATAAAGGGAGTCTTACATGAGATTGCTCATTTGGATGATGTACGCCACACGCATGCAGGATAGGTGAGGTTGGCAACGAAACGGCGTCCGTTTCAGTCTTTTTACCAGTCGTTTTTATTCATACCACAAAATGCTAGATGCTATAAACATCATCTATATCACCACTAAATGTCACTTAACTTTTAAGAAGAAACAAATAATTTTGACTGGAAATACCATGTACAGCTATTTGTGAGATCATGTTAATTATTCTAGTGTTTGTCTGATGGTATATTTTACGGCGCCCGTACATGAAGCTAATTCCGTCCAGTGTGCACGTAGAAAGCCGTAGAGGTAGAGCTGCTGGCTAGCTGGCAAGCCGCTCCGTCGCGCCGCCGGTGGCGCTAGCCGGCCGCGGCTGGCACACACATTCATACACCGCATACACACATACCGTCGCGTACCAGGTTGGATTGATGCTGTTGTAGGAAAATCCAGGATTAATCTAGGAGCAGGGATTTGTGAATTCAACAGGCAGGCAGGCAGGGGGAGCATCGTTTCCTCAATTGAAACGTACAGGATGCCTCCAAAGAAGCCAGTGACGAAAGCTGGTGCGAAACCAGCTGCCAAGCCCACCACTTCCAGGGCTGGAACAACTGCAAAGAAGCCAGCAGCTCCTGCAGGAAAAGGTATGGACTTCTCTTGACCGAAAGATCGGTCTGTATCTGTCCGTCGGGGAATGTTCCGCGGAGACTACGTCTGGCTTCACGGATCCCCTCCGTACGGAGGACAGCGTCAATGGCAAAATATGAAAGAGTCCTCCGGACAGACGGATCTTTCTGTCTAGGACTTCTCGCACTACTTGCACGGTGGGCTTCTTAACTTTTTAGTTCTTATCTGACGTTGGGATAATGGTAATGTATGGTCAGCCTCCCTCCCCCGTTAGCGTTTAAATTTAATTAAAATACATGTCCCAACGTCAGAAACGAAACCCACCGTGAAGAGACAGATACCGGCCATAATCACTCGGTCTAGATGCCAAGCATGTCAATATGACAAGGGAGCTATACTAACCAGTAAGGTATATTATAACTGTTAGGCCTAAAATTTACACAACTTTTCTGAGTAATTGATGAAGACACTTGTTCAATGAATAAGTTCTTCTCTGTTTGTTTTTTCTTCTCCACTTTCTACATCTCATATTTGAACTGTATTATACCATTCCTTCTCTTCTTCCGTCTAATGTGATCATCCCCTTTCTGTCTTCGTCATCTTTTCGTGCTTTATTTTTTCTTAAAATCTTACTTCTGATGGATCTCCTTCCCTCCTAAGCTGGAACTGGTGCAAAGAAACCAGGCCCTGCTCCAAAGGGTGGCAAGGAAGCAGGAGGCAAGTCGGCTGCAAAGAAAGCCGCTGCAGCCCCCGCCAAGCCCAAAGCCCCAAGCAAGGAGGACCTGGCCGCCGTACAGATCCAGAAATGGGTGCGCCGGTTCCTCGCCAAATGTCAGCTGAGGAAACTGCGGAAGGAGAAGGAGGACTACGAGGAGATGGTGGAGAAACTGGAGAAAGAGGTGAGAACAGGAGTTGTGGCGACCCAAGGCAAACTTATCCAAACATTTCAGATATGCACTTTGATTCCATGGAACCTTACAAACTCGTGTAGTCCACATCATATTACTGTATTCCCTGTCCCACTTTCACTTTGTAACAAAAATTAAAAGCCTACCAACCCCCCACCCCCCCCCCCCAAAAAAAAAAGAAAAAAAAAAAGAAGAAGAAGAAAAAAAAAAACTTTCTGAAGTTTTGACATCATCTGGAATGTTTCCAGCCAGGACGATATTTCCAACCTGTTTTTATGTGCAGCAATATTTAAACAACAAAGAAGGGAGGTATTGCATCAAAGTCTACCGTACGTTTAATTTCCCAATTTGGCAAGATATATTGAGCATGGCCCTTTTATTAATGAATCTGAAAGGATATGAATCGCAAAGAAGACATGTTACTGTATAGATGCTTGATAAACCTTTCAGGTTCAATCTAAACAGTGTCAGTATCGCATGGGGGGGGGGGGAAGGAGGAGAAACTTGGCTGAGGAAAGTCCACCAGTTTAAAGAAATAATCAAGGTTACCCATTAATAATTGCACTCTAAACAGTTTGATGTCTTATTAAATCCATACCTTATATGTGACATCATTTTATTTTTGGAATCTTCATAGGATGCATGACAAGTGTGTACAAAAATAACTATGAGGCATTTCCACTTCTATGTTTACTTTGATGCAATCATCAGGCTTTCCTTGCGATAGTCAGGAAAGAACAAGAGAGGGCAGAGGAGGAGCACCGGAAGGAGATGGAGATGAGGCGAAGGAAGAAACAAGAGAAGACCTGGCAAAAGACAATGCTTGAGGCCGCGTTCGACGGAAACTTGGATGAACTCTTGACAGTCCTCAAAGAGGTCAGGCACTTTTGACATTTCGTGTAGTAGCCAAGATAACTCTCAACCTTTACACATGACCACCCTGAGTGAAAACAAGTCACACATTGTACCCAGTAATAACTTGTATACTCTGAAGACCTTGTACATTACTGCAGTGAACTGCCATTTTATCTTGGTATGGTGATGCTCATGATATGTATATGTACAGTGCAAGTGTTTTTTTTTTCATTGATAGTTCAAGATTTTAGTTCAACTGTTTCTTCATTAATAGTTCAAGACAGAGATGCTGTATGTGATCATATGAGAAAAAGAAAATTAAAAGTAATCACAAAGTACCTGAAAACAGAAGCTGTTTTTTGTTTGTTTGTAAGTGTCATTTTCAGTGATTTACAGTGATTCTCAAAAATTGTATGCTTTTGCAGCCAAAGTTTTAAAAGGACCTTTTTTTTGAAACTCCATTTGGAAAGCATAGTACATGAATTGATTTACACAATCTGAAATGCGAGCTAAGTATGGCATACTAATAACCAATAGAACAAACATACCAGCGCAAAAGCAAGAAAGGAGATATAAAATGAGAAAGAAAAAAATCCTGTGGTGGTTAACCCCATAACACATATGCAAACCCACTTTGTATTGTCCTCTAGGACTAATTAAGGACTTCATACGGTTGTACTCCCATGATTAGGTGGATGCACGGGACAATTCTGACGGGGTTGGTACAGATGAAGCGGGGCGGGCAATCAGAGCGCGTCACCAGCTGGCCATGGTGAACTGTGAAGACGCCAATAGTAACACGCCCCTGTCGGAAGCGGCCAGCGGCGGCGCTGCGGACGTGATTCAGATGCTGCTTGACCGCGGGGCGGACATCAACATGAGGGGTCAGTTTGAGAGGACTCCTCTCTACAGGTATGCAATGGTCAGGATGACCGCTCATGGCTCAATCATGCTTGTAGCATATTACAAGATCTTTTATGGATACAATGCTCGTAGTCGTACTGCTCTCCATCGATTTGTACAACTTTTAGCACAACTGCAGATTTGATGACGTACAAACCATGTTTATAGAATCCTCTCTTCAATCATACTTAAATCACAAACTAAAACTCTGTCATGACTCTTTCATCATTAATGGAACTCTGTTGCACTTTTAAATCTTGTTACTTGTGGCCATGAGAATGGCTTATGCATCACTGCTATGGAAATTTTGCTTAAAGGTATGCATTGTTTCAGCAGACAGACTATAAAGGAACATTTTCTCTTCAAGAAAAAGTTGTGGTGACCGTAGTATTCTCTTTCTTCTTCACATAGCACATTGTTCCTGGTTGACCATTTGCTGAATATAATGGTAGTTCAAATATGTACCTTGGGCAAACCACAAGGGGTTGGCATCATTTGCCCATTTTGAGGTGTGGGTATGTGGGGGTGGGTCACTTCACTGGGGGATCACCCTGTTTTTTTAGATGAATGAATAAAAATGGGATCTTTTACGTACTATCAGAGGGACAGAGTGTTTCTGCCTCTGACTAGATGGGATGGCATGATTACACAAACCATTGCTCAGCTAGATTTGGTGGGAATCAAACTTGAAGCTTTTAATTGTAAGCAGACATGCTCCTGACTGAGCTACATCACCACCTTCTGTGACACGAAACAAAAGCAACAAGGGAGTGAAACTTTTTTTAGACCCAGTAGCATGGGGATTCGTAAGTGGCCCAATTCATTTGCTGTCCACCAGGGTACATTGAAAAACCAATAATAACACCAATCAGTGAATATGTGCATCGAAGCATACGCTCATTGGTGATAGTGGACTCTAGTAAAAATTCTTCAGCTGTGTGTCCATACACAGCGATCAGTGATAATGCTGTACACAATGGATTTTCAACTATACCCAAACCTGGCCAGCCTTTCCACTCCACAAATCCTCATGTTACTGGGTCAAAAATGAAGCCAGACAAGCTTTGAAAAAGTTCTTGCAATTATCATGCTTGAGAGTCCACCAATTCATCACTTTTTTTTTTTATAGAGCTGCCTTTGCTGGTCACCTGGAGGCTGTCCAGACGTTATTGCAAAATGGGGCGGATCCTCGTCTCTATGCCAACGATGGTGCCACGCCCGAGCAGGTGGCCTCCCAGGATGCGGTGAGGGAGGTGCTGGCGTCGTGGGACGTTTCCATGACAGAATCCCTCCTGAGTCGCATAGAGGAGGTGAAGGAGAAGCGCAGACAGGAGGAGCAGAGGAGGCACGAGGCCGAGATGTCCAAGTGAGTTTGAAATTTGACTTGTATGGTGACCTTTGACCCAATCAAATCTTTTGAATCTACAGACATGTCTAATGAGATTGGAGGTAGTTACCTTAAACTGCACCATGATTTACAAGCCCATTAGCTCATCTTGCTGGAAGGTGTTTTTCTCTGTTTTTTTTTTTTTTTTGCCAACTGGCATGGATAGCTGAAAACTACAAGCCAACTGATGAAGATCACCTAATTCCCCTTACTCCTAATTCCTCACCATGTTGATTATGGTCTTTCTTTCGGACTTAGACATTGCTACACCTGACTATAGGTTAGCTAGCTTTGTACAATTGGATCACATTTGCAGGGTTACTGTAAGAGCTGTTATTTTAGCGTACACATATTTTCACATATGAGGAGGTCACAGACACTTTTACGAGATGTTGCTTTTGTGGTTTGACACCCTGATTTGACAATTGCTGCTGCTAACGCATCTGCTTCTTGTAATGACTTGTGTTTCATATCCCCCCCCCCCCCCCACCTCCACTAGACTTGAAAACCAGCTGGCTGAAGTTCAGAAGATGTATGATGCAACACAGAAACAGCTCAACAAAGCATATTGCGAACTGAACAAGAGAATTGAGGAGCACGACAAGTGCATGCTTACAGGATTCAAGACTGACATTACTCTGCAGGTAAGAAGTCTTGGAAGCTAGAGAGATACAGAAAAAAATATAATCTTTGTGATGTGGAGGAAGAGATTATATCCAGCCTTGTTGCAAGACTTCAAAGTAAAGTCTAACACAACCACGCTCATGCGTAGGAAGGATGTGTAAATATGTTGATGGAAGACATGAAGTGTTGTGTAAGACAGTAAACTAGATGTAAAAAGTTGGCAGTGTGTATTTCTCTAAGCCACACTTTTGTTGTTAATGTGTAAGCCATGCTGGGAGCAGCTGAAGGCAGTATTGTGTGCCATCAATTCATTCTCTTCTGCTTAACCTTTCAAGCCTCATTGACAATATGTAGATGTAATGGACACGTACCTTGTCATTTTACTGTCATGCTGTTAAAAGTGTTTGTTTTTGTGATGTCAAAAATTCATATGCCATATGACTTATGAAAAAGGGCAAAGTTTTGTTCTGATCAATAAAATCCAGAAAAAAAAAATGTGTTCATGCACAATGTGAATAGGAATTATTGACCATCCTCCCAACATGCTATCAAGATTTAGAGGGTTTAAGACATGTCACTCTGTACATTTGAGGATGGTCAGAGGGAAGGTCGGATAATTTGATGAGTCATAACCCAGGTGCAATGAAGATCCTGCCCTTCTACATGTTAGGAGCAGGATAAAGTTTGGACATACCATCAACCTCGCCTTAGCAGAATCCAAAGGGACAACAGAAAATTCTGTGACTTAACATAAACAGTGAACATGAATTTTTACTTTCACATAGTATCTATCCAGGATAGAATTATCCCTTTTCTTATTTCATTGACATGTGCAAGGTCGACCTCGGCAAGGTTGAATGTAGTAGGCCAGTTCTTACAATAGATTAATAAATATGAGGAAAAGATAACCATCTACTGCAGTGACCAGACCCAGAGAGAGAACAGCATTGGGAAGGACCATCGTCTCATGCCAACATAAAATAAAGTGGGATGTACTGTACCCTCTGGCTAGTAGTCACTGAATCTGGACAAACAAAAGAAACATCTAAAGACATCCTGAGAAGTTTTAAATAAGATTGAGATTCTCTATTAAATTCACCATGCCAGACATCTTAGCTCATCTGTAGAAACACAAACTTTATTTGTATGAAAGGATGCCATAGTAACCCATTGGGGACGGGCTGATTCTGCTATAACTCGCATTTCTCATAGACACTTGCCAGAGTATACTTGTGACTCGTCCTCAGTGGGTTAATGTGAGGAGCAGGATAGAGTTTGGGCAGAAGTCAACCTTGCCCAGGACAATAGATTATAAACTGAAGATGATTGCATAAACTGACCCAGTGGTGGAATGCACTGGTTTTGGACCAGGAGATGACTGGCTTAATAGCAACATGATGATTTTACACAACAAAGAACTTATATGCATACTGAGGTAATGAACACCTTGAGAGAATAAAGGAACAAAAGAAAATTATTAATAAAATGCCTGATTGATTTGTGTGATGCTGTTGGGAAAATGTCAATCTGAGGGGTCGTTAGTGTCAGTGTTTTTGTAATTTCTTCAAAACTTCATTTTCATTTATCTTTTACTGTGCTGCACCTCTCTAGTGTGTGCATGATGCAGAGAAGGACCTTGAAGTGGCCAAGATCAATGCAGAAGAAGCTCGGCAGAAAGTCACAAAGCTGAAGCTGCAGATGAGGGAACAAGAGAGGGCAGCAACAGGTATGTGGGTTTTCTTTCTCTACATAATGTCTGTTTTGCTTTGTTCTTTTTGTTTTCTCTCTCTTTCTCAAGTGGTGCAAGCCTTGAGTTTGCAAGTTTTTACTGTACTCAGCAGCTTCTGGTAGAGAGTCTGGCATTATTAGCATGCACTATCTCTGTTTGCTGATTGGTACAGGTGACTAGGAACCAGTTACTGTAAAGGCCAATTATTGACCAAGTCTTATTTTTTTGCAAATCGGACTTCCTGACAATTTTATGAGTGGTTAAATTTGTGTGGTGGAGTACAGTACTAAACGGTTAAAAGTATGCATGCATCGCACATTCATGTCAGGATCAGAGTTGATATGTTCATGTGTTTTTAACCCGTTGAGGACAGACTGATTTTGCTACAACACACATTTCCCACAGACAACTGCCCGAATATACTCGGGACTCGTCCTCAACAGGTTAAGTGCCCTAATGGCACTGTATATACAGTATTGTCAATGAATAGAGATCACCTAATCCCCCTAATCCCTATTGTGTGTCACCATGGTCTTCCTGTTGGACTGAGGCACATTCCTGAGTGAGCTTGTCAGTCTACAACGAGGGGGGGGGGGTTCACCAGCACTTTCAGCAATATCACTGTGCAAAGTGTACTTAAAAAACCAAAATCAAATGGACAGTACACATTTCTTGCCAATTTAGACCAGGAATTATAGAGTATTCTTTAATCATATATATCCTGAATAATAATGAAACAATGTAACCGTACAGTAGACAGATATAGTGCCATGTTAATCTTTATTCTTATTATTGTTATTGTTGTTTGAATATTATCGTTATTATCATGATAATGATGATGATTATTATTATCTTTATATCTATTATCACTGTAGTGATTATCGTAATCATGATCATTATAACTGTAATAATAACACAAATTTAATAACAACACATTAAAAAAAATATATGATTATGCGAGGTGTACCTGCACACCGAAATCAAATGGACACACTCTTTTTCCTACAAATTTAGACAAGTATAATACTGTGTATTCTTTGATTAAGAAATATATCTTGATTATTTGTTATGTGACCATACAGGAACAGGTATATTGTCATGTTAGTCATTATGTCATTATTGATATCATTTTAATTATTATCATTATTATTATTATTATTATTATCATTATCATCATCTACACCATCATCATTAACTTCGCCTTTTCTGTTCCCTTGCAGGAGATAGCGCTGACATTGGTGTCAAGGTGAACTTCAAGGAGCTGAGTGACGTGCTGCTTAGAGATGTGGGTGGGAAGATCAAGGCTGATGGGCGGTGGCCACTCCTCTATGACGAGTCAGGGCGGGCGTCGACCTTTCTCCGTTACCAGGACACCAACTTCATCAATGCTCTCAATCCAAACCACATGCAACCTGAGGTCATCCGGAAGGCAGTCCTAGGGGCCATAAGGTTAGGCTGTGAAAGTTTCTTGTCTCCTGCTATCTATCTCTTCTCTCCCTCTCTTGGTTTTCTAGGGAAGGTATATGATCAGGTTCCATGACATGTACTCCTACGACAATTGTCCCCATGAAATATATCCGCGCTAAACCAAACATAAATTCTACCCACAGAACCCTAACCCTAATCCTAATCCTCACATCAAACTAAACCCAAAACCCTATCACAACTCTAACCCTAAGTCCTTGGAGAAAAAATGGTGTGTCACTGTGATCATGGTGGAGACACACAATAAGTTGACCAAATGTTGACAAAATTCGGTTATTCAGAATATCCAGTCTTTGTGGAGAATATGTGACCCGCTACAACAAAAGGATCTGAAAGTTGTGGAGGACAATTTTCTGAAAATGACATGATATTATTCCCTTACTTTTCCACTTTAATTTCATATATAACACGACTCATGAAAGTACTCTGTTGCGGAGATATCGATGATTTTATTAGGGCATATCCAGTAGTTTAGGGAATCAGCATTTCGAAAAAACCATCTTCAAAGTTTTCCTTCCAAAGCTATCATTATCAAGGGGAGGCAAGACAGTTTTCACCGCTTGACAATTAATAGAAGGTATGCTCTTGGCAACCCCCCCGATTTTCATTCAAGCTTAGTGCCAGCGGTCTACGCATGACCAATCAGTAACCAGGATGCCACGCACTGACCAATAAGATCACTCCCTCTCTGCGAGGGGAGCCTAGGAGTCTAGCTGCGGGGCTATACAAATCTTCAGACACGTTTCTGTTCCGTTGAGAATCGGAAAATCATGGCACAGAAAAACACTATTTTCTTCCCTTTCCTTTGATCATATAGCTTTGAAATTTCGGCAGCTGATAGACCATACATTGGACTACAAAATAACGCAAAAAACAGAAAACCATTAGTTTCGGCCATTTTCTTGATCTGACTTGAATCTCGTTTTTCCTGGCTCAGCCATCAGCGACTTTAGGATCCTTTTGTTGTAGTTGGTCACATATTACCTCATTTCAAACAATCATTTTGCTTGATTTTGGTTAAGACCTGTAGATATCTTCAAAGTAGAGAAAGAAAGACAGATGGGCGCAAAATGCAGTATGCTGTTTTTTTTTTTTTTTTTTTTTGTACAGTTCAATGTGTAACTGCTATGAAAGATCACTTTATCATTCATGGCACCTTCTTCTTTTTATTTATTTTGTTTTTTCTGGTAGTGCAATTAATTCAACACAACAGTTCCTTCGTTTCTTCAACTGAATACTGTTATTTGTTGTAGTATGGCAAAGTTTTTGTTATTGAGATCCTTTTTAATCTGTTGAAGACAAGTCCGGAGAATACTCAGGCAGGTGTCTATGGGAAATGTGTGTTGAAGCAAAATTGGTTTGTCCTCAACTTGTTAAACACCTCCTGCAATTGAAGACTTTTTTTTTTTCTATTCTTTTGTCTTTGATTTCTAGCATTAGTAAATGTATGGAAAGTTCTCTGTCTGAGATGTTCATCTAAAATTGCCCTACATTTCATTGATTTCCGGTATATGTGATTGTCCTGTCCTCCTCTCTTTCCATTCTGTTAGGTATGGAAAGCCATTTGTGCTCGACTTTCTGGAGGTTGACATGTTTGAGACGTGTGTCTCAATATTTGATGAAGTTCACCAAGGCCTTCTGGAGGATATTCTCAACAAAAGCATTTTGGAAAAGGAAAAGTAAGTATGACAATTTGGTTGTACATAGTGCCAGGCCTGTAATGATATTCATTAAGTGGAATGTAGAAATGGAATGTATGGAACAGCAAAATGAAAGACAAAATGCAACAAAACCAACAAAAAGTCGATTTATGGCTTTCATGATTAGGATGGAAAATTAGGAGCCTTCTTGTTTATGGTAATTGGTAAGGAATATACAAAATAGTGGGCAGCAGAAAAAAAGAAACAACCCACTTACGAATGGATTGTGTGTTATTCTCTCATCTTTGTGACAACATGTATTCGCTGGTATAATCTAGGACATTAAATTGATATCAATAGAGTGCAATTATCAAACAGTCTAAGAGAAAAGAAAAATTGTGAATAAACTTACACTCCGAGAAGAGCTCCAACTTTTAATGCTAGTTCTGTTGCATGTATCAAAATTTACATTTATATTTCTGTTGATTGAAGTATTACCTGTTCCACATATTCTCTGTTCAGTACAGTCTGTATGTGTTCATTTCTAAAAAAAACCTAAAGATTGGAATGCAATGAGTGGAACCTTGTTATTAAGAGGTCGGATAAGTTTAACAACAGAGCCCTTGTATAGCAGGATGTTATTGCAGGTCCAAACACTTTACATTGATTTCTTTGTTTTGTGCGCTAATACAGCGAGAAGCATGGTACAACCTGGTAACTGTCATCTCATCTTGGTCCTTTGACGAGTTTCCCGTATATCACGATGCTTAATCTGTCACTGAATAGATGAATGTTGCCATATCATGCCTTGCTTGTCAAAAATGAATTTTTCTCACTGTATTTTAATTTTTCCCCTCAGATACATGTACCTTGTGAAGGACAGTGATGGTGAAGACTACAACAGAAATAAATTCATGCAGCATCGGGTGCAGAACTTTGTCATGTACCTCGTAACCAAGATCGAACTCGACGAGAATATCATGGAGAAGTTCTATGTCCTGCAGGTGGTTCTCAGCCAGTAGTCTCTAGGGCACCCTCTATGGTTACTTACCATCAGAATAATGGATAGAGCACTCATGAACACTGATCTCCGTGCATGTGATTGCTGCAGAGACTCCAACTCTCCGGTTTTCGACGGGAGATCTCCCGCCGAAAGCCCATTTTTCGCAAAATCTCCAGTTCTCCCGCTTGAGAGTTAATTTCTCCCGCCCTGGCTCCGTGTCTCCCGCTGGAAAGGATTTCTTACTTATTGCCGTAGTATGTTGAAAAATAAGACCTAGATAGCACGAGAGAGCATCTAGAAACCTAGAGCTGGACCCCGGCCGCAAGGAACTTCGCGCTCACGCACATCAACGTGGAATCTCCCGTTTTCTAGGGGTTTCAGGCGGGAGAATCTCCAGATCAGAAGGTGCTTGGGGTTGGAGTCTCTGGTGCTATGTACATGAAAGATTTCCCAGAGAGGGGGATGAACTTATTTAAATGCTCTGCAAATCAAGCTCTCATTGGCTTGAATAAAGGGAGCAAAGTCAAATATATTTGACTATTGAATGTTTCATGAAATTGGGGCAAGATTGTGAAGGATAATAATGAGATTGGAAAGTTTTACAAGTTTTCACTGTAGATTGATGCTAATTTAACCCTAACTAGGCCGGGCTATTTAGGTAGTTGATAGAGCCGGGGGGGGGCCTCCCAGGCCCCCCCCCTCCAGATCTCGGCCGTCGACAGCGCGATCGCGACGAAAATTGGCACACACCTTGCCTATGATGTAATCTAAAATACCATGAAGTTATTTCTTCAAAAAAAATCATCATTTATGCTAAATTATGCTAATTTATGCATGATGATGCACAAAATCAGACTATTTGGTATAAATCACAAAATAAAGCTCAAAACAGACACATTTTTTGTGTAAATATTCTTTTTAGTGTCCTTAGCAAATGTAATTAAAAAAAATTGTGATATCAGAAAAAATTGTTAAGTATTTTATTGTTTTTTTAAATTTCTTATGTATTTCTTTGTTTTTCCGACTTTATGTATTTCATTGTTTTTTCGATGAAATTTGTCCGCGACATCGCTCCGAACAAGAAAATATGTTATTCATTGATTTTAATCAATAAAACACCAAAATAATCATGCTTTTATGAAATTTGCCAGTAAGCACAGTTTGCATTGAAATTGTACACGAATTAACGTTTTTGAGCAATTTTTGGTCTGACATGCATGTACATATTTATGCGTAACTTCGTAACCGCGCGCCCGGGCGTCGCAAATTTGGTGTCAAAAGATGCGGGAGACTCGAAAGAAAAAAGTCATGAAACGTCGCGGCGATAGCTTTTTGCGATTGCGATACATCGCGCGGAACATCGAGGGGGGGGCCTCGGAGGCCCCCCCCCGGCCTAGTTAGGGTTAAACCAAATTGTGCAAATTGATTGAGGTGATGAGGACATAGTGAGACAGGTTCCCACTTACTTGAACAATAGTCTTTGCTATATTTCCTCTTCGAATGAAACATTGAGAAAGAAAAATTGTAAACTTCCCACAAAATTTTGTGATTGTCTTGAATGATCCTTTAAAATGAAATGAAGTGTGACTAACATTTGGCAAAGAGGCCACCTAACTTAGCTGCTTGGGTCATATTTTACCCTGTATGGCAAATGCATAAAACTTAGTTTTTGTCTGTTAGTATACTCACTAGTTACAATTCCTAATGAAATTTGTGCATCTTATTCTTTTTAAAGGGCTACCAAACTGTCAATTGAGAGTAAAGGTAAAAGGAAAAAAAAAAAAAAAAAAAAATTGAAAACCCCAAACAAAGCCCCTAAGATATCAATGCTACCCCCTGCAGCTGTAGTTTGTAGTAATACATTTTCTTCTGATCTGAAACAATATAATAGTGCAAGCTGATTTCATCTTTTCATGAATATGTGCAAGACACACAGTGTATAACATAGTTGATAAACGGAAATTTGATACAGTCACACTTGGTGCCAACCTGTTTGTAGAGACCACCTGTTGAAAATGTCACCCTTTGTAGAAGTTGTCTATTAACCCATCGAGGACGGGCTGATTTTGCTCTAACATGTTTCCCATAGATACCTGCCCAAGTATTCTTCGGACTAGCATTCAACGGGTTCACTGAGTGGTCACCTTTGCCAGGTTTGAGGGTGTCACACCTGTACATGAATCTGTCAAAATTGTGTGTATTTTAGGAACAATGATACACCTTTGACTGACCTCAATTTGACTCTTTAGCGCACATTCTGAAAGCAAGGACCAAAAGCGGGAGTCCATGGCCAGTAGCAAGCGATAATGAAGTGATCTGACCATCTAAGCTCTCTTATAAACAGATATCTTCATCGGCACCTGCATTTCAAAGATGTATTACAAGCTAATTAAAATACTCATACATGTACATGTACATGCATTTGGGTTGTAGCCAAGTGTACTTCTATCCTTGAAGCTGATCGGTCATTTTGCTTTTGTGTTGAATTGAGCCGACCCGCCACATATAAATACTACAGAGACAAGTTGTCTCTGAAAGAGAGTTGTCTGTAAATGAAATCACAGGTCGATAGAATCCCCAGATTACTGTGAAGGGAATAGTTTCCTATGCAGGATGTCAGAGTTTGAATGTCTCTGAATCATTTAGTATGGTATACAGTATGTCCCCCAAAAAATTACAATCGGATTTTCCCATTGATAACACCCAATATGATGAAACTGTCCAAATGCTACTTCAGGGTCTTAAAATATAAGATCTCAGCTCTATTTTGCAGGAAACCTCGTTTAATTTTGTTCAATGGTTACAGAGAAATGTGAGTTGTTGTAAACAGTGTCATGAGTCTGATTCTTCCAAGTTTAGCACTTATGGCTGCTCTTGGAACTGCATATCAATGTGTGAACACGATAGACACTGAACTTGGAGAGAAGAGATTCCTGATGTTCAAAAGTCCTCACATCTCTTTGACCACTGTAGCAAATCGAATGGGGTTTTCTGTAAGATGTGTGCAATGAGTTTAGTTTCATACCCTGAAATCGTATTTGGATTGATTCACTACAGACTGTATTTTAAAAGATATCATTGCGGAGGGTCCCATTGTATCTTCTTCTTTTTTTTTTCTTTCTTCGGGGCCGGGGGGGGGGGGGGGGGGGGGACATACGGTACAGTGCAACTTCTTTTTAGAGAGGTCAGGTACATTGTACTCCTGTTATAACAAACATGGTTTTATAACAGAAATTTTATTCCAATGAAGTAAGAATTCAGGTTCCAAGATTATCATCTGTACATCTCTTTATATCAGACTGTTCAGCTGTAACAAAATTTAGATAAAATGAAAGGACACTACTGGTCCCAAGGTGGTTTTGCAGGTCCCAACCATTTATATTTCTTTGTTTTTGTATCCCAATATGGTGAGAAACCCGATATAACAAGGTAATTCGTGGTATCCCAAGTACCTATGTGCCATGTGCAGAGCAGCGTTTTAGATGCATTATGGGATAGCTCAGGGGACAAACTTGCCCTGTTTTTTTCCTGCATATGCACTCAGGCACGTTCCATCTTTATACGGGGGTATTTTTTGTTGAAGATTCCTGCGCTTTCCATCATGTTACCAGCACACTGAAGCCTGGCAGTAGTGAACCATAACTCTAGTGACCGCATATTAGTAAATTTGTGAAATTTTAAACTTTTTTTTTAGATGAATTCTAAGTGAAGAAAATATCAGCAACGAAAGAAAAGCAGATAAAAATTGCATTGAACTGCATGGAAACTAAGGCACGAGCAAGACTACAGGAAGCGACAATGGCACCGAGGAATCCCACAGTACATCTGTGACAGGGCTTTTTTTCACGTGCACTGAAGTTTTCGGCGCATTGGTGATACCGAGAATTGTCAAGGGTTTTAGGGCCTTATCATAACAAGTTTACTCCATACTAGAAATTCTTCAGCTGATTTGCATTAATAAGCATGATTAATTACTTGCTTTGCAGACCTATGTGGATTTACAAAGAAAGAAAGAAAGATATTTATGGTATGTTTTGACTCTTTTGAATGACCTGCCTTCTGCTTTCCTCTGTTTTTCTCTCTAATGACACATCTAAGTCTACTTTTATAAGCAGTAGTCTATGACCATACTTTTTGTCCCCGCCAAACGAGTTCGAGCAGGGGACTATGAAACGGGCTCCGTACGTGTGTGTGTCCGTGTGTCCGTCCGTGTGTGCGTCCGTGTGTGATCAAAATCTTCAATTTGCTACTTCTCTGTCATTTATGAGCCAATTTTGATTCTGTTTGCTTTATATGATAGCACTACATGGGAGCTTTGAAACTGCTACACAGAATTTCAGTCGTGACCTTTGACCTTGACCTTTGACCTATATTGTACATTTTGCTACAAAATGCTACTCCTTCACCATTTTTAACCCGATTTCGATTCCGTTTGCTTTATGTGATGGCACTAGGTGAGGGCTTCAAAACTTCTACACAGAATTTTGACCTTTGACTTCTTTGACCTTTGACCTTGATTTTTTGACGTATATTGTACATTTTGCTACAAAATGCTACTTCTTCGCCATTTCTAACCCGATTTCGATTCCGTTTGCTTTATGTGATGGCACTAGGTGAGGGCTTCAAAACTTATACACAGAATTTTGACCTTTGACTTCTTTGACCTTTGACCTTGATTTTTTGACGTATATTGTACATTTTGCTACGAAATGCTACTCCTTCGCCATTTTTAACCCGATTTCAATTCCGTTTGCTTTATATGATGGCACTAATGGAGGGCTTCAAAACTTCTACACAGAATTTTGACCTTTGACTTCTTTGACCTTTGACCTTGATTTTTGACCTATATTGTGCATTTTGCTACAGAATGCTACTCCTTCGCCATTTCTAACCCGATTTCGATTCCGTTTGCTTTATGTGATAGCACTAGGTGAGGGCTTCAAAACTTCTACACAGAATTTTGACCTTTGTCTTCTTTGACCTTTGACCTTGATTTTTGACCTATATTGTACATTGGCTACAAAATGCTACTCCTTCGCCATTTCTAACCCAATTTCGATTCCATTTGCTTTATGTGATGGCACTAGGTGAGGGCTTCAAAACTTCTACACAGAATTTTGACCTTTGACCTTGATTTTTCACCTATATTGCACATTTTGTTACAAAATGCTACTTCCGGCGGGGACATATGTTACGCACCGCGTAATTTCTACTTTTCCTTGTTTCTAACGATTTTCCGTCCATTTGACCAAAAAGTACTTTCCGTCCATTCGAACAAAATATACTTTCCACGTATTCTGGTATTGAATTACAATTTATGTACATTATTTTGACGCTGAATCATTCTGTACATTACGATTTCTATGGAATTGTATAAATGAATTTCTTTTCTAGTTTACAACAGCTTATTCGATGTGAGATGGGTCTTGTTATAACGACTACTAGTATTTGTGATTGAGGTGCATAGACATACATACTCATGAAAGTGTGTGATCATACCACGATGAATGAATGTATCCGTTGATATACATTGTATGCGTTGTGTGCATATGTGTGTGTGTGTGTGTGTGATTGTACATTAGGCCTTCTTTAGTTAGGCAATTCCTGTTATTGCATTTTTAACCCTATCTTAACTTGGGGGGGGGGGGGGGCGTCAAATTGACCCCCCCCCCCACACACACACACACATTTAGCGCCATGATTCTGCCACACATAAGATGGGGCCGCATCATTTCATGACTTTTTTTAGTGAAGTCTCCCGCCCGCATATTTTGAGACCAAATTTGCGACGTCCGGGTACACCGTTCTAAAGTTACGTAATGATTTGCATATATGCATGTCAACCCCAAAAAGTTCAAATTCACGATATCGTGTGCAAATCCATTGAAAATTGTGTTGGGTTTTTTTTTTTGGGGTTTTTTTTTTTGGTTGAATTAATATAAATTAGATTATTTCCAGTTTTAATCATTGAAATTATTTGATTCTAATGTAGATAAGCTTGAAAAAGTGCCTGCAACAAAATTTGGTCAAAAATCAATAGAAAACAAAAGGTCGAAAAAACAGTAAAATACATGAGAAATTAACAAAACGATTACAAACAAAAATTGATTTTGATTGTGCTGTTTTTTACAAGAAAATTGTTTGATGTGTTTTAAGGAATTCTGACACAAAAATCTAGCAACCTTTCAGTCTTTTTAATGAAGTTACAGGTAAAAATACAAACTTCATGCATGAATTTACATAATTTACTAAAAATAGAAAATCAATATTTTTTCTATTGTATGACCATGTAATCTTGTAGTTGACGTCCAGTTCTATGTTCAGGTAAAATTTTGCGGCGATCGCACCATCGGCGGCCGAGATCTGAAGGGGTGTCAAATTGATCCCCCCCCCCCCTCGTAAAAACGTAATGGTCTGAAATAGCCCAGTTAGAATAGGGTTAGATTGTGTTAGTCTGTTATTCATAATCCTGTCATAAGTTTGCGACTAAATATTTTTATATGTTTATTCATGTTTCACAAAAAGTGCCCTTACCGGTAGCATTTATAGATTAGGAGGAGAGAGATAGAAAGAGAGAGAAAAGAAGATGAGAAGGAAGTTAAATTGAATTCAAAGGGGATTTGTATCTAGTAATCTACATATACATATAGGCCTAATAATAATCAATTAATGAATACATGTTTAGAAAAAGACAGTGTACAATCATGTATTAATGTGGTGGACTTCTTATAAAGTGTTCATTCTACCTAAAAAGATTCTTGCGGCGCTGTGGAAACAGAATATTGAAATTGAAATGGTACTTGTAATTGATAAGTTTGACTTATTGTATAAATATTAGTTTTTATGATAGTATTTATTTATTTTTTCATTTCTTGTTTTGTAGTAAAGGTCCATTTTATTGTGCAATATTCATGATAGGTACCAATGTAATTTTCGGGTTTTTTAATATATCTTTTAACTTGTTACTGTTTTGTACACATATAGCTCTAATTTCCTTCCATCATTTAGTCAGCAAAAAATGTTGACAGATATAATACAGTCACACGCAGGAGAAAATTAACTAAAACGATAAAAAAACAGACACATCAGATCACTTTCTTTATTCCACTTTTTACTGTCGAGCCGACGTAGTTATTGTGTTTAAACAGCAAAAAAGTGGCTGTATCACAGACTACAACGATCGATCATCATCGTTATATTGCTCTGCCACATAATCGATCATCCATCATGCTACGCTGACACAGCCGTCGATCGGCGTACTTTTGAGTCTAAATTAAACTTTAACTACTTTTCTTCTGTAATTGGCTATGAAATTTCATGAAACCATCAGATATGGTCCATATTGACATTTCTCATAGCCACAAGAAGTTTTCATTGACAAATTAAGGAAGGAAATGGTAGGCGTGCATGGTGTGCATTTCTACACGATTACCAAAAAAGGGTAAAGATCCAATGTATATAACAAATTACAGACCCATTACCCTCTTAACTGTAGATTATAAAATTGTAGCCACATGCCTTGCTACTTGTTTAAAGCGTCTTATAGGTCAACTTATATATATATATATATATATATATATATATATATATATATATATAGTATAGTGGACGACACTATGGAAATGGAAAAGTCGAGAGGTTCAGTGAGAACACCAGCGACATGCATGATCAGACAGTTCGACAAGGATCAGCTAGACGTCGACATCGAACCCATTGATCTCCACCGCAGGAATCAGTGAAAAAGTATCGTTGCAACCGTGCTGTTAAAATATCAAAAGACATCTAAAAAAAAAATAGTTTACATAACTTCATGAGATTTTATACATTCTTGTGTAGATTCAGACACAAATTCTCAGTGATGAAGAAAGTGTTCTGTTGTGTTTTGTTTTATTTTATGACTGAATAGCACAACAGCAGGAGAGGAGTGTAAGGTTTAGTGAATGTTTAAAGTTGAGGGCACGCAAACCCCCGACGTGTATGCCACCAGTGTTAGTGGATTTCCAATCTAAAATCGTTGTCAATTTGAAATTTGTCGATCGTTTTCATAGAAACCACCATGCGATCGAGTCGTACACATTGGATTATGATAAACATAGACTCAAACAAAGGATATTATTATATTCCTTTCTTTTTAGCTATCTCCTATTTTTTTAAAATGTCTTATAATGCCTTACCTTAACCCTTATCAGGGTCGCTAAGTGGTACTGCACAGTCTCCACCTATGGCGGTCACAACCGAGAGTCTGGGTCGTGGCAGAGCTATTCCATGTCCATTTGTGTGAAATGTTAAGACCAACATTCTTATGGAAAAATCAGTAACATGAACATCAATCTTGGTTGAGCGCACTTGGGAACTGCCCCCAAGGCCCTGCCCAAGCCCTCTTTTCATCCCGTAGGACCAGGCGAGTTAGTTCCTGGCACTCTTATTTTTGGTGGGTAAAATTTTGACTGAGAAATGATTGGACTTGAGAGGTTACTTGCTCTCCTAGTAACTTTGGCTCACTTTGAGTAAATTCTTTTCTTTTTAATACCACACAATTTGAAGTAAATATGGCATAACCAAAAACAACAACAACACCATCCGAATCACTACAACTTTGATTGCGTTTGACTGCCAGTGCAGCTGACGTCTTTTCTAGTCAAAACTTGCTTCACCAATTTGGGCTGACAAATAAGAGTGTGAAAGTTCAAAAGTGAGTTCTTTTAATAATCTCGGTCTCACAGTTTTTTGGTTTTTTTTTTTTTTTTTTAATGAAAGAAACTCACTTCTGAACATATTGGATAAAAAGAAATGTTCATTTAGAGGGATCGAACACTTCTGGTTGAGATCAAATTTCAAGTTTGTAACATTTTTTGTTGAAGTAAAATGAGAAATATTTGAAATGTGAATGAGCATGTAATTCTATGAGGAATTCAACGCAGTGTGTGGTGGACAATATAAGGAGTGTGACTACATGTACTTAGAGTATTATAATCGGGGAGGTGATATTCTGAACCCCATTCCGAAGTTTGTTTCAGGTCGAGAGAAAGAAATAAAGAAAAAGATAAGCTGCTTGCTGAAATTAGTAGAATAAGGATGAAGTTATCAAATGTTGCAAATACCTCAGATCATGATTTTTTATTATTGGAGGAAATGGAAGCCAAATTAAATAAGATATATGATTTTGAAACAAAAGGTCATATAATTCGTTCTAGAGTCCGTTGGTTAGAAGAGGGAGAAAAAAGTTCTAAATATTTTTGTAACTTAGAAAATAGGCAATGGCAGAATAAGAGTATAAACAGATTGAATGATAGTAAAGGAAATTTGATTGTGGACCAAACTGTTATTTAAAAAAAAAAAAAAATAAGTGATTTTTATAGTAAACTGTATTCCTGTAAAGATGATGGCTCAATACATGATATTGGCCGCAGAAGTGAAGTATTTTTGAACAACATTGATATCCCAAAATTAACAGAAGATGAAAAAGCTTCTCTTGAGAAACCCTTCACAAAACAAGAACTATATGATGTAATTAAGTCTATGAAATTTAATAAGACACCAGGTTATGATGGCCTTCCTGTTGAATTTTATACATTTTTTGGCCTGATATTTGTGATATGTTGCTGAACTCATATAATTATTCCATGCAGAGTGGATTATTGTCGTTATCTCAAAGAAATGGTGTAATAACTTTACTCCCAAAGAAGGATAAAGATCTTTTATATATTAAGAATTATAGATCTATAACACTACTGACGGTTGATTATAAAATTTTAGCGAAGTGTTTAGCTACTCGTTTGAAAAAATACATAAATAATTTAATTCATTCAGATCAATCTGTTTTTTTAAAAGGACGATTTATTGGTAATAATATATAGTCCAGGCTAGGCTCCATAGAAAGTGCACCTAACCTTGTTTTTTGATGGTTTCTTGTCAATTCGAGGGTGCTGATTCCAAATCCGATTGATGCCACTCGCGTAACCTTGAGCATTTTCAGCAAAATGCAAAAATCCAAAATGGCCGCCTGATCTGCTAATTTGGCCATGATAATCCCAGTTATGTCAATTTTATGACCAATTATTCCATCAAAGTTTTTTTAATTTTTTATTCCTTGAGTAATTCTACTTGCATTTGCAAGAAATTTTTCATTTGAAGAGGTACATTAAGTATTTTAAGCTTATTTTCAATCCAAAATGGCCGCCACTCCTGTACTCATGTACTATATGAATGGCAAAAAATATGCATAGAAATAGAAGGCGAATTTTCAGTCACATACCTACGCTTTTATCAAATTTTGCATGTTCCATGCAAATCTGATGAGTGCCACTAGCAAAACAAGCAAACAAACAAGCAAACAAACAGAAAATGTTTCTGTTTGTTTATTATTGTTATTATCATATTCTTCTTAATACAAAACTTCAAAATGGATGCCACTCATATACCCCTACACAATATGAACGCCAAAGTGTACATGGGAAAAAAATATATATATATATTTTTTTTCCTGTCACCCGGGTACACTGTTTATCAATTTGTGTGCTGATTATAAATCAGAGGATTGTTACTAACAAAAGCTGTTTTATTCTTTGATGCAAACATCCAGATTTACTATCTCAATCTGAATTCTTCCCAAGAAATTTGGAAAAACCCACCAAAGCTTGAATTGACGCCAAGATCAAGATCGTTTATCAGGTATTATTAGACAATAACATGAACAATTTGATACTTACTTGCCTTGAGATGTTCAACATCATAATATTCACGCTGATGTACTGAATTAAAAGGCTGAATTCTAGATGATGACACAATGAAATTTCCAATTACCTGTCCTGTTCTACATTATCTAAAAGCGATATTATACAAACTTTTCAGTCCCCTCACCCGAGAAAAAACATGAGGCAGGCGAAAGTGGAAAAAAGGGACCACCTCACTTCCTGTTGTGAAATCTCTGAAATGAAAGCAATGCCCAAAAGTTTTTCATGTTAACCCAGATATATGGGAGATGATTTTTTTTTTTTTTCTGAGTGAATGTGTTTGCGCATAATGATGTCAAGGGAGACTCTGAGATCTGTACAGTGCTGCCTCATTCTGAAAGCAGTGTTATAACAACTTCACACTGCTTGTCTTTAATCTTCAGCACTCAGAGATTCCAACTCTCCAGCTTTCGACGGGAGATCTCCCGCCCCCGTTTTGCAAAATCTCTCGTTCTCCCGCTTGAGATTTAATTTCTCCTGCCCTGGCTCTGTGTCTCCCACTTGAAATGATTTCTTACTCTGTGCGTTCGTATGTTGAAAAATAAGCCTTAGATAGCACAAGAGAACATTAAGAACCCTATTAGAGCTTCCAGAGCTCAAGCGGGCCCTGGACCCCAGCCGCAGGGAACTTCGCGCACATCAAGTTGGAGTCTCCCGTTTGCTAGGGGTTTCAGGCGGGAGAATCTCCAGATCAGAAGGTACTACTTGGGGTTGGAGTCTCTGAGCACTTGCAGATTCAGGATTGCTCTAGGTAACCAGACCAGCAGTGTTAGGACTCTGAATGATGGACTCCTTAATGGTGGCTGTAAACTAACTCCACTAGAGCTCTTTTACCATATACATGGTGACATAACATTCCGTTCACGTAGGAAGTTTCCAGATGATCTTGCCTTTGCGTCTCATAGAAAGTCCTTAGATGGCATGAGCCGAGTACTGACCCATCTCAAGACAATAGAGGAGTTCTTCGCGTTCTGGAGACTTTGCCCCAACCTTTATAAGATTATCATCCGACCCATGCCTTCCATCTTAGTAACCACCTTGCCAATGCTATGTTCAAGGTAGCCCTCTGTGGCAAGCCTTCCAAGCATAGGGTAAGGAAGTCTATCCTCCTTCACTGGTACCCGATCACTCTCCCTCACGCTGGAAGGAAAGGATGGCAAGTGTCACCAGTTGTGTCAACGCATATCCTGACCTTCCAAACGCGATAGAATGGGGGCATTTCATGAAGCGTTTTGTCTGATAAATTTGTCTGACAAATTTGCTCTCAGCCAATCAGATGCAAGGATTTTAGTAGCTTATAACAGTTAGTCAAAAAGAAAAGATCTGACAAAACGCTTCATGAAATGCCCCATTGAACAATCTCCCATCAGTGCGTCTGAAATCCCATAAGCCTATATTCCCTCCCGTAACTAGAAAGCTTTCACCCCAAAACCGGTTGGTGAAGATGCTGGTCTGATGTCATCTCTGACACCACCTAAGTTACCTACAACACTGTCCTGGCAACAAAGCCGCTTCAACTGGTGGTGATCAAGCAATATTAGTCTTCATGTCTTCATTCTGTTTCTATGGCAAATAATCGCCCTCTGACCCCTGAGGAAGTGCTGAACATCACCAGATGTGGTTGCAATTAAAGGAATTGCTGGATTATTTTGCATCTTTAGCCTGAGAATTCTGCAAATTTGGGGCTGATGTCACCTACTGCCAAACATTCAATTAAAGGGTTCTTTAAAGACAACAATTATTTCATTGCCCTGACTTTATTCAACCTCTGCAGAGAAGAAAGCCCACACCACTTTGTACACTGAACAACAAACCCCCAGCATAAAAAAAAAGAAGAGAAATCAAACTGAGCTAATGCCTCTTAGAAAATAACAGACGCCATATTAATGCCGAATAGGGGAGTTTATACGCCATAATTGATGTATGTGTAGATATTTCCCCTTTTTATTTGATTGTACCGTTCGTAGAGGACACTAGCAAAAGTAGTATGCCAACGCCTTTTTTCCATATATGGGTAAAGCCTGTTTGAGTTTATCTCAATTTTTTGTTTCACCTGTCAGAATGTTTAAGTCCTATACAGACTTTCTGATTTCATTTTGATCGCCACGTCACGTTCCTCTGTTCGGTGTCATGTGAAATATGAAATTTTGTATTTTGAATAATCTTTTTGATATGAATTTAGTGTTTTGCATAATAGTAGTATACTTTCTGATGAATGTAAAGTCTGAGTTTTCGATTGAGGTTTTGTAATAGATAGTAAGGGAATACGAAGAGGTTGAAGTAGGGAAAGTGAAGAAGAGGATGGTAAAGTTTATAAGGCGGGGGGAAAGAGAAGAAGAAGATGAGTAGATGAAAAAAAAAAACAAAGTTGGGGTTAGTCAGGTCATTTGTATGAACAATAGAGATTATTTATGAAAATGAGATAACAACTGATTTTATTTTCATATGTGTAAGATCTGAAAGTTTTTTAAGTGTTTTGATATGAATATGATTATATCTTTTTGACAGAGAAGAATATAATCGATGTTTTACTGATAGTTATATCGCCCATACACTCTGTGTTTTGTTATTCAAGTTCAGCCTTTTGCAGGCACGCCGAAACTTTCTCTTTTTGATATAACACTCAACTTTGTTACAAATCGCATGTGGATTCATTATTGTTAAGGTTGTTTTTTTTTTCTTTCTCTCTTTGTAATGATGTGTTTGATTATGGGCCCTCCATTCATTCATTTATTTCTGATTTCATCTCATTTTTTTTTTTCATTTGCCAGAATTTTTTAGTCTTAAGCAGATTTTTTTTTAGATCAGTTTAATTACCATATTATGTTCCTCTGTCCTGTGTTATGTGAAATAAGAAATTTTTTATAGTTTGAATAATTTTATTGATACGAAACCAGTGTTTTACATAATACATTGCAATACTATATTTTTGATGAATGTATATTGGTTTTTTTTTTTTAGTAGAGACTAAAGGGTATTTTGATTTTTAATGATGAAAAATAATAATGTGTGATTATGATAAGGATAATTTCAGGGAATAAGAAGACGCTGAAGGAGTGAAAGTGAAGACGAGGATGGTAAAGTTTATAAGGAGGGGTAAAAGAGAAGATGGGTTAAAAGAAGATGAGTAGATGAAAAGAAAGTTGTTTTTTTAGTAAGGTTATCTATCAAACAAAAGAGATTACTTATGCAAATAAGAACAGAGATGTGAATAATTGTATTTTTCGTTTGTTGATGGTAAAGGTCAATTTTATTGTGCAATAGTTAATATTTCTAATGTATGTTTGTATATTTGAATGTATTCATGATGATCTTTGTAAAATGTCCGCAATTCAGCCTTCTGGCTGCAAGAGATGTTATTTAATAAATACCTTTCAATACCTTTCAAAAAAATAAAAATGACAGTTTTAGTTTTAAGACAAGACTGAATGAGATCATGATGTCAAAGTGTATATATTATCAACACTTGGGAACTGTGAGAAAACTGAAAGAGTATCTAACATTGCTCCTTGGTTGATGTTTAATGAATAATTTGAACGGTATTGCGTTTAGACAGTTTCGTTTATGCCTTCACCAGTTTTTGTCGTTGTTTTGATTCAAGAAGAAAATCAAGTTTGCTCTATAATATCAAGGCGGTACTTCTAAATTATATCATACCAAAGTGATGGAGGTTATGATCCATTTCAAACTCGCCCCCCCCCCCCTCCCCAACTCCTTGCTGGAAAAAAAAAAATCTACAATGTGAAGGGATTTTAGTTGTGTCATTAATGTCCGGTATGTTTTTGTCTGCAACTATGTATCTCTGCACTTCCTGTATAGGATTTTCTGTACTTTGTTTATGGTTTTAGGGGAATGTATATGAAGAGCTTTGCTTTCTATAGCTTCCCCTCCATTCTCAACATTATTTGATAAATACTAGTACCATGCATCTAGGGTTCTTAATATATTGTGTTAGTATTACATTTTTATATTCAACCTGCGTGTAGAATATGATGGTATATCTATTTCTTGCGAGACGTTCAGTGAACTTATATTCGTTACTGAGACAAAATGAAATAGATAAGAAATTGTGTTAAACATAGTAAGGTTTATGAATGCTAAATGCTCAAATATACATGTAGACCCTGTATATTGTAAGTGACACCCAACATATTTGTATTACACAGGCAACACTTTATGACAGCGTAGGTACGGGACTGGAAATACAGTAAATTTGTTCTATATTCCATGCATTATGTTTTGCCGTTCATATTAATACATAAGCATAGAAATGGCGGCCATTTTGAATAAAAAAATGAGCTTTAAATACTAAATGAACCTATATGAAATGAAAATTCTCTTGCAAATGCAGATGGAGTAACTCTAGGAACAGAAATGTACAAAGTTTGGTGGAATAATTTGTCATATAATGCACATTATTATGTTTATCACGGCCGAATTAGCATATCTGGCGGCCATTTTGGATTTTTGCATTTTGCCGAAAATGCTCAAGGTTACGCCAGTGGCATCAATCGGATTTGGAATCAGCACCCTCGAATTGACAAGAAACCATCAAAAAACATTGTATATATCAAAAAACAAGGTTGGGTGCCTTCTAGCCTGGACTAATACACCTTATTTTAGATATTATTGAATATGCTGATTTTAATGATATTCCTGGTGTTATCTTATTATTGGACATAGAAAAGGCCTTTGATAGTGTTAAGCATGATTTTTTGTTCCAAGTTTTGAAACACTTCAACTTTGGAGATTCTTTTATCAATTGGATAAAGGTAATATATTCAGGACGACAAAGTTATGTTATGAATAATGGGTTTTTAATTGATTGTATTACTATGCAAAGGGGAATTTTTCAAGGTTGTCCTATATCTCCATATTTATCTTTATTTGTGATAGAAGTAATGGCTTTGTCAATTCGGCAAAATAACAATATTAATGGTATTTCTGTTGGGGACCAAGAAGCAAAGATTTCTTTATTAGCTGATGACTCAGTTTGTTTCATAGATGGTTCAAAGGACTCATTTGATCACCTTTTTGATACTTTGCATATTTTTGGATCATTATCTGGCTGTAAAATTAACAGAAGTAAATCAGAAGCTATATGGATTGGAAGTAAAAAGGGGTGTCAGGAATTTCCTCCTTCAGCTCAAGGAATTAATTGGAAAACCTCAAATTTTAAGTCATTAGGAATTAATTTTTCTCTTAATCTTGATTACTTTTTGATCTTAATTATAAAGAGAGATTGAAAAGAATTGAACAAACTCTCAATTGTTGGCGAATGAGAAATCTTTCCTTAATTGGTAAAATATGTGTTTTAAAATCTCTGGTGTTACCACAGTTATTGTATTTATTTTCTGTTCTTTGTATAAAGATACCTCCCCTATTTTTTAAAGGACTCAATAAGTTATTTTATAAATTCATTTGGAATGGAGGTCGAGATAGGGTGCAGAGAAAAATGATGTGTAACGATTATCTTCACTGTGGCTTGCGAATGACTGATGTTCAGAAGTTCGCACTTGCTCAAAAAAATGTCCTGGGTGAATAAATGTTTGCTTGATAAAGACTATAATTGTTTGTGGAAGACTATTGAAGTATCCTTTTTAGAAAAATTTAATGCAGACAGAGATGTGTTATGGAAATCTTATGCTCCTGAATGTATATTGAGATCTTTGAATAACATACAGTTAGCAGAATCTTTACGTACATGGTACAGTTTCAGAGAGAAGGCTTCTTTTGTTCATTTTGGACATAAATTTTCAGACCTTGTTTTATGTCAGTCACTGTGGTTTAACAGACTAATTCGTTCAAAATCTAAGCAGTTTTTATATTATGATACTTGGTATGCTAAAAATGTTCGTACAATGGCAGACTTAGTTAATCCACCTTTACCTGGTTATAGATTATTTGAAGAATTTGTGTTAGACTTTGAAGTTCCCAAATCTGATAGAAGAAAATACAACTTTTTAATTAAACATATTCCTCATGAGTGGCTTGATAACCCATCAAGTAACACAAATGTTGATGTTATTGATACCCTCTCCGAGCATTTGGTTAAAACGAAAAAGGTACCCTGTTATGCTTATAATATATTGTTGGATGAGTGTGTTCCAGACTCACGATATGTATTTTGGGGCAGTAAAGTACCTCTTCCGCATGATATTAACTGGGAAACTGTGCATATTAATAACTTTAGATGTACTATAGATACTCGTTTACGCTCCTTTTATTTTAAATTATTTCATAATACCATAGCCTTGAATTCCTTTTTATACAAGATTAAACGGAAGAACTCCCCAAATTGTAGTTTTTGCAATAAAGTTGAAGAAACAATAATACATCTTTTTTGTGATTGTGAGAAGGTAAGCCCCATTTGGAATGATTTGTTACGCTTAATACATAACAAGTATGATTCAAATTTTAATTTAACAGATTTTAATAAATTTTTTGGGGTTGTCAAGGATAAATTTTTGACATTTCTTTCTCTGGCAGTTAAATATTTTATTTTTGTGTGCAAATTTAAAGGTGGTAATCCTAATTATGTGGCAGTAAAATCTTTTATTAGAACTCTGAAGGAAACAGAATATTATTTGGCCAAAAAAGAGAGGGAAATTACCAACTCATTTCAAAAAATGGAAGTTTGATTTGTAACGTGCATGTGCATATTGTAACTTTTAAATCATGATTCCACTCTTGTTATATGTATATTTACCTTGTTATATATTTATCCTGTTAACTTTCAAATACTCTTGTTGTATTGCTGTCTGCACCTTTGCCGACCGGTACCTTTACTTTGCTGCCTTTTTTCTCTCTTTCTCTCTTTCTTTTTTTTTCGCAAACTTATTTTTCTTGTTTGTGTTATTTGTATACCATAATTGGAAATGATTTATGTTTGTATGCCGATAGTTGAAATCAATAAAACATATAAAGAAAAAAAAAGTTTGTTTCAGGTCTCAATTTGATTTTGCTTTCCCTACTCTCTCCCCTACCTCCCTATCTCCCCCACTCTCTCTCTCTCTCTCGCTCTCTCTCCCTCTCTCCCTCTCCCCCTCTCTCTTCTTCCCTCCCTCTCTCTCTCCTCCCCCCAACACACACACCATCTCTCTCCTCCAACTTCTTAGGGAGCTTGAACCCCCTCCTCGATATAAAACAGCAGTCACCTGCTGATCCATAATTATTACAAACTTTTGCCCTAATTCACGCAGAAAATCCCATGTACGGACGAAGCGAACGCTCGCAAAGCTTGGCTAGTCGCGGCAGCGCCGTGCGTGGAGGGATATAATTTGCACATAAGATTTCCCGCGTAGTGTCCTGTATAAATGCAGGTGAAAGAATATTATTTGCAGAAAAAAACAACAACCCAGCATTAGTGATCTAAAATAGTTCAAGATGTGGGTTAGGGATAGAAACAACAACTGTAACAATTTGAATCCTTGTAATCGATGTTATATAATGTTAAATACACAAAATGTGAACAATAGTTATAATAAAAATGTTTCCAGACTAAACCGTCTACAGTTACGGTTTAATGAGAAAAATACTGATAGCTCCTTATCTTTTAGGCTGTATTGCACAAATTTTATATGGTGGGATGTTTTGTGATTCAAGAGACCTAAACATATGCATTAAATATGATATCTTGAACCCGTACGCGCTTCTCGGCTCACACACAGATCAGAATTCCACCATTGACACAAAACTATAAAACACTAACCGGACGGCACGCACTGACACACAACACTTTTTGTTTTTGTTTTTGTTTTTGTTTTGTTTTTTAATGGTTTTATTGAAAAATAGATTACATATGTACAAAAATTGGTATGAAGACACTTGAAGCACAGGACTTTCTGAGCTGACGTCTGCACAACTTTTGAGGAGAAAGAAGAAAAAGAAAAAGGAGAAGAAGAAGAACAACGAATCAGTACAGATACAGAAGTTGATCCGAGACCATACTCGGGATCACCTAAAAATGCAGTCACAGTTAAATCTAAAAAAAAAAAATAAATAAATAAAAAACCTGAGAACCTTCGGGTGGAGGTTAAAGAGGGGATACGCGATCAGTGTGGTAGACCAAGGAGGTACCTCCTTAAGTACAAGTACATGCGATTTACGCTGGCGCACGATCGGAGGGATATAATACGAAAAAAACAAAACAAAACAAAACAAAAAAAAAAAAAAAAAAACGGCCAGTACAGTCAGTCGTCACGCCGTATGCAAATTAGGCATAATGAGGTTCCGTGTGCCAGTGTTTACTCGATGCGCATGACCGTCTCGCGAATCCTTAAATAATCATCTACGAAATTTTGACAGAATATGACAGAATCAACCTATTATATACACGTTTAAGCCGAGTTTCAGTCTTGGAGACCCGACACAGGAAGTAAAAAAAAAAATATACAGTAGCAGACGATGTGATGACGTCATGTGACCGTCGTTTCTGACCAATCACGATCCAGCATTGTACGAAGGCGCTAATGGACGATTTCGAACAAAGAGCGATGTGACATACTGTTGTAATTTGCTGGATTCTATGAGGTATAAAAGATAGAGTGACTTGATTTTTCAATATTTTAAAAATAAGATAATCAAGTATCCTACTTATTTAGTTTGAAAGAGATGCAAGGTGGTTAAGAACGTATATGACCCACTACTTTCGGGTTTAAATTCTATATTTTCAACGAGTGAAATTACGCGTATTTTTACCCTCATTCCCTTTCCAGTATTATCAAATCATTGTCATTAAATTACACCTTGAGCTTTCTTCTTTCATTTAATGTAAAAATGAGCTGTAAATGTTATGCTGATGTGCTCGTATCTGCAAGTAGTCAAACAAATGACAAATCCATACGAACACAAAGTGGCGATAACGAATTCTTAAATAATTATCTACGAAATTTGGACAGAATATGACAGAATAAACCTATCATATACACGTTTAAGCCGAGTTTCAGTCTTTGAGACCCGACACAGGAAGAAAACAAACAAAACACAGTAGCAGACGATGTGATGACGTCATGCGACCGTCGTTTCTGACCAATCACGATCCAGCATTGTACGAAGGCGTTAATGGACGATTTCGAACAAAGAGCGATGTGACATACTGTTGTAATTTGCTGGATTCCATGAGGTATAACAGACAGAGTGACTGGATTCTTCCATATTTTGAAAATAAGATAATCAAGTATCCTACTTATTTAGTTTGAAAAAGACGCAAGGTGGTTAAGAACGTATTTGACCCACTACTTTCGGGTTTAAATTTTATATTTTCAACGCGTGAAATTACTCGTATTTTTACCCTAATTCCCTTTCCAGTATTATCAAATCATTGTCATTAAATTAGACCTTGAGCTTTCTTCTTTCATTTAATGTAGAAATGAGCTGTAAATGTTATGCTGATGTGCTCGTATCTGCAAGTAGTCAAACAAATCACAAATCCATACGAACACAAAGTGGCGATAACGAATCCTTAAATAATTATCTACGAAATTTTGACAGAATATGACAGAATAAACCTATCATATACACGTTTAAGCCGAGTTTCAGTCTTTGAGACCCGACACAGGAAGTAAAAAAAAAAAACCCACAGTAGCAGACGATGTGATGACGTCATGCGACTGTCGTTTCTGACCAATCACGATCCAGCATTGTACAAAGGCGCTAATGAACGATTTCGAACAAAGAGCGATGTGACATACTGTTGTAATTTGCTGGATTCCATGAGGTATTAAGGATAGAGTGACTGGATTTTTCCATATTTTGAAAATAAGATAATCAAGTATCCTACTTTAGTTTGAAAGAGATGCAAGGTGGTTAAGAACGTATTTGACCCACTACTTTCGGGTTTAAATTTTATATTTTCAACGCGTGAAATTACTCGTATTTTTACCCTAATTCCCTTTCCAGTATTATCAAATCATTGTCATTAAATCAGACCTTGAGCTTTCTTATTTCATTTAATGTAAAAATGAGCTGTAAATATTGTGCTGGGGCTGCACAGCGATAGTTTAAAAAGAACACTGCACAGCTAATTATGTATTCATGACCGCTCCGAGCGTGCATACGTCCTCCCCGCTCTGTGCGAGATTCGCACGCCGTGACGACTGACTGAGTATCTGGTCTTGCATGTGCCCGAGAGCGAGGGTGTGGGAGGCGTTAGTAAGGAGCTTGACGGAAGTGACTATTTTTTACTTATTTTGAAAGACAAAAGGGAAATATACCTTCAATTGCAACTATCACTTTAATCCTTTGAGCTATGCTCATTGTTAATCGGCCCAAGTTGCAGATTTCACCTAAAGCGTGAGAAAAATGGGTGCCATGCGTGAGATTGTGAGACGAACCCTAAATGCTTGAGTCTCAAGCAGAGAGATGGTAGTGTAACAGTCAATAATTTGGAGGTAGCGTGGTAGAGTGTTAAGAACAGCAGTTCAATGATGAAGCGTAACATATTATTTATTTGAAGTCCTCCAGCAGGTTTATTAAACACAAGATGCTTCGAGCATGGAAACAAATTCGCAATATCCAGTCAAGTGCAAGTGCGGTATAACCCGTGTATTGTATAAAAGCCGTAACCCAACGGAGGGGGGGGGGGGGGGGGCTAGGATTTTTAGCTGATCTGAGGTCCTCACCTGAAAAAGGTGGGAGTCAACACTCCTCTCTTTTCCTAGTCACACTGTTATATACATTGTATATTTGTTTATGTTTATTAGTCTGGTTACTGTGACTACAGACATGTTAATTACATGCTGTACCAGTATATGTTACACGTGAACAATATAATGTTTCAATATAAAAGAGTGGCTCACTTGGGAAGTAGAGATAGGGCTATATGCTTTGCCCTGTATTATATTCCTAATCCTAGTGCTATATTGTTAATCCAAAGCCTATTCAGTTGGGTTCTATTCATTCTGTTGTGACACACAGTTTCTTACTGCTGGGCACACTGTTTATGTGTTACAACACTTATCAAGCTTACATACAAACCCCTTACTGGTGTTATAAACCTTATCAATCATACATAAAACTACCTTACAGTAGCTCCGCTATATGGAGGCACAGCTTGATTTGCTAGTTTGCTCATAAATTCATCCGGGCGGCAACGACATACTCACAAAATAACAATTTCTTATTTTCAGAACACAGAAAATGTCTGTGCAAGGGATCTGCAGGAAGTTGAGAAATATTATTCACGAAGGTTTTTTTTTCTTTTTTTTTTCCCTGGTGGAAAAAGATAATGTTGAATATGTATTAACCGTAAGAACCATAATCTAAACTAGACCACTCTGCCGGGTGACCCGTTCGAGCACATGTATTTCCTTTAAAAGGTGGAACAGTGGGGGCAGCCGTATATTGTAAAGATGTCTAGATTTGACTATAATATGTTTGCATACCAAATTTGATAAAAAAATAAACAGTCAAGAAACATAGCCAGGATCGTCCACATTATTAAGCAGATCCTGAAATATTTACCGCTTCGTGTATAAAGACGGAACAAGCGAGGATGCCACCACCCAAACGATATTAAGTTTACATACCAAAATTGAAAAAAAAAAAAAATCAGTCAAGAAACAGAACCAGAATCGTACACCCAAAGCAGACCCTGAAATATCTACCACTTCGTGTATAAAGACGGAACAAGCGAGGATGCCACTACCAAAACCATTTGAATAAGATGTTTACATACCAAATTTGGGGGGGGGGGGGGGGAAAGGGTCACGAAACACAGCCAGGATCGCCGACCCTTGAAATATTTACCGCTTTGTGTATAAAGACGGAACAGACAAGGGTGCCACCACGAAAACCATGAGAAAATCTCTGCGCTCACAAGGAAAAACAAAATTCTCTGATATTCAATCCAGAAAACGCAAATATTATGTTGGCAAAAGACATGAGAACACCCTAAATGTGTACAGGAAGGGAAAACGCACTAAGAAAGTTCTTCTCCCCCTACTCTCTCCCCTACCTCCCTATCTCCCCCACTCTCTCTCGCCTTCTCTCCCCCTCTCTCTTCCTCTCTCTCTCTCTCCCCCTCCCTCTTCCTCGCGCAACAACACTCAGCTGGTATAGGGCTCTCTTCACCATACAGCTAGAGGGCCTTGACAAAAGGCTAAAGTACGGACGCTCGCGTTACAATCATGTACATTATTATCACCTGCGAAGGAAATGCAATAGTTGGACTAGAGTCATTGTCGAAAAATGAGACAGAATATGCAATATAATTATCATTTGGTTGGTTCTGCTCCTAAACACTACTGCAAAAGCGCGTCAGGACTGTTCAACCAATGCATTTGAAAAATGGGCAGAATCTGTACTTTCTAAAAGTAACCGTCCACTTGAAGTTCGTGTGAGTCACTAAGGCTGCGTTTATCATCTTTCCCCTGGTTGAAACGGCTTTGAAGTCTCATCATCAATGGGTGCAGACATTCTTAGTGCCACAATAGTATTTCATTACATGCATTTTACGTGTTTTACATGTTATTCGTTCAGATTATTATGATCCTTGTGCAATACATTGCTTTGAATTCACATGCCATCATATGATTTCTTCTGATTTGACTCTGTAACAAAAATCAACCTTTCCCATCTACACTTCCTTTTTATCTGGCAAATTATGATATGAAATACTGACTAATTGCATAGTAAGCATGCTTTAAAAAACTGACATTAATAGTTCATTTATGTTCGAATAACTATCTGCTTTTTATATTTTGCATGCTATATTGTTATCTTATGTTACGTTTCAAAGTTCAGTTTAATCATTATCGCTGGACGTTAGTGTTGATTAACACTAGTATTGATTATTTTTCTTTAAAAATGAAAACAATTATAACATTGACGCTTATAATATATTTCGAACGCTGATTGACTAATATTGAATGATTTTTTTTTTTTTTTTTTACTGTTTACTTGGCCTCTGTTTAACTTATCCAATCGGATATTTCACATCTTTTGAGTGGACGTTCGTTTTAACCAACATTACTTTATTTGTTGCCTCACTTACCCGATATCCATTTTTTTTTCTTTTTTGGTCTTTGTGAATGTATTTTGTATGTATGTATGTACCATATTGAAAACTTTCGCCCTAATTCACGCAGAAAATCCGAGGTAGCAGACGCTGGCGAAAGTGAGTGCGTGTGGGGCGCGTGGCTAGTCGACACGTTAATGGGGGTGGCCAGCAGCACCGTGCGTGGAGGGACATCATATTCACATAATTTCACGCGTAGTGTGTTGTGTGTGTAGGCAACAGATATCGGGTTAAATCTACACTTGAGATATAGTCTAGGACCTTATCATTCCTTTACAACATTATTTCAGTTGATTACCTGTGTACAACACGTGTAGTAAGCGCCCGATCAGCCGATTGCAGACAGTAGCAGGTGGCAAGCGACCGTTGCAACTATACTTACATTATTACCACCTCCGGAGGAAATGCACCAGTCCGACTATAGTATCGCAGCAAAATCGCACGATGACAGCGTGCGCGCGGAGGCGTTAGAACGGTGCAAAGCGGAGTTACGAGATTCCAGGGTGGCGCTGGAAAGTTTGGAAGAAAAGCTTACACTTGAAAGGGAAAAGCACCAGGCAGAAAGAGAGAAAGTTGAGCAAGAAAGATCAGATTTTGAGAGGAGAATGAAAGTGCCGAAGGAAGGGAGAAAGAAAAATGCAAAGGCGGAAGAGATATAGGGTACAAGGGGAGAGAAGGAAGAGAGAGAAGATGCATGCAAAGATGAGGGAAAAAGATTCTAAAATTTCCTCTATGAGGAAAGAAGTCAGACAATTGCGAGAGGAATTGAAAGAAGCGCAAAGCTTGAATGCTCGTGAAAAGGAGCATGTTTCATTCAAACAACAAGGAGTATATGACACAAGAGTTAGGGCTGTTTACCAAGACCTGTTGGCGAAATACAGCGTAAGCGCTAAAAATTGTGAGGGAGTGGTGAGGACGGTCTTAGGGGGTCTTACAGATCTGGATGTTGAGGGCGTTAACCTCCCTAAAGAAGGCTACGGCGATTACAATGTTTTATGAAGGGAGGAAACTCTCGCAAATCCAACTCGCTAGGGCTTTGCAGGAAGAAGAGAATACCACTCTGTCGAGCGACGCCACAACAAAATTCGGCCGTCACTATTCTGCGTTTGACATCTATAAGGGTTCAGATGGGGGCAGCTCTAGTATGATGATTGGAATGAGGGAAAGTGTGGGTGGAACTGCCCAATCAACATTAGATACACTCGTTGGACTCCTGAATGAGATCACGAACATGCCAGGATCCACCCAAACCGTGAATAAAATCATTGCAAACATTAAGAACACAATGAGCAATCGCCATGTGGCAGAGAAAAAATTCAATGAACTCATCACGGAATACCGGCAAAACATTTTGCCGGAAATTGTCAATGGGTGGGACCAAATGAACACCGATGAAAAGGGGCAATTCAAATCGATGAACTATTTTTTTCTGCGGGCTACACTATTTAGTGGGTTTAGCAGATTACGCAAGCAAGACCATTGAGGCGTGGGAGAAAATGATATTCGGGGATGACAGAGTAGGAGCTGAGTCACTAAGTGGGATGCATGTCGAGAGTGGTGAGTGTGGGACTGTTCGGTTAGTGCGGACCGTTTGCAAGTCAGTGCAGGATCGAGGATGTGAGAGGTCCGGAAAGCCTGTGGAATTCAGGACTTTCTTGAAGTCAAAGGGTATTGACCAAGTCCCTCTTGCACCCTTCCATGGGAACAGGTTTAATATTATTTTCCATAACGGTGCTGGGGTCTATTTCCTTCTGTCCCACCTGAAAGAATTTTTCGCTGAACATGCCAAAGACAACAATCTTTTGAGAGCGGTTGATGCCGACTTACATATCAACCAGTACATAGCAGGCACACGAGCACTAGGACTGATAAATAAACTCGTCACTGCTCCTTTATGGCGAGTTATAAAAGAACCGGGGCATATCGTGGACATGAGTGCACACTACTCGCACTTGCATGCTTGCTTCATGAACTGGGCTAATGACGCCACTCAGTTCATGCGGGGGGAAGCTGTGGCGTTCGAAGGCAAACACAACCCAGATGATCCTATCTTCATGTCTTTGGTGACCCCAAACGCAGAACTAGATGACATGACAGAACAAGTTCTGGAACTTGTGTTCCTTACTTTCTGTCAGGTCACCGAAGGCATGTTGATGGATCATCTGGGTTCTGGGAAGTACGCCGAGATGGGAGACGAGCGAAAGAGAGAGACTGAGAGCGTCCCGAAGACAAATTTGGGGGTCGAAAGGGATTTTGGCATGTTAGACAGGCTTATGCGCTTGAAGCCTTCCGCAAGTATGTTGGTGTACGAGGGTATTATAATGGGTGTGAAAAACAAGACAAGCGAGTGGAGGAAAGGGCTGGCCGTCACTGACAGAGAAGAGTTGATGAAGTATGCGCGAAGGAGTGTGAGGGCGCAGAAAGAGGATTACGCGAAGCTAGCGAAGCAACTGTGGGAAGAAAGAGCTGAAAAGCGAATTAGCAAGCAACAGAAGATCGAAGAACGCGAGGTTAAAAAACGCGTAAAAAGTGAAAAGGTGTATGCTGATGCTGCGGCTAAGTGTGGAGGGATATGGTTATCAGAGCATGAGGTAGATGAGAAGATGCAAGGAGCTAGTGAGAAGACTTGTGTGGAGATGTTGCAAGTGCAACTGCAAGCTATACTGCTATAGCCTGAATGGCGTGCGTGCACTCTTCAAGCTTTCGTTCGAGTGTACCTATTTCTTTTCCCTTCGCTCTCTTCGACTTCAAATATATCTTTGCATTTGTCTCAGCTTATTGACAAGAACAACGTAATTCACAAGCAGTCTTTTTCTGAGACTGCAACTGCCTAATTAAGATCTTCAGTTGTTTTTGAAATCGCCGACTCTTTCTACTTTCGGAGGTATACCTTGATCTTACCACACTGAGTTCCCGTCTTAATCTCTCAATTTCCTGACGTAATTTATCAGATATTCTCCCTCCTACCGTTTCCCTTCTCTTTTTTCTTATTTCCTCCTCTCGGATTTCCCCCTCTCTTGCCTCCCTTCTTCTCTTTCTTCTTCCATCTTCAGTTTCCCTTCTCTCCCCCCTTCCCTCTCCCCGCTCCACCCTTTCTTCTCCTTCCCCTTCTATTTGCACTCCTTCCACCTCTCCTGTTCCCTCTCTTACCTCCGCTCCTTGCTCCCTTTCTCCCTCTTCTCTTTCTCCATCCCCCACTCTCACCGATCTGCTACTTGGGAATTGAAAGAGCGTTCGTCGGAACACGGCCAATTTCTCGACGCCACTTCGTCTCTTTGTTTTTTTTTTCAGCCTCCGCTCTTCATCGGCCAGCCTCTCTACCTTCATACGGAGGCAAGGCTTGTCTTTTGGATCAATGTGGACGTCAAACAATGCTTGCATAAAGCTGAATATCATGTTGACCTGATATCTACATCTTTTTGTCCACTGGAACAATTCTAACACCACACCGTTCACCAAAAGTACACCCGTCAACTTGGTCCATTTGATTGGTCTCTCGTTTGCGAGAGCCATCAAAATATCTTGTCCGATACCCAAATCATCACACATACTTACCTCAGCTCTCAATGCAGCCATGGTTGTACTCTGTTCAAGTGCTATCCCGCAAGATGACACACGATAAATGAGAAAGCGAATGAAACGCAATCTGCAATAGCGGAGGATGATTGAATATTATTGTTATGTAATCGTGATTGGGACCACGGTGTACTACGAGCAAGTGATAACAATAGCGCCGTATGGGTGGTGAATGTCATGAAAAGGGATGCGAAGAACGCAGATGATCATTCGATTTTTTTTTCCTCACCGGCCCTAAAAGCCCAGTTTATGCAAAATTATGTCAAACATTCCTGTCAAACATTTAAGGACCGTGAAAACAGCGTGATGGGGGAGGGGTATTCGGGCACATGTACAATCTAATCGTGCACGTGCAAGCTGCTCGAGCTCAAGCAATGTACATTGTTATTGGAGACATTGCAATGATGGGGGTTCGATTAACAGATTAGGGGGTAATTTCCGATCAATGATGTGAAAAAAATAATACGATGTACTAGACATAACAGGGCTAGTGCAATCGCCAGGTATGGGCTCCCTCCAATCATTTCCATGGCCCTTGCATGCATTAAAGGAAAAAAAAACAAACAAACAGAAAAACAAACACAAAAGCGCAAACGTGAAAGCATGTATGATTTTGTTTTCATTGTTCAACATTCTTTGACGGTGATGTAGCGTGGTACATAATACACAATCATAACTCTTAGTCTTATGCTCTGAAGCTATGAAATGTAAAGTATAGGCCCTTACAGTTTGATATGCAGTTGAGTGTTGGTTGTGATATAAATATAAATAAGTATACACACGCCACGCCACGCCACGCCACGCCACATAGTATGTGAAACAGAAGGCACGCTCTATTCCGAAGTACTGTATATTACGCTAAATTCCTTCCTCTCTTCAGCAGAAAAAGGTCCATGTCGCCGTGACAGTTGGTAAGTAGACCATTCAATTTTTTAGTCTGTTTATGTTGTATCTATATTCATGTTTATGGCAGGTCTTCTAGCAGTAAGTTATGCTGATTAACACTTCTAACAGAAAGGTTTGCAGCCACGGATTAATTCTGCTCTGCCAGTAGAAGAGACAGAGGTGTATCGTTGCGTTGTAGAGTAGCTAGTGCGGGATCGAGAGAGAACGATGTGTTGCGTGGTTTCTTGATGTCAACGGTAAACTCAGCACAGCTATTTCATTGGAAGTATCATTTATTCATATCATATAATGTTCTTTGTACTTATAATAGTATTAAGTTTCAATCAACTGTGAAATCCTGATGAAGTTCAAACTCAAATATGAATGAAGTTGGTACCGTATACTGGTATAATTATACAAATTCGGCAATATATGTCAAATGAATATATATGCCTACGATTGGAACATTGTAATGAGAGTATGAAACTATAATTTTGTATAGCTTTACAACCTCAATTCTAGTTGATGATGGGCTTATGTGATGTTGAGGCTATGTTTATTGCATATGTAAGCAAAGGTAGGCATATATCAGTTGAATTCAATAACATGCATGTCATGGGCCACGTCTAAGGCAGTCACACACACAGCGCGATCGCTTTACAGCACTGAACATGCCCCCACACGCTGTACATAGAGTACACGTACTAGTAGAGCAGATAAGCCGAAGAATTGTGCAAAATTTGACTAAAGCATGAAACTTTCACCATTGTTAGTACATGCTATAAGATTAATTTTAAGATCGGGAGGTAAGTCTGAATTGACCTCTGATGACCTCTAGAGGTCAATGACCTCCAAATGTCAGAAAATTGACATTTTGCATCATTGGTTAATGATAAAACAGTAATGATGTACTAAAACTTAATTTTTGTCACAGTGAAATTGTCTTTATATTCCACAGAGCCCTGACAGGTTTCTATCTTTGACCTCTGATGACCTCCAGAGGTCAATGACCTCAAAATGTCATATTTTAATTTTAATATTTTAATGCGTCACTCATAACTGAAACACGATAATTATGTACTAAAAACTAATTTTTGTAAGAGGAATTGCCTCAATGTTCCACTGAGCCTTTTGAGTCAGATTTCTACCTTTGACCTCTGATGACCTCAGATGACCTATGATGTGGCCAATGACCTCAAAATGTCAGAACATTGATATTTGGTGCAATTGGTTGATGACAAACATGATTTGGATGTTATATTCATTTGTATTACAATTGAATTGTTTTCCTATTCCACAGAGCAAGAGAAATTACTCAGGTGTCTCTACCTTTGACCTCTGAGGAAGGTGACAGGTCAATGACCTCAAAATATCAGAATATTGATATTCTATGTATAGTCAATGGTCAACTTTGTAATACCCTATGTACAATCATTTATGCTATAATAGAAGAATCTTGTCATTCCATGGAACATTGGTCATTAGCCTGTGCATTATATCCAACTTTGACCTCTCAGGACAATGACAGGTCACTGAGGTCACGTGTGTAGGCTTACCTGTATTGATGTTTGGCTTCATTGGTGTAATCGTAAATGCTTAATCATGTACAAATCACGCATTGACGTTTTGATCAAAGTATGTACATGTATGCATATTCCACAGAGCATTGGTTTATAGTAACAGGTCTCTGAAATGTGAGAGGTCAATTACTTCAGAAATAAAGCTTAAGTTTCTTGAGTGATGGCAGTGACCTCAAATATAACTGTTATGTTTGGGTTAGTTATATAGACTAGCAAATACAGGAAAATATGGCTATTATCTCGACACTCGAGGAAAACAAGGCCCACGAGACTGATATACAGAGTGTTTAATCTATTCAGTGTAAGTCTCATAGATCTTTTCCCCCAATTGTCGGACTCATTATGGGACTGGTTTGCCTAAGTGTCAAGCTCATGGGCAATATTTGCATAGTTTCCAGCTGGTGGGCCTGTATTGGCCAGTGTAAAGCTGGTGGGTTGTTACAGTATGACTGCGATGAATGACTCATGGTCCTGAAGTATACAGTCCACAGCTGCGACATCATGGACCATCTTGAAAACTTCGACATACTGTGTGGCCCAACATGCATTCCACATGAAGTAATCCTGTGTATTGCAACTAGCTATTGCCATCCGAGACCTACCCAGGGAATAGATAAGCATTCATGGCAAACCATGGAGAAAGCGGATTGTGCAAAATATTTTGGAGTTCCAATAGGAGGCTCAGCTGGAATCAAATCGCCACAGCAGCTTAAAAGATTATACTTCAACCAAAGATAATATAAAGTTCAGGTGTTTTGCTACTCCATGCCGCTCAGGACTGTCCTGGAATATGCATGCATCATCTGGGATCCATTCACCCAGGTGAAACATCATGAAGTTTGGAATGATCCAGAGAAGATATGCACTCTTTAGCTGCAATGACAATCATATGCAAAACAAGCAGTGTTACAGCCACACTTGAAAAACAAAACAAAGCAAAGCAAAACAAAACAAAACTACAATGGCAATCCATAAGAAAGTACAGCACAGGCAAATTCAGTGATGATGTTCTGCATCAAGAACCCCACATTATCCACTCCGCAGGAAGTTGTGGCTCTATTGCTGCATTTTTCAAAAAGGGCAAATGACCAAAAATGTCAGGCATCATTTGCAAGAACACAAAGTACGCCCACTCCCAAAAAAGGTGGCGGCTACTCTCGGCCACTGTCTCTTGTATCTCTTTGAAACACTTCAGGAGAGAGATACTCAATATTCAGCTCTGTTATTAAAGATACATATGTCTCTCTTTTTGTTTTTGCATTTGTTTGTTGTTTTTTGCTTCATATAGCTCTTTGGATACCTTCTTTAACCAATTAAGAAAAGGCTCCATGGCAGAATATTACAAGATTACACAGTATAATGAAGAAGAAGAAGAAGAAGAAGAAGAAGAAGAAGAAGAAGGAGAATAGGAAACGAGATCTGCTGTCAATGATGCAGAGCCAATACCAATCAGTTCCATGGCAGATCTTAGTCGGCACTGCAAAGGTTTGGATGTCTCTCTCTGTTGACAAAGGATATTCTAAAGCTCCAAGTAAGTCCATGGGGTGGTTTACTTTTACATTGTCTGGGTATAGAGGGTTGGGTTGGGTATATGAGGATATGATGCTTTGTTATAACAATTAGGTCTGAGATATCTGTTTTTGATGTTTGTTTTGACCATCCCGCATGGATCTCCAACGAAAAGGAATGATAATGTGTTAGACCCAGCCGCCACCGTGTTTTTTCAATAGATTTTGATATTGCAGTGTAGTTGAGAAAAAAAGTAACCACTCATTGTCCTAGATGGAAGTCAAAATTGAACTGTGTGTGGAATACTCTGCATACAATTTTGGACACACACACACACACACACAAAAAAAAAAAAATGCATTTTTTTTTAAATATAATTATTATTTCATAAGCAGCTGGCCATTACAAACCAATGAGACCAGACATCAACATTCTTACATTTTGATGCATATCTTTCAATATCCTCCAGAGGTCAGAGGATCATCGCTAATGTTCATGTGAAATGAGTACACGCCTTTTGAATTGCTCACTTTTATTGCTATAGAAATACACAATATGTGCATCATGTCAATCATTAAATATTGTATCAGTTTCATTTTCAGTCTTGGATTATTTTTTCTATGTACAAATAAAATTGTGGCAAAGTAAACAACTTTCACATCAAAATATAAACGAGAATACTAAAAAAGAAATAGATGTAATAACGTGCAAGGCAAATACCAGGCCTACATCATCTTAAGGTATACAGGTGAAGGAAATCACCTTATTGATAAACAATTTACTTGACTGGGATAGCGACCACTGAACAATATTGTTTCTTAAAGCTCTCTCTTCTTTTCAACAAGTGGAATAAAACACATGCACATACCGGGGCATCAGTTTGGAGGAGGGGTGGGGTGGTGGCAGGGATAGTTGACCCCCACCCCATTAAATTCTGAGATGTGGACTATGTTTTGTTGTTGTTTTTTGTTTTTTGCTTTTTAGACACAAAATTGCCCAAGTTTTTCACTTTAAGTGTGCATCGGATTGTTAAAATTTAATTCTGAAATGCAAAATCTCCCTTCTGTGAGAGGGGATATCTCCTTTCGACAGACTCCTTCCCCCTGCTTGGTTCCTTCCACAGATATAACATACTTTGGGGAATGATAATTTCCCTTATTCTATGAAAAATGTTTTTAAGAGGTATTTTTATTTGAATTCCAACGATGAAAAGGCTTTCCTATATATGCACGATTTTGGAGGGCAAGAGGCATTTGCCCCTCCTCCCGAGAAAATATGGGAGGGGGAATGGTGGGGACATAAAACTTTGCCTCCAAGTATTTCCTGAGATGGAGATTTTTTTTCTTCACTTTTTTGAAAGAAAATGAATTGTCACTGAACATTTCAGCTATAGTATGCACCAGATTAAAAGGCAGAATCTCCTTTGCATACCCCCTCCCTCACACTATCTTTCGTTATGTCCCCTTCCATATACGCTCAGTGCTTTTGTCCCATTTTTGTTCTATATCATCACAAAGTATGTACTAGATCTTTAATTTCAGTTCCGACATATTAAATAAAATCCCTCTTGTTGGAGGGGGTAGTGTATCTTTCAATCAACAATCCCTCCTCGGTTTCTACCCTTGGATTTGGTACACTCCTTTTACTGATAATTTCCCAAATATTCCATCATAAATGTGTATACTAGATTTTTTTTTTTACATTTCTATTCTTACTGCAAAGGCTCCCTCGCATGGGAAGGATTGGGGGACAGCCCCTTACCCTCCTCTCGCTGTATCAACCTCTCCTTCATGCATTGATTATGGCTACACATTTGGGTATGGACTTTTTTTTTCAAAATGGTAGTTCAACCAAGAGTGGCACGAGATCATTGAATTGCAAACAAAAGAATGCAAAAGCTCCATAATGTGGGAGGGGGATACCTCCACCCACATCCTTCTGTCGATTGGTCTCCCTCCATAGATGGCTGACTTACTACACCTTTTTGATACAAATTTCGAGGTATTCCTTCAAAAGTGCCTGTGTGCCAGGTTTAGAATCATTTCTCAAAATACAAGAGCTCTCTCGAATGGGAGTGTAATACCCTACCCTCGCCAACGCTGCGCTTGCTGGGTTCCCATCCATATAGACTTGGTACACCTTGGTGATCCATAATTTTCCAAATATTCCCAAAACGTATGCATCAGATTCTTAAAAAAAAAAAAAAATCGTCTTTGGGAGGAGGGTAGGTGAGATGCGCCCACACCCCATCAACTTCCGTATAAGTGATGACGCACACATTAAACAAGAGCTACACTGAATCACTGATTTCAGGTCTAAACCTGCAAAAATCCAATCCCCCACCCGGCCCAAAACCACTATTTCGGCGCAATTGGTCAAAAATCGTGTCGCTTATGTTCCTACTCACCTAGGAGAGATAAAAAGCTCTTTCAAAATGCCCCTGTGATTTTATGTGATGCCAAGGGACATATAAACAAAAACTGAAATCATTTCGAAGGCGAAATTATACCACTAATCCATTGGTGGAGGGTCAAGTTCGGCCAACAGGCTTAAAAGTGCATGTCGCCAACGATGATTTTTAATGTTTTCTCAACTTTGTGGGAAAATATGAGCATAAAGAGGAAGCTTATTCACGGTTTCAGAAAAAGTGGCTTAAGGTTCTATGAAAACCTAACACAACTTTTTAAACTAACCATTCTTTATCAACAAAATAACTGATGGAAATGTGTCGCCAGATCCGCTGAAACATACGTTACCATCTTTGTACTGCCAACTTGGTTATGCTATTACAGTGAGTGCTACACAATTGTATTGTTTTTCTGACCAAAAGGGGTGTAAGTTTATGTTAAAAGATATTTCATCACTCAGCTTCAAAAGACATGCGACTGCTAATCTCGCAAATATAGATTGTAAAAAGGTAGATTTAAGAGAAGTAACATACGTTACCATCTTTGTAAAAAGTATGAAGGTGCATGGCTCTGAATGATTGTTCTAGAGTTGAGACTAATGGAGTAGATTGTCGTCATACCCATGGGTGGCAAAAGATTCATTATTATGTTGCTAACTTATACGGTTTAATCCACAAGTGTAACATACGTGATGTAACTTACGTTACCACCAAATGACAGAAAGCTTAATTACACCATTAATTACCACCTAAATGTACATTTCTCGAATCTGTGCCGTCGATTTGAGGTCATGGGATAGCTCAGCAACTTCTTTCACTGGCATCTTGAGCAGTGGCAGCGCGCAAAATACCTTTACATGATGTGTTGAAAAACTGAATAAATATTTGATTGTTGGAAATGTGTTGTTGTTTTTCGTAGAATCATGCTTTACTTCTGTTTATTGTGTCTTTATTAAGTCAGTAGATTTCACCGTAAAAATCTAGTTATTGCTTTGCTGTACAGGTTTATTCTTTTGAAATAAATCACTCAATTTATTACGTAACGTATGTTTCAAATTTTGGTAACGTAAGTTTCAAGATGTTGTCATGTTGATAACAGACAATCCACAGAAAAGCCCATTTAATTTGAGACAATTTAATTGCTGCAGTTATGATGTTGATGAGTTTCTCCGTCAAAACATATAAAATTCATTTACAGCCGTATGTTTTTGTTTGTTAGGAGGATGCAGTAAAAGGGGACATAATCATAGTATCTTTGAAAAAAAAATCGTTTGGTGGGGTTGATGTTCAACTTGGCTTTAATGATGTCATATTCCAGGTATAAACAATGAATTTAACATTGTTTTAAGAAAATTCAATGAATAGCTAATAAACTTAGGGATTACGCAGATCTCTACTTCAAAACTATTGGATCAGGACCCTGCATTAATATAGTAACGTAAGTTTCTAGTTTTGGTAACGTAAGTTTCATCATTTCATGTCATTGAAAAAGGATATTTTAAGGAATGTGCGTGGATAAAAATAACATTTAATTGTTCTAGAACTATAGTTGAAGGAATTCCATAGGGAAATAAGTCTTTTCAATTATATTTATCTTCGGTTATCATAAATCAATATGGTGACTAACTACTACCTAACTATTTTTAACGGAGAAAATTAACTCAAATTTGTGTCGTTATATCGTTGATGATCTCAAAGTGAAGAAAAACACACTTTGCATGAAGAAAAGGTAACAAAAATACATGTGCATTAAAGAAATGTAATTTTAACTATTACTGAGTATACCATTATAGATTAGGCCTACATGATAATAATGCTAATAATAATTATAGTGATGTATGTTTCAGTAAGATATATGTTTAAGACATCAACATTTTTTGTTCTTCCTTCTCGTTGAAGTTAATGCAGTTGCAATGGGGAAGAGCAGTGCTGAGATTAAAACCCATAGGGAACGTATAAGCTGCAATCAGAATGGCGAAAAATCATATCTCTAAGCAAAGATTCAAGAAAAAAAAAACATATACCCGTCGCGTAGTTGACAAAAAAAAGAAGAAGCAAAGTCACGCATCTTTTTTTTTATTTACCCTACCAGGGTAACTATAGGGGAGGGGATTCGAGGTCCCCCGCCCCTTTGCCAGCAGTAAAAATATAAACAAAAGGAAATAAAAGAAAAAAAAAAATGAATCGCAGAATCCTCCTCCCCAGTTTGAAATAAACAAATAAAAAAAAACATGAAATTGGGCTCGTACTGGCAGCATAGAATTAAGCTGAAGCCTTTCTTTATATTTCTTCAATTTTCTTTTCTTTCTGTTTTTTTTTTTCTTGCTTGTCAGTCGATGAAACCCGGTAAAAGAAATGAAACAAAAGAAAAAATGGCACGGGAGCTTTTATTTTTCTCCCTGTCAGGTGATTATAACCGGAAGTAGTCGACTTTTCTAACTCTGACCCCATCCCCCACCCCATGAAAATCCTACTTACGGGCCTGCCTGTAATCATTATCAGTACCTTTGTTGTGCATGTATAGCAACTTGTCCTTTCACTTTTCTTTTGAAAGATTCAGAAACATTTTCCATGCAGGAGACAATTTCCAGATACGGCAAGAATTATTAATGCAAGACTTGTTATTCTTGTTATCGTTGTGGATTATACTGTCTTATGCATACAAAACAATGACAATCGAGTACATCATTTCACTAATGACAATTTCATTCATCCTACCCAGTATTGTCCTAATGCAACTACGTGATTTGACGTTATTTCATCGACCTCATTTGCCATAGTCAACTTAGTAAAGTGGTCATTTATTTAATTAACAAAGAGCATTTCTTGGTTCCTTCTGTCCCTATCTCTTGTTTACCGAGTTCAGAAATTTCAAATACAAGCAATACGGCGTTATTGTTCATTATGAAACACTTTAATAGAGTAACCATCTCGTTTCTGCCGTTTCTTGTTTCATACAAGTGTTACAAATTTTGTGAATACTATTGTATTGCAACTGCTATTTTCAAACTGTTCCTGCATAGAATAACTGTTGCGACAGCAAAGTTATGGAGTCTGTAAAGTTATGGATTCGAAACATATCTTTCAAGAGCATGAAGTGACAGCTGAAGATAACAAGTTACAAGACATCAATATGAAGATAACACGTTACAAGACGTCAAGCATACGAAAACTTCCATTATGATAAAATTGAAGTGAAACCTACGTTACCCACCACTCATTTTATATTACACGTACATCATGACAATATTTTCGTCCGTGCAGGCACGTGAAAGCATGTTCCCAACTCTTATCATTTCAATGCCATAAATTCATAAGTATGAAGCCAATTGTCTTCAAAATATCAGCAGTAACGGATTAATGTTCTACTCCAGAGTTTATACGCGGACATGTTATAAAGTCTTGCAGTTTTACAATTATTTCAATTGTAATTTTTGAGAATTGTATCACCATGATATTGCGACATCTTGTTATAATATACGTTCACTTAGAGTTGACGAGAAATTAATGTAAGAATATATACCAAAACCAAAAAGAAAAAGTACCAAAATCAGTTGCACATGTAGTAGTATTATCTTTGTAACTTACGTTACATTAACGTGAAACATACGTTACGTGGAATCTGACGAATATATTTTTGCGCACATAGATTCACATGTTTCATCAATGATACTCAAGAATTGGTTGGCAATTTGGGACTGATAAATGTTGAAAATATATTCTGAAGAAAGTCTGACATCAAATTATCGAGAAAACAAATGAACATTACATGAAATAAGATTTAACAAAATAGGACATGCTGTGTTCAGTATAGCATACAGGTCATTTGCCATCCTTCCCATCTGCAGGCAGCATTTACAAACATGGCAGCCGATGGTATACTTCACATCTGACGCATAATTATCTCAATCAAAGACTGTAGTCACCAATTTTAAAGCATTTGAAATAGAATGACATGGGTAACGTATGTTACATGATGAAATCTACGCCCTATGAAAGAAATTATCACACCACAAAAATAAAGCAAGATGGTGTGTTCATATTTTTCAACTACAAACTTGAATATTTGTGTCATGGATTGGTATAAAAATGAAACCTATTCTAAAATCTTTAATTTTCGCGTTTTGCGATTGTCCAATTGTGCCGAAATAGTGGTTTTGGGCCACCCACATCCTCCCCCTCCCCCTCCGCTTCATTCCTTTGCACCAAGAACTTATGCTTTTACATATTTTCCAAGTCCCCCCCCACGTTAAAACAGATCGACACCCCTTGCTCTGTGCACATACCCGACTTAGATAATTACCTGAAAAGTTCTGCGGAATGAGTAGCCACTTTTTTTGGTAACAGAAATGCATGGTTTGTAAGCCCTACATTATAAACAATTATTAACTATTAACTATCGCAATATCAATATTAACATCCTCACATTTCATTCGAGGTATTTGACCTTGTGTGATTTTCATAGGTGAACGGTAATGGCTCGTTAATAAACAGGGCCTACGGGTGCTCTCTAGAACATCATCATGTTTACCATTGAAGATGCCAAACTATTCTGATACTTTGAGGTCATTGACCTCTCGAGATCATCAGAGGTCAAAGGCAGAAACTCGTCTGTGTGCCTTGAATATGAAGACGATGTCATTGTACACAGATATGCTTGTTTTGTACATCTTTACCATGTTTGACCTTTCACCAATGATGTCATATTTCAATATTCTGATATTCTGAGGTCATTGACCTCTCAAGGTCATCAGAGGTCAAAGGTAGAAACCTGTCTGCTCTTTAGAATATGAAGACAATTTCATTGTAAGACAGATATGCTTGTTTTGTACATCTTAATGGTTACCATTAACCAATGACATCACAGATCAATATAATATTTTGAGGTCATTGACCTCCAAAGGTCATCAGAGGTCAAAGGTTAAAACCTGTCAATGCTCTGTGGAATCAGAAAATGGTTTCCCTGAAATATAGATGCATGTTTAGTGAATCATAACCACATATATCATTCACAAATGTCTAAAAACATCGATATTTTGATATTTAAAGTTCATTGACCTCTGGAGGCCATCAGAGGTCAAAGGTAAAAACCTGTCAGTGCTCTGTTGAATCTGGAAATTATTTCTCTGTGGTATAAATGCATGTTTAGTGCAACATAACCACATATATCATTCGCAAATGTCTAAAAACATCGATTTTCTGATATCTAAAGTACATTGACCTCTGGAGGTCATCAGAGGTCAAATCAGACTTACCTCCCGATCTTAAAATAAATCTTATGGTATGTACTAACACTGGTGAAAATTTCATGCTTTAGTCAAATTTTGCACAATTCACATGAGGGCTTATCTGCTCTGCTATACGTATATCGATGTATATAAACCAAACCCGACGTGCGTGGGGATAACACGCGATCAAATACGAGTGCCTGCATACAGCAGGTACTGCGTTCTTTACAAGAAAGGCAGATAAAAATACGTTGTTAGATATTTGACAATTAGATCAATTTTGGTTAGAGGAGAGATCATTTAAATTGGAATAGAGAGTTTACAGTGGGAGCCTTGGCATGCTGTCCCGTAGCTTTATAGTAAACATGTGTAACGTATAGAGTGCGTACGCGTGCGCATATGGGGAAGATGGCATTATAAAATGGGTTCAACAATGTAGCCAATTAGAAGCGCTGAATATGAGTCACGAGTGCACTCATGATTTTTCTTACTGTAACATGCATGTATGCACGGTTGTTACAAGTGCGTCGCGCGCTACTATACGCGCTGTCAATCCTGTTAACAACTTCTAGTTAAAACAACTTTCAGTTATTTGGTTATTTGGGTAATAGCTGCATGACATTAAAATACAACTTTTTTTTTTCTTTTCTTTCTTTTTTTTCCCCCAGTAAATTTATGTACCTTCATTTCCCTTTTCATTTTCATGTTGTTTTTCATTTCTTTTTTTTTTGTCGATGTGTAATCTCAAATGTATAATTTACATGGTTATCTCCAATACCCTGATTGGGTGACATGAGATAAATAAAATTGTCATTGTCATTGTCAATTGTCAATTGTCAATTGTCAAATTGTCATTGTCATTGACCTTTCTCTAAATTCTATACCTTTCTAGTTCTGGCTGGCATGCCATGCCAGCCGGCCTTTCCTTGTGCATAACATGTGTGGCGATGGCGTACGTATATACATGTACTTATATATGCGGGATTTCCGAGTGCGACGTGCGTAAATGTTTGGGACGAACATCTTCGGACATCTTGACTTTTGAGCGAGTGCTACATGTAGCTGACTGGTAATGACCTACAAAGGTACATGAACAATTCTGTTAGTTTTCGACCCATTGTATAAATCAAATAATACACAGGTTTAAGCTCGTGACGGTAGTGGAGATGCAGCTCACTCTCGGGTATTTACAATGTAGTGCAACATGCACTCGGCTTCGCCTCGACCGTAGTCTGGGCTCCGTCCCCTTTTCCTTGGTGCGACCAAGAGAGGGCGCAAATTTTCTGATTGCGATAATCGAGAGACTGCGCGCCTCGGGTATCGCAGTTCTCGGCGTATCGCAATCATCGGGTGTCACGCCCTCATACGGCTTGTCGCGTACACTGAATCACCCCTACGCGTAAAAAGAGTCCAGAAGCTAGACTACCTCGACCGTAGAGTGCGCTACAACTCCATTAACGCACTCTCACCTGTGTGTTTTTAATTTTTTTGTATAATTATCGTAATTGCCTTCGCCAAAGACTATACTCTTGCGTTCAGTCGGCGTTAGCTCCGCCCATTTACAGAACCTGTATGACATCATCTCATGAATAAAGGGTTTTTTCCTTCGCGCCAAAATGCGCTTGGGCCTTTGGGGCCCAAACCGAATGGAAAAAATCATAAAAAATATTTTGCAAATGTGGATACATGTTAAAAACACGTAAAATCAACAGTAAAAATGCTACATTCTTTTTTATGTATAGCTCCCTATCAAAGCAAGCAATCTAATAAGTGGCTGAAAAGATAAATAAAGGGGACAAATGTCTGTCATTTCGACTACAAATTGGATTTTTTTGATGTACCGTTGACAGGGCCCCAGCCAAAGAAGTGAAAAGGTGTGGGGCGCCCGCTACTAGGATTAACACGGGGCCCCTGGGGAGGGCGGGGCCAGGCATTGCGCAATCACTTTAATCAGCATGGTCATCGATTGAAGGTCAACCGTCAGCATGTACTCGGATATGGAATATTCTGCGTCTTCCACATCATGTTTAGGCAAGTCTTTCCGTAATAATGATTTACAATATACAAAGTTTGTCATAACTGCATATCGGGGTAGGAAAGTGAGATGAACGTGTAGAATTTGTGGTAAGTTTATGAGGATTCATTTCATTTTTAATGGCGGCGGATGCAATTTGACACCTCATTCATTTTGACGTAAGCGTACGTACGAGATGGTGCGGATTGATTAACACGTAATTAAAGCCCAAACAAAGCACTGGTACGCCTGCAAAAGTTGTCAAATTTCGCTCCCAAATGTGAACGTATGAATATGAACATGAATACGTAATGAGCTGGGAGACCACATTTTTAGAGTGTCTGTAAATCTAAACGACATTATCAATCTTCATGATTTATACATCGATAAAAAGCTGAAGAGTTGTACTTTGATGAAATTCGACCACTTGAAAGATTATGACATATAAAATATACTGAACAAGGAAATTACAAAACACAAAATTTGCATATTTTTCATTCTTCTTAAGGGGTACACTAGACCGACGAAATTAAGGTGGACCAAAATGGAAGAGATATAAAATGAAAGAGGAAATATCATTCTATGAAAACATAATGACTTTATGTGGACTGATCCTATGAACGGGTCAGGTTGGCGAATAAATCATTGCGTTGTACAGTTAATTTTGACGAGATTTCAGTTTGCAGCGAATACGCGTTTCTGATTGGTTAATTCCCTCTGAGTGGAGAGTTGAACGCACCTCGCGGAATGACAGTAAACGTGTACTCTACATAACAGTAATACACTGTGTGTAGATGACAGTGTAGGACCCTATGGTGTGTGTGTGTGTGCGCGCGCACAATGTATAGTATACGCGCTCAGGTTCAGGCAACTGCAGCTGCGACAAGATCTCCACGTAAACAACAAGAACAACACTCCACTCTGATCGACAGCTCAACTTTGGCTTGAACTTTTTTTGCCGGCACAACTAGATAGAGTAGAGTGCATTAATAAATAGCATACAAATCAATAATAAAAGATCTAGCACTAAGTTTGCACACATGAGTTCTTTTGGGCTCTCTTTTTGGTATTAGAGTAATTATTCCTTATTAATTTACTGTATTCATCGCTGAGTAATATATCTAATGATACCCTGGGAGCGCATGATCATTCATGTATCTCAAATTGCCACACTATGATTTTTACTCGACGAGACTTTCAATTTTTATTGTTTTCTAAGCGAGGGACCAATTCAGTTCTTAGTGTGCTATTATAACAGGTATATCTAAAACGTTGACCATTATTCATGTGGTGATTCAACCTATGAACGGGTCGGGTTGGCAATAAATAGAAAGCCTTGTTCTAATTTGTTTCAGGGTCGTTTGGAAAATATCGATATAATGCAGAGATATGAATAATGGTATCATAAGCTCATTTTGTATAATGTAAGCATTAAAAGGTGTGATTTATTTCAAATATTCACAAACCATGTCAATTAGTCACGGATAGTAGATCTTCATGTCGCCAATAAGTGAATCTCGTAGACCATGCACTTTGTCTCTGAATTATCTCGCAAAATCTCGGGTGCTGAGAAGGACATGCGCAAAAACCTGCGCGTACGATAAATTTTTGATTTGAGCTCATTAACAGCAGCGTTGCGGTCTGACTGCTACTCGCAGTAAATGGTCCGAATTGTTACAACGCGCGCATCAAAAACCTCTTTTGCGCGCATGCAAAATAATAGTGTGCAGGATAGCGATGTTATTACAAGATATTCGAAAATAATAAAGATGGTATGCTGAGATCAACACCGACGAGTTTTGCAAATACTTGTAATGTAGCACATATTCCTCTTACCATGCATATTGAACATGATTATAATGACCGAATATCTGAAGAAGAGGTGACTGCTCATATAAAGCAATTGAAAAATAATAAGGCACCTGGTTTTGATTTGATATTAAATGAATTTAAAAAAAAAAACAGCAATGCGTCTCTAGTGAATGTAATAAGCAAATTATTTAATTTAGTTTTAGATAGCGGAATAATTCCAACGGATTGGACGATTGGTATGATACGCCCTATCTACAAAAATAAAGGTTCTGTTAATGACCCTGATAATTATCGTGGCATATCTTTATTAAGTTGCATTGGCAAATTATTTACTTCAATAATTAATGATAGATTGACAGATTTTCTCGATGATAATCATGCCATTGGGGAAGAACAAGCAGGATTCAGAGAGACTTATTCAACTGTTGATCATATATTTGTGTTGCACTCAATTATTGACTTGTATTTATCACAGAGAAAAAGATTATACTGCGCGTTATAGATTATAAGAAAGCTTTTGACTCTGTCGATAGAACATTGCTATGGAACAAAGTTGCTAGATGTAACATACAGGGAAAAGTTTTTGATGTTATCCGAAATATGTATAAAAATCTAAAGTCATGTGTTGTCAACAATTCAGAGCGTTCTGATTTTTTAATTGTAATATTGGAGTGAGGCAAGGTGAAAATTTATCTCCTTTGCTATTTGCATTGTATATAAATGATTTTCAAGATTATGTAAGTTCCGCATATAATGGTGTTGATATTTTGCCTAATAATTTGTTGACCGTATTACATGATAAAGGAATAGATGTATTTCTAAGACTCTTCTCATTGATGTATGCTGATGATACTTTAATCCTAGCTACTAGTGAGAACGAATTGCAATCTGCACTCAATGCTGTAAGTGATTACTGCAAATTATGGTTACTACAAGTTAATGTCAGTAAAACAAAAGTAATGATTTTCTCAAGAGGAAAAGTTAGAAAATTCAAGCCCTTTATGTTTAATGAGAATGTTTTAGAGGTTGTAGATGAGTATACTTACCTTGGAGTGGTGTTTAATTATAAAAATGATTTTAAAAAGGCCCAAGCTAAACAAGTTGATAAAGCGAAACGAGCAATGTATAGTCTAATGGTTAAGTCTCGAAAGATGCGGCTTCCAATAGATATCCAATTAGAATTGTTTGACCGGCTTGTTGTACCCATTCTTATTTTATGGTAGTGAAGTTTGGGGATATGAGAATTTAGTACTCATAGAGAGTGTACATTATCAATTCTGCAAACATTTACTGAGACTAACAAAAAATACTATGAATAGCATGGCTCTGGGAGAACTAGGAAGGCTTGAAATAGCCTGTACTGTTAAAGAACGAATGCTTAATTTTTGGTTAAAGATTATTACAGGAAAAGACAGAAATTATTCATCTATTGTATGTAATATCATATCACTTTTGCATAATTATAAGATATATTCATCACCATGGTTGTTGACAGTTTATGATACACTAGATGAGTTAGGAATGTCTTTTGTTAGGAATAACTTTGAAAACGTAAATTCTTCGTGGTTTAGGTGTTCGATAAAACTTAGATTAAGAGACGAATTTGTACAGAATTGGCAGTCTAGAATAAGTAACAGTTCATGTTGTACGAATTACAGAATCTATAAAACGAATTTATGTTTAGATCCATATTTGTTAAAAATCCCTTGCATTTTCAGACAACTTCTTTCCAAATTTCGCTGCGCCAACCACAGATTGCCAATTGTAACGGGTAGGTATGCTGGTATTGAACATTGTGATCGATTGTGTAATTTATGTAATTCTAATAGACTAGGGGATGAATTTCACTATTTATTTGAGTGTCATACATTGAATAATGCCAGACATAAATTCATTAAATCCTATTATAGAATAAGACCAAACACTTTAAAGATGTTTCAGTTATTTAATTCCCAAAATCGTAGTGAGTTGATAAATTTAGCTAAATTTTGTAAGGAAATAATGAAGCTCCATAAGAAATAATAATTATTAATATTATTTGTATTTTGTTCATGTAAATATAGCTTTTTACAATGTTTTGTTTTATATTATTGAAATTGCTTTTATCTGCGTTATTGTTGCCCTACTTTTTTTAACTGTTTTGTTTGTCTTCCTTCTCTCTTTCCTTCTCTCTCTCTCTCTCTCACTCTCTTTCTCTCTTCTGGGTCCTACACCATTCTGTATATTTTGTATATTTTGTAAATATCATGCAATTTTCTATATATGTAATTTACAATGTATTAATGTATTAATTAACTGATTTTATCTGTTACGATGTTTGTTTCAATTTTCTTCAATACCCTGACGTTGGGTGACATAAGAAAATAAAAAAACATTGTCATTGTCATTGTCAAAACATTGTCAAACATTGTCATTGTCATTGCCTATCAAGCACCTCTAAAACAATCAAAGGCCCTTGATAAACAACAACATAAACTCCAAAGACCGCGCGTCTCAGCAATTGAGGACCGCGCGCTGTCATTTTTGTTTTGTTTTGTACAGGATTACGTTAGCACGCACTTTCCTGTCCATTCAATTCAGTTAGGCCTCATTTGGTATTATGCAGTGGCCAGTAGAATGTGGCGGTCACTAAATGCGTGTGAATTCTCTGAAGTAGGGTCGAATTTTTCCCGAGACCGAGTTAGTCAGGAGCCTTCTGGAACAACTGTCGGCTAGCGCCAGCCGTGTTGCCATCCGTTCATTGGTCCGTTAAGGACGTGCGCAGCACGTGTGCGCGGTAGACTGAACGGAGATCGTCAGCGTAGAGCCGTAGCAATCATTTCGTCTATCTAACGCAACGTCATTGGGGTCAACTTGATATGAAAACGATTATAAAATTCTAAATATCACTGTATCATACCCAAGGAATCGATTTTCATCAATCTCTTCTTTCAACCACGGTCGCAATCACATGCTAACAGAATGTTAAAAGATAATTCGCAGCATGAAACCGTCAGTCAGTCTCCGTACTTCGCCACACACACACCGCACCCGCGCGCACACACGTACATAACACACACGAAGCTTAGATCTGTGAACCAGTCGTTTTCTTTAAATACTCTAAGTGCATTTTTCTTTCTTCATGTCAGGCATAGTGTGCGGTGGCAACGCGGCGATCTCGTTATGTTCTATCTGTCAACGAGATGGCAACTCGGCTGTCTCTTAATCTTACGATCAGTAGAGTGCATTTCTGTCTGTCATTGTATAGTACGTTTTGATATGTCATTTTAGTACATTTTCATGGCTGTCTTTTATGAAATACATTTCTATCTGACATTGCAGATGGCAACACGGCTGTGTCTTGAAGTAAAGTGTATTTCTATCTGACATTGTAGATGGCAACACGGCTGTCTCTTATGAAGTAAAGTGCATTTCTATCTGACATTGTAGATGGCAACACGGCTGTCTCTTATGAAGTAAAGTAAATTTCTATCTGTCATTGTAGATGGCAACACGGCTGTCTCTTATGAAGTAAAGTGCATTTCTATCTGACATGCAGATGGCAACACGGCCGTCTCTTATGAAGTAAAGTAAATTTCTATCTGTCGTATTGTAGATGGCAACACGGCCGTCTCTTATGGAATAAAGTGCATTTCTATATGTGTCATTGAGATGGCAACACGGCTGTCTCTTATGGAATAAAGGCATTTCTATGTGTCATTGAGATGGCAACACGGCTGTGTCTTAAGTAATGAAGTGCATTTCTATATGTGTCATTGAGATGGCAACACGGCTGTCTCTTATGGAATAAAGGCATTTCTATGTGTCATTGAGATGGCAACACGGCTGTCTCTTAAGTAATGAAGTGCATTTCTATATGTGTCATTGAGATGGCAACACGGCTGTCTCTTATGGAATTAAGGCATTTCTATGTGTCATTGAGATGGCAACACGGCTGTCTCTTAAGTAATGAAGTGCATTTCTATATGTGTCATTGAGATGGCAACACGGCTGTCTCTTATGGAATTAAGGCATTTCTATGTGTCATTGAGATGGCAACACGGCTGTCTCTTAAGTAATGAAGTGCATTTCTATATGTGTCATTGAGATGGCAACACGGCTGTCTCTTATGGAATAAAGGCATTTCTATGTGTCATTGAGATGGCAACACGGCTGTCTCTTAAGTAATGAAGTGCATTTCTATATGTGTCATTGAGATGGCAACACGGCTGTCTCTTATGGAATTAAGGCATTTCTATGTGTCATTGAGATGGCAACACGGCTGTCTCTTATTGAGAACATTGGCATTGTAGATGGCAACACGGCTGTCTCTTAAGTAATGAAGTGCATTTCTATAATATGTGTCACTGAGATGGCAACACGGCTGTCTCTTATGGAATAAAGTGCATTTCCATGTGTGTCATTGAGATGGCAACACGGATGTCTCTTATAAAGTAAAGTGCATTTTCCATTTTTTTTTTTAGATGTGTAGCTTGATGTAGAATAGTTTGTAGAATAGTTGTAGAGTAGAATAGAGTAGTTTAGCAGCTTGGTGGTAGAGTGGAAACTGTAAGCCTTCATCAGTCCTTAACCCTCCCATACTTCGAGGCCAGGTGATGCGATAGACAACAGCCTCTTCCCCATTTTGACTTGATGGAGCAAGGAGTACCCCAGGACGACCCAATGAAATGCTGTAGCAAAGTCAATTTAGACAATGAATTGAAAAATGACATGCACATTGATGACTTTACATAATACATGTACCTCCGTTTATTTTATATTTGAGAGCATCACATTTTATCCGTTTATTTATAAACATTTATAAACATTATTTTGCTTTAAGATGTGTTGCTTTTTGCTATTCTTCGTTAATGGCTATGCTTGATAAGTAGCTTGTAGGCTTGTGGCTACAATGTGCTTGCAGCCTGTAAAACAAATGTTATTCCAAGTTTTTATCTTAAATCCTGTTTATTCCAAATGGATATGTTTATATATTTCATTAAAGGGAAGATAAACCCCAAGAGCAATGTGGATTGAGTGAAAGCAGCAACATTAGTAGAACACATCAGTGAAAGTTTGAGGAAAATCGGACAATCGATGCAAAAGTTATGAATTTTTAAAGTTTTGGTGTTGGAACCGCTGGATGAGGAGACTACTAGAAGATATGACGTATGAGTGGACAACAATACAAAGAAAATATAAAGGAAATTCAACAAAAATTCACTTTTCTAGAATCATGAAAGAGCAATGGAGCAACCTCTTTCAGAAAGCACGGGGAATAATTGCTACCCTTAACATATGTCAATATCAAGTTGATGGAATTTGTAATTTTCATGAAAAATGGATTTTTGTAGAATTTTCTTTATATTTTCTTGGTATTGTTGTCCACTTATACGTCATAACCTCTAGTAGTCTCCTCATCCAGCAGTTCCAACACCAAAACTTTAAAAATTCATAACTTTTGCATCGATTGTCCGATTTTCTTCAAACTTTCACTGATATGTTCTACTAATGTTGCTGCTATCACTCAATCCACATTGCTCTTGGGGTTTATCTTCCCTTTAATGGCTATGTTTCATACTAAGAGCTTGTATGCTTGTGGCTACATTCAGCAATGTCAAATAACTCTGATTTGAATGATATGCTTGTGGCATGTGAAGCAGATATCTCCATGAAATTCAAAAGATCTTTAACTTGAATGTTTCTTTTATTAAAGTTAGTGACTATGTTCCGTACAAATAGCTTGTGGCTACATCCAGCTATATGAAATCACTCTGATTTGCATAATGTGCTTGTGGCTTGTGAATCAAATCTAATCAGATCTTAAACTTGAATGCAAGTGTCATATTTATTTTCCACTGTTTATTTGATAAGGGAAAGACTTGCGATTATGTTTTCATTGTAATTTCAATATCCTGCATGTGAACTTGAAACCATACAGCATTATATACTTTGTCTCATGGCCAAAGTTTATCTTAAATCAGTTTTGCTATGGTACTTAGTCTCAACAGTTGTTATTATGAAATGCTTAAATGAATTTCACATGGTTGTAAAGTCTCAATGTGCATGCACTGCCTTAGACTGAATTTGACCTTTATTCACCGATGTTGACACTAGGCATGGTGCGGAACACCATAAGTCTTGAAAAGTCCTCCCTCCCAATTCTCAGAGGCAAGGAGTTGCGATTGCTAGTAATGTCATCCCGATTTTGGGACTGATTAGAGCTGGTTGTTCCCCTACCGGGTAAGAGGCAGGTTTTTACCGCTCTTACTTTTATTGTTTCTTGATATTATTCTTTTGTCATCACTAACTTTTGTTAGTTTTCTTACTTTCTTAATTATGTTAACCCCCAACCTTCAGCTGTGTTATGCAGCTTTTTATCAATTCTTTTTTTATTATTTTTTGTTACATGCTGATTCGTTTCAGTATTGTCTCTCTTAGACCGAAGGCTCTCTTGCCTTGCTCTGCTAAGCAAGCCAAGAATACTTAAGTTCCTTATTTTTGAGGCCAGGTGATAGCAGACAGCCTCGAATAGCAAGGAGCTGTGACAGTTGATGTAGCTATTGTCGAAATTAAACAACTCTGCTGTGTAAGGCATGCATGGCAAGAATGGTATGAAGTTTCTCTGTCTTTCTTCCCTATATTGAGGTCAGGTGTATTGATAGCAGACAACCTCATATAGGCAAGGAGATACTACAGTTAATGTAGAATTGTTGTAATGAAACAAGTTTTTGGGGGGCCACAGCAGGAGCGTTCTCGTCGCGGTCCCTGTCAGTTTCTAAATGAAACTGCGAATCCTGCTAAACTACAAATGGGTTGAATGGAAAATACATTGAATGCATTTGGATAGCACCAGGACAAAAAGACATTGGATCTGATAGATTTTGCATTTTGTTAGCTCTTTTGACTAGTTGGGGAAAGTATTTTTTGACCAGCCTTTTCCTGGTTCAACATAGCTTACAGCTATTGAACAAGGAGATTGCATCAGCAAGTGTGTTCGATGGATCTCCCATTGCCCTGGGAGCATTGACAGCATGAGAAATATGTATACTTAACTACAGTTGAAATCACCACCAGAGACCAACAGTTTTATACTGGCAAATGCGAGTATATACTATAGGCAATGCATATTGAACGCAATGAGTTTTTGAATGTAATCGACCAAAATCTGACCGTGCATTGTAACACAAACAATAGCGGCACCTCTTGATTTTATGTGAGGACTCGGGTTTATTAGTATTGAAAGGATGAGGCTATACTGCTTTGAACATTAGCATTAATCATGGGCAAAATGTGTTAAAGAAACATGCTCAATTGCACCTTTAATCTGATAATCCCTTTATTAAGTTGGTCTGGCGGTTTTACATCCTGTGTGTTGTCCCTTTCATGGCACAGCTAGCTCTGCTTGGTAAAGATTAAGTTCTTTAATAGACCCTGTAAAGAGCCTCTTTTCTCCTTTCACACTTTTCTAGAGTGTCCAAGTGCAACATTTTTAGGGGAACCCAGTTCAATCTGTTCACAGACTATTAGATTTGGTTCTATAAAGTATTTAGAGAGGCTTCATGATAAGGATCCTATTCTTCTTACCACAAGTACTATGTCTATTGTCCAAGTCATTAAAGGACCCCTCTTCTGCCTCACTGGGATTACCTTCTCCCACAAACTCAAAAGAACGGGGGCATCCTTTGTTTCATAGCTATGCAGCTGTGTTGCCATCTCAATGGCACATAATATGCACTTTACTTCATAAGAGACAGCCGTGTTGCCATCTCAATGAAACACATAGAAATGCACTTTATTCCATATTAAGAGACAGCCGTGTTGCCATCTACAATGTCAATGTTCTTCATAAGAGACGGCCGTGTTGCCATCTGAATGACACAGCATATACATGTACTAGTATAGAAATGCACTTTATTCCATAAGAGACAGCCGTGTTGCCATCTCAATGACACATAGAAATGCCTTTACTCCATAAGAGACAGTTCTCAATAAGAGACAGCCGTGTTGCCATCTCAATGACACATAGAAATGCCTTTACTCCATAAGAGACAGCCGTGTTGCCATCTCAATGACACATATTATAGAAATGCACTTCATTACTTAAAGGGAAGATAAACCCCAAGAGCAATGTGGATTGAGTGAAAGCAGCAACATTAGTAGAACACATCAGTGAAAGTTTGAGGAAAATCGGACAATCGATGCAAAAGTTATGAATTTTTAAAGTTTTGGTGATGGAACCGCTGGATGAGGAGACTACTAGAAGATATGACGTATGAGTGGACAACAATACAAAGAAAATATAAAGGAAATTCAACAAAAATTCACTTTTCTAGAATCATGAAAGAGCAATGGAGCAACCTCTTTCAGAAAGCACGGGGAATAATTGCTACCCTTAACATAATCTGTCAATATCAAGTTGATGGAATTTGTAATTTTCATGAAAAATGGATTTTTGTAGAATTTTCTTTATATTTTCTTGGTATTGTTGTCCACTTATACGTCATAACCTCTAGTAGTCTCCTCATCCAGCAGTTCCAACACCAAAACTTTAAAAATTCATAACTTTTGCATCGATTGTCCGATTTTCTTCAAACTTTCACTGATATGTTCTACTAATGTTGCTGCTATCACTCAATCCACATTGCTCTTGGGGTTTATCTTCCCTTTAAGAGACAGCCGTGTTGCCATCTACAATGTCAATGTTCTCAATAAGAGACAGTCGTGTTGCCATCTCAATGACACATAGAAATGCCTTTATTCCATAAGAGACAGCCGTGTTGCCATCTCAATGACACAATAGAAATGCACTTCATTACTTAAGAGACAGCCGTGTTGCCATCTACAATGTCAATGTTCTCAATAAGAGACAGCCGTGTTGCCATCTCAATGACACATAGAAATGCCTTTATTCCATAAGAGACAGCCGTGTTGCCATCTCAATGACACATATAGAAATGCACTTCATTACTTAAGAGACAGCCGTGTTGCCATCTCAATGACACATAGAAATGCCTTTATTCCATAAGAGACAGCCGTGTTGCCATCTCAATGACACATATAGAAATGCACTTTATTCCATAAGAGACGGCCGTGTTGCCATCTACAATACGACAGATAGAAATTTACTTTACTTCATAAGAGACAGCCGTGTTGCCATCTACAATGTCAGATAGAAATGCACTTTACTTCATAAGAGACAGCCGTGTTGCCATCTACAATGTCAGATAGAAATACACTTTACTTCATAAGAGACAGCCGTGTTGCCATCTACAATGTCAGACAGAAATGCACTTTACTTCATAAGAGACAGCCGTGTTGCCATCTACAATGTCAGATAGAAATACACTTTACTTCAAGAGACAGCCGTGTTGCCATCTACAATGTCAGATAGAAATGTATTTCATAAGAGACAGCCATGAAAATGTATCAAAACGTACTATACAATGACAGACAGAAATGCACTCTACTGATCGTAAGATTAAGAGACAGCCGAGTTGCCATCTCGTTGACAGATAGAACATAACGAGATCGCCGCGTTGCCACCGCACACTATGCCTGACATGAAGAAAGAAAAATGCACTTAGAGTATTTAAAGAAAACGACTGGTTCACAGATCTAAGCTTCGTGTGTGTTATGTACGTGTGTGCGCGCGGGTGCGGTGTGTGTGTGGCGAAGTACGGAGACTGACTGACGGTTTCATGCTGCGAATTATCTTTTAACATTCTGTTAGCATGTGATTGCGACCGTGGTTGAAAGAAGAGATTGATGAAAATCGATTCCTTGGGTATGATACAGTGATATTTAGAATTTTATAATCGTTTTCATATCAAGTTGACCCCAATGACGTTGCGTTAGATAGACGAAATGATTGCTACGGCTCTACGCTGACGATCTCCGTTCAGTCTACCGCGCACACGTGCTGCGCACGTCCTTAACGGACCAATGAACGGATGGCAACACGGCTGGCGCTAGCCGACAGTCTGGAACAAAAGTCGGTTTTCCTACTATTATTATTTTTCTCAAAATACTCCAAACCGACTCATCATTCCGGCAAACCGCGTCAGCCAGGTAAGTTTCTTAGTGGACTCTTTCGATGTCTATTGCAAGCAAAAATGAAATGGTGCTAGACGGGTTCTCAAGCACTTACCGAAACTTAGTTTTCACTTTAAGCGGGTGTCCAATTTCTGAAGGCTATGTCCTTGAGTACGTTTGCGCTCCCTACCATTGCTATGCCAAATTTCTATTCTAATTGTAAAGTGTCTGTCAGCTCAGCTTAACATGTTATTGATAGATCTGGATCTACTGTACCTGGTAAACATTACACAAGATAGCAGCTTCGATCAAATTAGATCTAACATTAAGATCTAGCTAACCGTTAACCCGTTGAGGACGGTTTGATTTTGCTACAACACGCATTTTCCATAGTCACCTGCCCGAGTATGCTCGGGACTCGTCCTCAAACTGAGTGATGAATCTTAAACACGTAACATTCTAACTTGATTTTGTACCAACGTCGAGCGAATGTCATCTAAAAATGAGATAAAACCACATTAAAACTAAAAATCTCACCTCTTCTCCTAAATTGTGATGATTGCTGTGGCGAAAATGGAATTGACAGTGACACGTTTCCAGTCCACTTTGTCAAAAGTAATGTCTAACGTTACCGGGTGCCGCTCGTTATGGGTGTGATGTGTCTACACTACAGCCGTCTGCCGCTGCATAGCTTTGCATTGGCACTCTGCCGCTATGTGGTGCGGTGGTACAGTCAGACCGCAACGCTGCTGTTAATGAGCTCAAATCAAAAATTTATCGTACGCGCAGGTTTTTGCGCATGTCCTTCTCAGCACCCGAGATTTTGCGAGATAATTCAGAGACAAAGTGCATGGTCTACGAGATTCACTTATTGGCGACATGAAGATCTACTATCCGTGACTAATTGACATGGTTTGTGCATATTTGAAATAAATCACACCTTTTAATGTTTACATTATACAAAATGAGCTTATGATATCATTATTCATATCTCTGCATTATATCGATATTTTCCAAACGACCCTGAGACAAATTAGAACAAGGCTTTCTATTTATTGCCATCCCGACCCGTTCATAGGTTGAATCACCACATGAATGATAGTCAACGTTTTAGATATACCTGTTATAATAGCACACTAAGAACTGAATTGGTCCCTCGCTTAGAAAACAATAAAAATTGAAAGTCTCGTCGAGTAAAAATCATAGTGTGGCAATTTGACATACATGCGCTCCCAGGGTATCATTAGATAAATTACTCAGCGATGTATACAGTGGATTAATAAGGAATAATTATTCTAATACCAAAAAGAGAGCCCCAAAGAACTCATGTGTGCAAATACAGTGCTAGATCTTTTATTATTGATTTGTATGCTATACTAATGATGCACAGGATAGAGTGTGTTAGTGAAGGTGCGGCGCGCTCGAGAGTATTGACAATGGTGCGACATGCACGAGGCGCAGCCGAGTGCATGTTTGCAACCGTTGTCAATACTCGAGAGTGAGCTGCACCTTCACTAACGCCACGAAATAATCCTGTGCATCATTAGTTTTATAAAATGGGTCGAAAACTAACATCATTATTCACGTACCTTTGTGGGTCAATACCAGTCAGCTACATGTAGCACTTGCTCAAAAGTCAAGATGTCCGAAGATGTTCGTCCCAAACATTTACGCACGTCGCACTCGGAAATCCCGCACACTCACCTAGTACTGTACGTACGTATTAGAGTATACGTACGCCACGTAATTATGCACAAGAAAGGCCGCCGGTTGTTGTGGCAGCCCGCGGCCCGAACTAGTTTGTTTACAGGATTGACAGCGCGTATAGTAGCGCGTGACGCACTTGTAACAACTGATTGAGTGCGCACTGCTAGTGTAAAACATTGTGACGTACGTCAGGCCAGGGAGGTGGAAGAGAGACTCTTCTTAGTGCTTACCTGAAGAAAATAATGCACGCACACGTGACTCATTTCAGCGCTTCCAATTGGCTACATTCTTGAACCCATTTTATAATATACAAATGATGCACAGGATAGAGTGCATTAGTGTAGGCGTAGTGCACTCGAGGGTATTTACAATTGTGAAACATGCACGAGGCGAAGCCGAGTGCATGTTGCACTACATTGTAAATACCCGAGAGTGAGCTACGCCTACACTAACGCCACGAAATAATCCTGTGCATCATTTGTTTTATAAAATGGGTCGAAAATTCGAAAACTAACATCATTTTTCAGCGTTTTTCACGTACCTTTGTGGGTCAAGACGTCCGAAGATGTTCGTCCCAAACTTTTACGCACGTCGCACTCGCGGAAGTCCCGCACAAACAGTATAAGTATAATGGGGGTTGGGTTTCCGGACACCCGCATGAAAACTTACTTATTTTACATAGAATATGCACCCTTTACCTTAAAGACTTGATATAGACTCCTCATATAGGCCTACTAGACAACATACTCTGAAAACGGCGTGAGAATTAACTTGATAAATCGTTGGATTTGCTCTTCAAAGTGACTCCATGTACGCGTCCGGTCCCATAACGCTTGGTCTACTGTACTGTACAAAGTGTACGTATAAACAGTATACGTACGTACGCCACATATGTTATGCACAAGGGAAGACAGGCGCAGGCCGGCCGGCCGGCAGCCCGAACTAGAAGTTGTTTACAGGATTGACAGCGCGTACGCGTATGCATGCAATTCACGTTAATTCATCAAAGGAGCCGCCGCGCGCACAGACGATCGGCAATCTACCATAGGATTACAGGCAGTGCAATAGTACTGAAGTAAAGGAAGGAGGTGTGTCTCATTTCAGCGCTTCCTATTGGCTACATTCTTGAACCCATTTTATAATACTTATTAATGCACTCTACTCTTATCTAGTTGTGCCGGCAAAAAAAAAGTTCAAGCCAAAGTTGACCTGTCGATCAGAGTGGAGTGTTGTTCTTGTTGTTTACGTGGAGATCTTACACCAGCTGCAGTTGCCTGAACCTGAGCGCGTATACACACATTGTGCGCGCGCACACACACACACCATAGGGTCCTACACTGTCATCTACACACAGTGTATTACTGTTATGTAGACTTTACTGTCATTCCGCGAGGTGCGTTCAACTCTCCACTCAGGGGGAATTAACCAATCAGAAACGCGTATTCGCGGCAAACTGAAATCTCGTCAAAAATTAACTGTACAACGCAATGATTTATTCGCCAACCTGACCCGTTCATAGGATCAGTCCACATAAAGTCATTATGTTTTCATAGAATGTTATTTCCTCTTTCATTTTATACTCTTCCATTTTGGTCCATCTTAATTTCGTCGGTCTAGTGTACCCCCTTAAGAAGAATGAAAAATATGCAAATTTTGTGTTTTATAATTTCCTTGTTCAGTATATTTTATAGTCATAACCTTTCAAGTGGTCGAATTTCATCAAAGTACAACTCTTCAGCTTTTTATCGATTTATAAATCATGAAGATTGATAATGTCGTTTAGATTTACAGACACTCTAAAAATGTGGTCTCCCAGCTCATTACGTATTCATGTCCGCGAGGTCCATGCATACGCGTACGATAAATGCGAAGGCTTTTCAGGACGTTGCGGTCTGACTGGGTAGGTTTGCATAGGCGCAGGCAGGCAGCACAGGGCTACCAAGCCGCGGCGCGTGCCGCCGCGGTTACATACTACACTCTTAGTTTTTATTTGTCAAGCGTGGGCAAAGATTTGTCAAAGTGGCAGTAAAAATTCGTCACGTTATCATGACGATCACTTTATGTCAATAGACAAATGATTTTAGTAGTTTGACAAATTAAAAATCGGGAGATACTAATTCACGTCTTTACGTAACGAATGTATATTTTGTTTTGACAAACTTCTTTAACTGACGAATCCAACAAGCACGAATTGACAAATGGATATTGTCAGTCCGATTGCGGACTACGAATCTTACCAGACAAGACAAATTGAGGGACGAATTTAGACATACAATACGAATTTTGGAATGACAGTTTTCTGACAAATTTTAAACGGGTTTCCTTATCTTAAAAGATTCGTCAGAAATGATATCGTGCAAGACGGTTTCTTCGCGCGCAAGCGCATGCACGGTGAATTACCATGCATGGTACGCGTACGTGTACCGCGGCCAAAATGCGACATGTACATACATGTACGTACACGTACACTGACCGTTCTGCTGACGCGTGACTTGTACTTTCAACGAATCGAATTGAAGATGCGCATGCATCGCAAAGATCTGCAGAGGCATCGATCGACAAGACGGCGGCGCAGAGCTAGCTAGAGCTGGAGATCAACTTATTTTACGGTTTCACGGTTTGGTTGTTGAAAGGCTCCAGTCGGAACATCACTCAACGTTACAGATTAGAACATCGGGTAAGACTAAGACTCTAATTAGCCTAATTGAGTATTGTAACTTCGCCCTAGCCTAGCTTCTTAAACTTAAAGTAAGAACTCAAACTTTCAAAGTTGAGTTTACGGGTAAATTGCACTCTACCGGCAATGCGCATTGCCTTCAATACAATTGCCTGCACGCAGTGGTGCGTTTGGCGACGTGAAAGTTTGAAACTTCGGATTTTCACTTCGTTTTCGAGTCTTTTTTCACATTTTATGGACTAGGGTTAGGCCCTAGATAGGCTATACTAGGTTAGGCGGCAAAATCGTGAAATAGGCCCCACCGCAGTACGCGTGCACCCGTGCGTTAGCAAGCAAGGGTAGGTTAGGGTTAGGGTTTAGGGTTAGGTAGGGTTGTATTTATGGTTAAATTGGCCATTAAATTAGTCAAGGGACATTAGGGAGTCCTTCCGAGAATAAAAAGTAGAAGACCAAAGAAAAAAACGGGAGAAAGGGAGGACGAAAGATGCTATGCTGTGGAAATCGGCCCCACCGCCGTATGCATCTCGCGTAAACGCCGTTTGGTGGGGCCGCATTCACGAGTATTATACTGTGGAAGAAAGCCCCACCGCCGTGCTTATCTACCGATGAACGCCACACGGTGGGGCTGAATTCACGAGTATAAACAGGCGAGCCGCCGTAGTATTTGTACAGACACGCAGTGGTGGGGCCTATTTCACGAGTATGCCGGTTAGGCCGTAGTGTTGGGGTTAGGTCGAGGTTTTAAGGGATTAGGATTAGGTTAAATTGTGATTTATTACTAGTGTCCAATCTCGGTCCTCGGATCTCTGCTCGGCAGCCAGCGCCATGGACCATGGTCAAATTGTCGGTAAAGTGCAAATTCCCCCGCGCATCGCATGCGCATTGAAACGCATGTAAACAGACAATGGCCAAGGCAAGGGCAATGCCATGGCCAATGCATCATGTAGGCTAACCCCGGCCCTGGTCGCTCCCACTGACTTGTGGGTGTTCGGGCTGGTCGCAGTTACATGTACTATGTAGGCCTATGATTGAAATTTGAATGATGTAAAAAGATTGACTAGATTCTACCTGGTACTTTTAGATCTAACTTAGATAGATCTAGGTCTAACTGCGACCAGCCCGAGCACGAAGTGCTCGGGCTGCGCATGGAAACTTTCTTGGGCTTGCATCAGCCTTAAAAAAGGCTGTTTTCACCAAGAAAAAAGTACTTAAATTTACGAATTTTTCGAAAATTCAAACTTACCAAGGTAGCCTGCTCCCCATGTTTTTCTGATGGGTCCCGATAATGACTGCTGCTTTTTTATTTTTGTTCCAAATAAGGTCTTTTTTTAAGGAAGCTTCCTGGGTTTAGATACTTCTTAGTTACACCGTTGCATATGACCGCCATGATTGCTCTAATCACAGACAGTAGTAGAGTAAGAGCACCGATTTGCGGCCGCTTAAGTCATTTTTCTATTCTGTAATTAAGTAGGACAAATCATTTTCAACCATTTCATAAACATAGAAAGGACTATTGATAATCATCATTGTTATCACAAAAATAATGACCAATTTCAAACGCAGGGCTGGCAGTGGTCACGATTGTCCATGGCCGCAAAACGGATCCCACGTGTTTCGCTTCGCGGCATGTGGAAAGATCGCGATAGCGCTAACTCCCATTGCCAAAGCACGCGCTGATCGATATCGATCACGCACGGTCGCAAACCGGTACACGCTATTGGAGTTCTTGTTTTCATTTTTCCCGGGGGGGGGGGGGGGGTCACTCGGTATCACTTGTTTACGCACGTGTGTCCACAACTTTTCCAACAGGCCCCCTAATGCGGGACGCATGCTCTTGCAAGTTTTTCAAAACCCGCCCCCTATTGCGGGAGCGGGGTGCGTTTTTTCCCCCCTTCAAAATCCCATTCCCTATTGCGGGGGATTACGGAAGGGGCAAGAGGCCAGGATATTTCCTCAAAAGTCAGGCTAAAAGTCCCGCCGAAACTGCAAATTACAAGGTGAAAACAACACACAGTTTAAGACGAGACCTTTTAGCAGTGTGCTTGTACTTGTAGATGGTAATTCTGTAGGGCTACGGTGACGAAAGTTTGAATGTGGATTATCAGTGATCACATAATTTTCACATGAAAACAATTTCAAGTGATAATTTTTCAAGATATTTTGTTTCTAGACAAAATAAAAAGTGTAACTGAGGGTTATTTTCCTTTAAGAGCCACACTTCAGTCCCAGTATAACAACAATGTGTATACATGTTTGCTTGTTCAGCTTCTTGCAGACTTCCGACGCATTCACGGAAGTTGTGGTGCTCTGCAGCTATTGAAGAAGGGGCTACAGACGTACGCCAGACCACTGCTCCTCTCCTACAAGGGGCGATGTCTTCGAACCAAACTGAAAAGGGATGAAGACTTGTTATCATTAATCGATGACATCGAAAAACTTGCAGATGAGAAGGCTAGAGAAGGTGGGTTGATTTTCATCTTTTACACATCGGGCAATACCTGTGTGGGTAAGTCCAAAAACCCTTCTTAGGGTTGTGTGTGATAGAATGTGAGTGACAATCATCACTTACATTTTATATTAATGTTTTTTTTTTCTTCACATTGTATGTAAATTACTCTTTTTATATCAATATTATTGATAGTCGTTTGTAAGATCTGTTGCAATTTTTGAAGGTGAAATGTTTTTTTTCCTTGGGCTTTCAGTAATCCTACATTTCTTGCTCCCTTTACTTTGCTCCTATTTCTTATTTTACTTTCTCTTAATTCCTTATTTTCATATCTTTTCATTTTCTTTTTGTGCAAAAAAGTATTGCAATAAATCACAGTGAAAATGAGTAGTTATTGTAGGTTGACAGGGTTGTGTTAATTCCTCCATTAAAGGGATGGTACAGTAATGGGGCAAAATTTGAAATCTACTCTAAACCTTATGATACATGTTGTTATCGGGGATAAAACTCATACTAGTAATTTTAGAACAAAATTTACATCTTTCGGTTAGGTTAATGCGACATTAGAGGCGAAAAAACAGGGCAAAATATGATTTAATCGATCACTTTATAATCGATTCATTTCGCTTAAGATTTTCAAAAATATAAATGCAGACATGATTTAAACCTTGCTTTTATGTACCAGTCTATATATAGGGAACAATATTATGTCGTATTATTGTACAAAAAAGCAAAATTTCCTGTAAACTTTGCATGTAAAGGTCGATTTTCAAAATCATAATTCCTGAACGCCGTCGTCACGAATTCAAAGTTTTGATTTCCTTAATTTCTGTGGTCCCATTACAGATTCTTCTCAAATAAACTTTGGAAACGTGCAAAAATAAGTGTAACACGTCAGTTTTGATAATTGTTTTCATTTGAAATTGTCAAATAACTTTTCGGCTAGGGCGCCCTCTTAACCAGAACTAAACTTCCCCTTTAACATGACATTGATTTTCATGTTATCATAGATGCAGAAGCAAAAGCTGCCATAACAGCCATACCTGCTCTTCTTGGAGAGAGCAGCAACATCTTCAGATACCAGGTACAGTATTCCCTGTTGTGATTTACTGTTGGTAAGGAGGTGCTTTTATGAATGGATGTCATAATTTTTTTATTGTTAAGGTTTACAAGACTGTCTCGCTGATTACACTTTTCCTGTATGACAAAATGTGTATCGAGTACGTTTCATGAACACTTAACTGGTCTAAAAATATTTGTGATCATTCTGCCTCCACCATCAAGTTTGAAATACATGTATTTAATGGTTAGTTGGATTTTCTTCAAACTTGGTAAAATGGTGCATTTGAGAAAACACACAAACCAAATAGATTTTGGGGACATTTGGCTTAAGGTCACAGGCCTGTCCAATATACTGTAATTTTTTTTTTTCAAATAAAATGAAGGAATTATTATAGAAGCAAAGTGATTAAATCCTCATAGAGAGCTTGCCCTGCAGATGGAGGAACATTTGTGGGTCAGGGTTGGTATTCGCAATTCCACTTGACCTTAGTAGAATAATGAAAGAATTATAAAACATAAATATAATAAATACAAAAATGCTGAAAAAGACCACCCCTTTTCCGGTCTGATAAAGTTACAGTAAGCATTGTTGAGTAAATTTGAAGTACATATTTCTTTCTTTGTTTTACACTTATGTCCACATAGGGTGATGGAGACCAGACAGGAGGATTAGCCATCTTTGTGAGCACAGACGAAAGCTCCCCACTGCATTCCAGAGAGTTCTCATTGGTCGTTGATGGCACATCAGTATGCAGGGTGGGGGATCTATTGACGGCTGCAGCATGCTACCTTTCAGCATTCTACGTATTTCACCTGCAGTACGAAAGCACTTTGCAGCGAACACTTGAATTCTGTCAAATCGCTCTGTTCCAGGTGAAGGACAAGTGCCCCACTGACAAGCATGTCCTGACTTTCATGACAAGACTTCATAGGAAGATGCCATGATTCTGTTTGTTCTTTCTGGTAAAAGTGCCGCATAGAAGAGTGACATTTTCTGACTCAGTAACTGAGTATGAAATTTGAATTGTTTTAATTATACTTATGTCCTCATAGGGTGATGGAGACCAGACAGGATTAGCCATCTTTGTGAGCACAGACATATTGTTTTGCCCCCCCCCCCCAATAATTTTGGCAACTTGAAAAAATCCTTAATATGTAATGCAAGAAAAGGTTTTAACTGCATTGTAAGGCAGCTATAATTCATAAATGTAAGATTATTTTTACTTTTACTGATTTGAATTAATTAATCTTATGCTGTTTATGATCGCAAAAGTGTCCCCAACAAATTTCATCGAAAAAACAATAGAAAACAAAAGGTAAAATAACAGAGAAATACATGTATTAGAAATTCAAAAAAAGATACATAAATTCTGATATGGCAATTTTTATTTAGATAATTGTTAGAAATGTCAAAAGGGATATTAGCACCAAATATTGGCATTCTAACTAGCCATTTTCAGTGAATTATAGGCGTAAACAATTTTATGCATAAATTTGCATAATCATATAAAAAAGAAAATATATATTTTGTTAAAAATTTAACTATACAATCTTGTAGTTTACATCTGGCTCTATGCGCGTGGAAACTTTCACGGCGATCGCGCGATCCGCGGCCGAGACTGGGGGGGGGGGGGGGGTCAAATTCACCCCCCCCCCTAGTATAAACAGGGGGTCAAATAGCCCAGTTGGATTAGGGTTAAGGATCACTTTGTGTACACCTCTATGGAAACAAAATCAAAATACTGTTTTTTAAGCCAAAATACTTTTTTTGTCCTCAAAAATACTTTTTTCTTTTGTAAGAGGTTGGCATCTCTGTACGTATTTCACCTGCAGTACGAAAGCACTTTGCAGCAAACACTTAAATTCTGTCAAATCGCTCTGTTCCAGGTGAAGGACAAGTGCCCCACTAACAAGCATGTCCTAACTTTCATGACAAGACTTCATAGCCATGATTTTGTTTGTTCTTTCTGGTAAAAGTGCCGCATAGAAGAGCGACATTTTCTGACTCAATAATTTTTCTGTTATTATGAATTCTTTTCAAAGAAAGATTTCAAATATCGGCCACATTTTGCACACAATGAAGAAATTAGCATCGTTATTTGCCTTTCTTCATTAAAGGACAAGTTCACCTTCATAGACATGTGGGTTGAGTGAATGCAGCAATATTAGTAGAGCACATCATTGAGAGTTTGAGGAAAATCGGACAATCGGTTCAAAAGTTATGGATTTTTGAAGTTTCTGCTTACTCAAGGCTGGATGAGAAGACTACTATAGCTTGTGATGTCACATGAGTACAACGGTACAGAGAAAGAATAAAGAAAATTCAATATATTTTCACTTTTCTGGCATAACAAAAGAACGCTTGACTTCTCTCTTTTAGAAGGCAGGGGGAATAATATTACCCTTAATATATGTCAGTAACAAGTCGAAGAAATGTGCACTTTATTCAAAAAGTCAAATTTTGTGAAATTCTCTTTTTATTATCTTTATATGGTTGTACGCATATGACATCATGCACTGTAGTAGTCTTCTCATCCAGCAGTGGCTACGCAGATACTTTAAAAATTCATAACTTTTGAACGGATTGTCCGATTTCCCCCAAACTTTCACTGATGTGTTCTACTAATATTGCTGCATTCACTCAATCCACATGTCTATGAAGGTGAACTTGTCCTTTAATGATGCTAATTCCGTCGTTGTGTGCAACCCTCACAAAAGATGACCCAGATTGGGAATGAATGGCTTTTGTCAAACTAAGGAGACACACACTAACCATACACTTAATACTTTTGCAATGGTATTCATTTTTTTCTACATAGCTGCAAAATGTGGCCAGTATTTGAAATCTTTTTTTAAACAGAAATCATAACAGAAAATGAAAGACAGTTATGCCACCAAATTAGACCCATACAACACTCCCCTGCTATGTACTATCAAAATTTGAATATCATCTGTGAATCCAGTAAAAAGTTATTAATGATCAAAAGTGTAATTTTTTGAACACCTATTATATGTGTGAAAAGTATTGTTACAAAGATTGTTAGAACTCGCAATCCGTTTTCAGTTTAAAATAAGTAAACTGGTATGACCAAACAAAGCATGGCATTTGTAGCACAATTTGAAATGTCTGATGTCAAGTGGTAAACATCAATATTAACAGTATTGTTATAAGATGGTTAGAATTTACAATCTGATATACTGCTTATGGCCCATTCTCAGTAAAAGCGTTCAAATACGGAATTTTGGTGTCGCCGACATTCCATGACAGTTTGCGGTTCCCTGAAACCTATTAGATACTATTTAAATGTTTATGATATATCACGAGGACTTTATTTGTTAAAAATAAACACAATCAAATGCGGTTATCTGCCTTTTTGTATAAAATTTTGCTGCTAAACTTCGTTAAGACCCCCAAAACGCAGTGTCGCCGGCTATTTCAGAATTATGTTTTATTGCTCCTCTCCGTCCACAAACACACTTTCCAAATATCATTTTCATGGACAATGAGCATATCATATGTGCTAATCACAATACTCAAAAAGTTCCAAAATTTTTATTGACTTCTTTTTTTATAGCCTTTTGAAACCTGTCGCCAAATTCACCGCCAGATACGTTACCAGTTTCTTTAGTGTTACAGCATTGGGAAAATAACAAGACTATGCAATGACCCTGTGTATATGAAACCCTGAGGATATACTTCATACACTGCAAGTACTTAGATTTTTTGTGCAACAGCTCTTTATTGAGAATACGGTATAATGTTTGAAATATCGGTTTTCTACACTTTTATTTGGACAGATACGTTACATACTTTTCACGCTACCCACTGCGACAGATATTGCAATGTCAGACAAATTGTATATTATACATTACTCCTCGGAATGACGCATCGATTCAACATTAAAGTTTAGTACAAGTGAGAAATATTTGGAAGATATCGCTCTCATAATAATATGATCGACCATATACGTTACCACAGATACGTTACCCCAGATACGTGACCGAATTTTGCTCATTGGTCTTGTGCTTTCTGGGGATCAAATCTGGTCAAAATTCATCCCTACACATTACATGCTTCGTTTTGTTGGACCTCAGGATTATATTCTTACACCAAAAGGACAGAGAGGTGAAAAAGAGCAACACTTCCACATGATTTTTCTTTGTGCGTCAGTGTCTCACAACTTAATGCCAAGTTTTCCGACAGATACGTTACCACATAATCAAAATGCTGAAAAGAAATTGTAAATGTTTTTACAAAGAAATCGTTGTGTGCTCATAAACTCCAAAGTTCTATTCTATAAAACCCAGCCACTTTCATATTCTATGCAACAACTTTGAACGTTATTTTACAAGACGAAGCTAAGATTCAGCATATCAGTTTTTTGCTTTTCAGATTTAGCAGATACGTTACGTATAATTCAGGGCACCCACGGTGACAAATAATGTTATGTAAAACAAACTGTTCACAAAACAATTCTGCATAGAGTGACGCTTCCATAAAAAGTTAAAGTTATGTTCAAATGAAGAATATTCAGTAGAAATCGCTCTGTAACTTCACCGACAGATTCATTTACGGTACGCCAGATACGTTACCAAACTTTGAAAGAGTAAAAAGTAGTTTATGAAACGCTTCCGAGAAAAGTTTCAGTGTTCTGTTGCATATTTATTCTAGTGTTTTTCAACATATGAAGAACTACTCAAGATTCATTGATAAGTTGAACAATTATTTATTCATTTTCATTAAAAGGGATGAGCCAAATACGTTACCATAGGTCAAACAACTGTTTAGCATATCGAGTTCATAGAGGCTGTTCCTACTTCCTTCTAAGTGCCTGCAAAAATATATTTTGCAAACCTTGTTTGCATTATCCATCAAAACTTAATGAATATTTATAGTCAGATGGATAAATACATTCAGACGTAAGATGAGAATATTCTGTGAATGAAGAACACAGCTTTCACATTTAGGGCTCTTTTCCACTACATTTCATAGTTTAAATATTACGTACAATGTGTAAAATGGTTAATTTGGGCTTACATCATTCATTTTTACATCAATTTATGGGGTAAATAATTAAACAGGTGATATTTATTAATTCATACACAACTAAAATTATTACTTATATTTTACCAGATACGTTACCAAAGGTGATTCGATGTTTTTCAATAGTTATTTCCCCAGGAAAGCAATTCATATTTGTTTCCTGTGGAAATTCCAGATCGGATCGTTCCCTTTGCATGATTTGTGGGATTCGAAACTTTATTTGTGAGCGAAATTTGCTAAAAATACAAAGTGAATCTTAAGGTTATATTTCATTTCAGCAAAAAGCATATTTCAACTTACCACACAGAAATAATTTCTACCAATTAGCAAGGGATGACAACATCTTTACCTCTTGAAAAAACCCAATGTCTTTAGGGCGACAGATGTCTTTTCCTGAACAGAAATTGGATCAAAACAATAAATTTAATTCAGAGTTAGGAGTCCATTATGACATGTAAATTTGCGGTAACGTATCTGATTGGTGATCAAAAATCATATATGATGCTCTATTTCAATTCATTTTTACTCAATGAATGGCCATCATTTAGAATGTTCCACTTTTTGTTTCGTATTTGACCGTTTTGAAGTTTCCGAAAACACATCTTTGAATGTATTACTTTGTGGTTGATTTTTCGGTTTTACTCACATGGAATTGAACACTTAATCTGAGAATGGCCCTTATGTCTTATAGTCAAGTCTAGGTTTTGGAGCCTTGAATATTGCTGCTCTGCAAGAATGTTTCGTTTAAATTCGCAGCTATTAGCTTCATGATAATTACAACAAGAAAAGATGCGTGTATCGTACAATAAACCTCAGCTTGTAATTCAATGTATTTTCATGAAAAAGCCTAAAGCATTTACTTGGATGCTTTAATTTTAGAGGTACTGGTTAACTTAGGTTTCATGTGCAAAAGACAAATTGGATGGGTTAACCATATATCAATTTGATTGTATTTGCAGAGTAATCTGTGAAAATCTTATTGCTAATTGGTCTAGTTTTTGGCCAAGATATCACAAATGAAAGTAAAGAAAATAATAAGAACACTGGTTTTGCACAAGAGTTTCAGGAAACGCTTTCATATAAATTCATAGATATCTTCATAGTTGTATGATCTTTTCGAAAACCTTTGCATTTTCTAGCCTTTGGTGACAAATAGGCTAATGATTATCAACAATTCAAATCCTAACTGAACAGTACACTTATGCATTTTTGCCCCTGACGATGTTAAACAGTCACTTTAAGCATTTTTAATACTTGTATACAATTTTAACAATCAATGTGTTCATTACAGCAATAAGATGTTCGAACATACATGTAAACAGTTAAAACAAATGAGTGCTGCCTGCATATAATGTTACGCACACATTTTACTGAAAGCCTGATAAAGATGGGATCATAATTAATCCTTACTAAAAACAGTGAAATTCATACCCTGTGACAACCTTGGACACCTCGGTTGTACCCTGTGTGATTTGGCGTGCTGAGCTGACAAGCAAAAAAATAATAAAAAATAGGTCCTCGCCTCCACCAGAATTGCGGACCTGTCATAAAGCACTGATGGGTATGTGACCCTGTCAGTTGATACCATGTGACAATGGTGATGACCACATTAGGCTGATTTGATACCCTGTGCCATTATTGACGACTGGTGAAAACACACCCTGTCCAGCGGCACGTCCCTATCACCTATAAGGGAGGTGCCCCTCCCCCCCCCCCCGGACTTTTTGCAATGAGTTGTACATATAAAACAACTCAGCAAAATGTCAGCAATTAAATAATCATCAAAATTTGATTTTATTGGACACAGTCTTTTTTCTCCATGACCTCTTTTTGTAACCTAACTAACCAATATTCAAATTCTTGTTGTCACTCACTGAAGTATGTCTCATGTTTGAGGTAGGACTAGTCAAGAGGTATTGACTATTGACAATACAAAAATGAAATGAAAATATTCATGCATTTTGAAATGCCAGCCATGTATACTGTAAAAAGTACCATTAACTATAACGTAACTCCTGGAATTGCCCACATACTGTTAAGCTCATATTTTCTGAAAGACAAATTAAAGATTATCAATAATTGAAGCTGAAATGATCTCAAGAGGAATTGCTCAATGTATGTACATCTTAGCAATACACTTGTATTACAGAGATGGTAAAAATTTAAAATCTGTATACATGTCAAAGTTTCAATTGGAATCTATAACTCGTGTTGGATAGTATGCTGTTAGCATTGATGTACATGAAATATATGAAATGAACCTCTGAATTTTGATGAAATTGCATTTGTTGTTGTTGACTGTTTGAGGAATTACCAAAGTTGTATATATGTTCTAACTTCTATGTAGAATGTGCATTTTTAAAACTAGCCATTTCATTGTCTCATGTGATATTATATTTTATTTTTTTCTATTTATGGCAATGACCTCTATACCAAAAATAGTGGTGTTTTAGATGGAAGAAAACGCCGCTCGCTCGGGCTCGGTCGCTACGCTCCCTCGCATACCGCCCCCAACCCCCTCCTTTATAAAAAGCTAGATCCGCCCCTGCTACCCTAGAGTAGTGTTTGATGCTAGACTCCGATTTATGTCCAGAAATGGACATGATGTGCCGAGCTTCAAACCTAGCAGTATCAAGTTTGTTGATAGCTGTTGCACGGAGGCAGTGATTGGTATATACCCTGGAGCACTTGGCTTCACTTGAGATGACTGCCATTTTATTCCCAAGTGTATTCATGCCCACAGCCATGTTATCTGTACCAAGGGCAAGGGCGTACCGAGGGGGGGGGGGTGTTTTGGGTGTTCAAACACCCCCCTTTGCCAAAATGGGGGTGTTTGAGGTGTTCAAACACCTCCCTTGGGCAAAAGGGAGGTGTTTGAGCTATTCAACACCCCCTCTTCAGCAATGTTAGATGTTGACAAATGAAACAAAAGCTGTCTTTACCGCTTTTATTTCCGTTTTGAATTCCGCCTTTCCTTTCTTTTGCGTTCATTTTCTCTCTCTCTCTCTCTTCCTTGTTTTATCTTAATGTTTGTGTGGATGATGATACATTATGGAGTTACTATACAAATGATGCACAGGATAGAGTGCATTAGTGTAGGCGTAGTGCACTCGAGGGTATTTACAATTGTGAAACATGCACGAGGCGAAGCCGAGTGCATGTTGCACTACATTGTAAATACCCGTATTATACCGTACGCGGTATACCGTAAATTGTGTATGATGCATATCAATAGTGTGTACATTGCATGCTGCGCTGCAGCCTATTATAGGCACATTGCATGCTAAGTTAGTAGTATCAACTACCAACAGTGGCGTATCTGGGGGGTGGGGGCAAGAGGGGCACGTGAAAAAAAAAAAACGAGAAAAAGAAGAAGAAGAAGAAGGAAAAAAAAACCGACGAAGAAAAAGAAGAAAAAAGAAGAAGAAGAAAAAAAAAAAACCTCGCCCGGACGGGGGAAGGAGAATGGGGGGGGGGGGGGGGGGGGGGGGGCAGAAACCAACTCAAACAAGATAAAAACAAAACATGAATTCCATGTTTTGTAACGCTGAAATATAAAAATCTTCGACTCGCTCGCTGCGCCCGCTCGCCAAGATTTATCAAAAAAAAAAATAAGAAGAAGAACCAAACGTAATGATGACGTGGAAATATAAAAATTTCGGCTCACTCACTCGTAGTAATTTAGAGTATTTTTCCAAGTCCTTAGTTTGTTGGCATAAATCGTTATCTATGAAGCCGTCACTATATCTTGATTAGAATTGTAAGATTTAATAACCAAAAAATGACAAGAATTCCATGTTTCGTAAGGTGAAATACAAAAATTGTCGGCTCGCTCGCTGCGCTCGCTCGCCAAAATTTATCAAAATTAATCAGATTTTATATCACCCTCAAAAAACCCTTTTAAGTGCTCGAAAAAGCATATCAAGTAGACTTTTTTTAAGTCCCTACCAGGATGGGATTGGGGTTGAACACTGTTGGTATAAATCGTTATCTATAAGACCGTCACTATATCATGATTAGAATTGTCATTCGAAGATTTAATAACCAAAAATGACAAGAATTCCATGTTTTGTAAGCTGAAATACAAAAAATTTCGGCTCGCTCGCTGCACTCGCTCGCCAAATTTCTTCAATATGTATTACATTAAATCACCCTCAAAAGACCCCTTCTAACTGCTTGAAAAAGCATATCATGTGGACTTTTTTTAATTCCCTACCGGGATGGGGTTGTGTTGGTATAAATCGTTATCTATAAGGCCGTCACTATATATTGATTAGAATTGTAATTCGAAGATTTAATAACCAAAAATGACAAGAATTCCATGTTATGTATAAAGCTGAAATATAAAATTTTCGGCTCGCTCGCTGCGCTCGCTCGCCAAAATTTATCAAAATTACGGGTTGCCTATACATTTAAATCACCCTCAAAAGACCCCTCTTAAGCGCTTCAAAAAGCATATCATGAGGACTTCTTTAAAGTGCCTACCGGGATGGGTTGGGGTTGAACACTTTTCAGAAATTAGGGACGCAATTTTCGCGCTTGCCCCGGGCGCCGTTTTCCCTAGATACGCCACTGACAGTGGCGTAACTACGGGGGGGGGGGGGGGCGCATGGGGGGCACGTGCCCCCCCCCCCCCCCCCCCCCCCCCAATCCGCTGGTAAAAAAAAAGAAAAAAAAGAAAAAAAAACTACGAAAATGGTAATTCAAGGGTTAGTAAACTGCTTTTGAAATCGACATGAAAGGATGATCAAGAAAAAAAGATATTTTTCTAAGATTTCTTTTAACCATAATTATAATTAAAGAGGGGTATAACATTGTTCAAAAAGCCCGGAGACGACAAAAGATTGTGATTCAGCGTGATTCCTGGTTGGCATTTTGAATAAAAGCATGCAGGGTGAGGCGCAGTGTACTCAGAATATCGGAATGGCAAAAAGAGTCGCTGCAATGTTGCGCAATGTGATGTTTGATAGGTTGTACACATTTGCTATCAAAGCTTGATCATTGATTTTGCAGTGTTGCTTTACATACTAGTCTATATTAAAATGCCTTGCATTGCCAATAGTAAGACTTGACCTTGGCTATATCCTAACTTTTCCATCTATTTGAAACACACACACTCACAAACACAAACAAATTAGGGGATTCTCTATATAAAGTGCAGGTTTTGGACATCCTTCTCCCGCTTGGTCACTTCGACGCCCCCTCGCTGGTCATACCTCCCCCAATCATGAACATAAACCGACACCCTTGACTACCAGTGGCGGATCCAGGGGGCGCACCGGGCGCCCCCTCCCTCCAATGCGAAAAAGAAATATATACATGTAGCTACAAACGACAGTTTTTGGACGGTAAAATGTCAAAATTTTCAAGCTCGCTAGCTTCGCTCGCTCGCATTTAATCGTTATGCCATTCTCCTGATGTTACTGCCAGTAATTGCCAGCAGCAGTTGCGCCCGATGCGCCACCCCCCTCCCGAATTTCCAAAGCGAAAAAATATAGCTACAAACGGCAGTTTTGGGACTGTAAAATGTCAAAATTTTCAAGCTCGCTCGCTTCGCTCGCTCGCATTTAATCGTTATGCAATTCTCCTGATGTTGCTGTCAGTAATTGCCAGCAGTTGCGTCCGGTGCGCCCCTTTCCTTGATTTCCAAAGTGAAAATATATAGCTACAAACGGCAGTTTTGGGACTGTAAAATGTCAAAATTTTCAAGCTCGCTCGCTTCGCTCGCTAGCATTTAATCGTTATGTCATTCTCCTGATGTTGCTGTCGGTAATTGCCAGCAGTTGCGCCCGGTGCGCCCCCTCCCCTTAATTTCTAAAGAGAAAAAATATAGCTACAAACTGCAGTTTGGGGACTGTCAAATGTAAAAATTTTCAAGCTCGCTCGCTTCGCTCGCTAGCATTTAGTCGTTATGCGATTCTCCTGATGTTGCTGTCATTAATTGCCAGCAGTTGCGCCCGGTGCGCCCCCTCCCCTTAATTTCTAAAGCGAAAAAATATAGCTACAAACGGCAGTTAGGGGACTGCAAAATGTCAAAATTGTCAAGCTCGCTCGCTTCGCTCGCTCGCATTTAATCGTTATGCCATTCTCCTGATGTTACTGCCAGCAACTGCCAGCAGTTGCACCCGGTGCAACCCCCTTAATTTATAAAGCATATATATATATATATATATATATATACATATATATTATCATGTATAGCTATAAACGGCAGTTTGGGGACTGTAAAATGCCAAAATTTTCAAGCTCACTCTCTCCGCTCGCTCGCATTTAATTGTACAGTTATGCAATTCTGACGTTGCTTCCATGAGGTGCCCCCCCCCCCCCATGTCTTGACCCACGGTACGCCACTGAACACCCCCCTCTAAAAAATCCTGGGTACGCCTATGACCAAGGGTTACCTGCAGGCCTACCTGCCTTTGGCCGTTGCCAGAATGCTTCACATTTTTCATTCAGACGAGATTTGTAGTCACAAAACGATGCGACAGGGCAGTCGGACTCACCCGTTTCGTACATGCGGCCGCATTGACTTTTTTCATCATCATCTGCACCGCCACGATGGTTCTTTGTCGTCATGTCCCGAACAAGGTGAACATACCGCTGATTTGCTGAATCTTTGTCGACGGCAAAATCATCTTTTTTCATCTGACGAAGATTTTCACGACCTCTGTTGCAGAGATGCAGCATGAGATCGAGAAACACCTTATTCTGCAAACCTTTTGGTGTCGTGGGGTCAACTGCAGAACTTTGCCTTATTTTGTCCATGTCCTCTGTGGTGATCGGATCTTTATGCCGAATGACACCTTTCCCCTCTGTCTTCAACATGTGGAGGACCGCATTAAACATTTCACAAGATGATTGAAAAGCATCATCCTTCGTAATGTCTACTTGACGATGCTTAAGTAAGTAGCGATGAAGTCCGTATCGAATCGTGATCATCGACCGCTTGGCATAGAGCTCCCCGTCGCCTCGACGTAGGGGAGACCGGGTCTAGTTGTTACACGGGCAAGTTGTTACACTGTCATTTTCTCTAAATATGACCAAAAGAGGGTGTTACAAGTAATATCAAATCAAAACGTATAGCCAACGATCTCTGCGTGCGAAATCTGGCGTTGCCTGGACGTCACATGTAGAAGGTAGATCCAAAAAATACTTTTTTACCTCTCCGAGTAAAATTTTGAAAAATTCGTGTTTTCTTTATTACACCAAATCCATTCTTCTCCAGTAAGTGATGAGTATGTGGTTGAAAGAAGCGTGTTTTGGCTGTCTTTTGGTGAAAGTAGCAACACGTGATCTTTGATTGGTTATTGGCCACAGGTGTGAAAAGTTGTTACAACAACTTGACCCGTCTGGAGAATCGAGTGGTGTAGCAACTTACCCCAATGCACTTTCAATTGAATTTGTGGTTATACACACACACACACACACACACACACACACACACAAACACACACACACACACACACCCACACCCACACACCCACACACACCCAACACACTCATATACCCCAGCATAGGCTAACATGCACACCCAGACAGGTTAATATTAAGAATTACCTAACACGTCTGATCTGCATTACCCGATTTGAGTTGACTTTCTACGGTGTAACAAAGTACCCCATGTGCTGTAACAACTTACCCCAACATCGGGGAAAGTTGTTACAAAATTTTGTGTTTATTGATTACGTAATATCTTGTTTATATTATCTGGACTTCCACAGTTTGTACTGTTTTTAATTAAAGGAGGAAATAAGGTATCCTCAAAGCAAAAAGGAAGCCTATTCCTCTATTCGTTTTTTGTACAGACCTAAAAATGTGAAAATTGTAACAACTAGACCCGGTCTCCCCTACTTCTGCATAAAATGTCCGAAGGAAAGTGTTCAATTCGGGAGAAGAAGAATGCTCGGTCACACGAGAAAAATCTATGTTTTTCTGTTCGCAATATGCCCTCAAAATGCTCAAGGAGTGATTAATAACGTCCTTGGTTCTTCTGGAATCCTTTCCATCGACGATAGATTGTAATTCCACCTCAGAAAGAGATAGAAATCGCTGATCTCGCCCACTCTCTCGAAGAGGTAAACTGGCCATTTTGACCGATAGAAGTTAGAGCTTGATTAACCGGTTAACTACTACTACTGGTACGTTAGAGCCGAAAAATTTCCTCCGATCACACATTATCGATCGTTAATAATTGTCTGATCGAAAATATTTACCGCTACCTATATAAAATCCCGCAATTTTGCTTTCGCTGTTATCGATAGCCCTGTGAGTAATGTTTTCTTCACGAAATGATATCGATCCCCATACGATAGCAATCGTAAACAATTAACTCATCCCCTATTTATTAACACGGGATTCCCCGTGCAAAAATCAGCGTTATAGTGGCACGGTCCTATACCGGAATTTTTGCACAATCACGTGATGCTATCCAGCCAATCACAACGCCAATTTCACTCTACCTATTTACTATAATTGGATGGTGGCAGCTGTCAGTTGGCACGCAGCCAAGAGAAGTCATCAGTCTACCATAAAAACAATATGTACTTTTTATTATCACAGCAGTAGAAACACATACAATATTTTTGTACCAATACCACAGTTTTGGTGATTCTTACATCTGACATTCGAATATACAGCAAGGGGAAAAATGAAAGTGGACCCAAAGATATTGTTTGACCTGCAGGAGTACCACAAATAACACTCGGGGACTGGGTCGCATACCGTACTAGCAAATGGTGACGAACGGAACCATTTCGATTGGGAACCATTTATAGGTGCTCATCGGAACCATTTTGCGAGAACCATCTGATGAGAACCATTTTGGAGCCGACGAGAACCATTTGAGAACCTTTTTTTTTTCTTAGAGTGTAGAACAGTGCAGGTAGAATTCGTGTGTGTTTAATGTGTGTTTGTGCAAACATGTTTACACCCTCATAGGCCCGAATTCACGAAGGTGGTACAAATGAAACCATAACCATGGACAAAAACCAAGGAGCGCCAAGTATCGCACGAAATAATTCGGTTACGAAATTGTTCATTTCGTCGACAAAATGACCGTTTCATTAACGAACTGTTCATTTAGTTACAAAATGTTGTCATTTCGTTACAAAATAATCATTCATCGACGAAATGACTGATTTCGTAACGAAATATTCCATGTGACACTTTGCGCTCCATGGTTTTTGTCCATGGCTTAAACCGTACATGGTTTCATTTGTACCACCTTCGTGAATTCTGGCCTATAGTGTACGAGGGAGAGAGAGAGAGAGAGAGAAAGAGAGAGGTGGAGAGAGAGAGGGAGAAAGAGAGGGAGAGAGAGAGAGAGAGGGAGAGAGAGAGAGAGAGAGAGGGAGGAAGAGAGGCGGCCGGGAGGAGAGATGAAGAGTGGACCTTGCAAAACTTGGTTGAGCGAAATATGACAACATAATACCTATTGGAGACTGATATTTGCATTTTGTTTAAGATATATAAAGTATATCACCTATGTATCATTTACACACACACATGAAAAAAAAAAATGATAAAGAACAGGAGAGTGAGGGAAATAAGTCATAAGACAATATCAATCAACGAAAGATAATAAAACACACAAAAACATGTTCATTTACGTCTAGAAAAGAAAAATCATGACTTTCATGCTGTCTATCCGACTGCCTGAACATAACTCACATGTGAATTAAGGCTTGTTCTCCTCTCACAAGAAATGTTATTGATTTGACACTAGAAAACAAACACCCCAGAACGAGGGACGTATAACACAATGCCAGCGCACCTGCGTAACAATGCTTTCAGTGTTACGTAACAATGGGCTTTTGTGTACCGAGCAAGCAGTGCTTGAGGCCGTAGAACTGGTAGTCCGACTGAGCGTCAGTCGTAGCTATTGACAACTCGCGTCTCGCTTCGCCGTAATGCACAGTTAGATTGTGGAACGTTTCTCTAAAAATTAATTTGATACGCCTATTTTCGGTGCAACCGATAGTAGAGTTGCCGTTCACATAAATCAGTTCTTTTTATTTAGTGTCCCCCTCCCCTTTTCCCACTATGCCTCCGAAAGCCGCAGGCGCGAAGAAACCAGCGGCAGCAGCAAAAACTACGAAGACAGCTCCCGCGAAGGCGAAGGCAGCGCCCGGTAAAGCATCGGCAAGCAAAGCTGCTCCAGGAGCTGCGAAGAAGACAGATGCGAAAGGTGAGAAGCAATTATGTATCAGATTAGGGTGGTGGAAAGGCACATATCCGATTTGTCTGTCTGTGTGTGTGGAAGGGGGGGGGGGGGAGGGGTGGGGAGGGGCTGCGGCCTGTATACCTATCCTCTTGATATATGCTGCCAATTACATTGTATGAATAGGGCCTATACATGTAGTATACAATTATATATATTATGTTTATTGACATTATACACGTGCATAATACAAAAATGCACTCAGCATGACGGAGTAGATCCGATGAAGGCTTACAGCTCAGAATAAAAGAAGGTTAGAAAGAAACTTCAAGTTCCGGTGGCATGTCCCCCAAAAAAATTACAATCGGATTTTTGCATCGATAAATTCCAATATGAATAAACTGTCCGAATGCTATTTCAGGGTCTAAAATATAACATCTTACCTATATTTTGCAGAAAACCCCATTTAGTTTGGTTAAGTGATCATGTGAATTGTTGTGAAGCATGTCGTGGATATGATTCTCCCAAGTTTAGCACTTGGATGCTCTTGGAGCTTGGATGCTCTTGGATGCTATTGGATGCTCTCGTGGATGATCTTGGATGCTCTTGGTTCACTAGTATCACTAGGGTGCCCTTGTTATACGCACACACACATGTAAATCTGCAAGAATCTTCAGGATTGAATAAAGAATGAGGCAGAATAAACAGAAGAAGAAGAAGAATACACAATGAACAGAACTTGGGGGAAGGGATTCCTGACATGCTCTACAGAAGTCCTCATTTCCCATGATGACCACGTAAGCAAATTGGATGGGGTTTTCTGTAAGACGTGAGTAATAAGTTATAGTTTCATACCCTGAAATTGTATATTTTGGATTGATTCACTATTTTTGAGTTATCGTTGAGGAGGGGACCGTTGTAATTTTTTGGGACATGCGGTATATTATATTTACGACTTATATATGGCTGCACTTGTTATCATAAGATAATTCACTTTCGAGCCTGAGAAAGTTACTATCGTATTCTCCTTTTTACAGACGTGACTTCGAAGCTTGCGAACCTGTCCACGGAAGACTCTCCAAAACCCGCCGTCGTCGAAATCGAGCTGAAAGACCTGGCCACCGTCCTGAAGGACGACAATGGGTCGATGAAATCTTCGAACAAGTGGCCGCTGGTGGTCGACCCGTCGGGGAGGGCGTCGGTCTTCTTACGCTACCAGGGAGGGAACTACGTCGATACTCACAGCCCCGATAGCATGCAGCCTTCTTCTTTGCGTCGAGTACTCCTGGGAGCGCTCAGGTCTGATCTCCGGTTGCTATGGTTACTTTACATTTCTATTCCCTTCAAACTCTCTGTCATTCCTAAGTTTTGAGCGATTAGACCTACACGTTTTCAATTAAATCTTCATTTTCGGAAACGTCTCTATATTGTGATGTAGACTTTTTCACTTTTGATATCTACACAGGGTTCCAAGACATAATTTTTATACTCATGCGACAGTTGCTCCGAAGTATCTGCACTCCATAGACCCAAACATAATGTCTGCACACAAACTTAACCCTTACCCTAATCCTAGTCCTCACATCAAACTAAACCTAAACCCCTATCACAACCCTAACCCTAACCCTAACCCTAAGTCCTTGCTGGAAAAAATCAGACTGGGGCAATTGTCGCAGGAGCAATTGATATTGTCGTGTCACCCATGTGTATACCTGGCCCTCGAAATCAGTATTGTATTAAAAGCCCTTATCTTATGTATATGACCACAAAATACTCAAACAGGTACACGTGTGTAAATTCAGTATTTGACAGTAACTTTTGACAGTGGAGGGAAATTGTTTAACTCTCTGTGTGCCACGTTAATTTCTTGTTCATAAGCATAAGTGTGAAAGTTGTGCATATTAGACCCATTGGCGCCAGAAAGGTTAAAGGCGAATAGATACTCAGTTATGACTGGTGACCGTCTTACCGATTAGACCTTAACGACCATCGACGATCATGCATGTGGATTTTCAAGATTATGTTATGTATTTTAAGCATAGGCCTAATTAGTATGGCAATGTCATCACTCTCATCATCATCTTCACCATCATATTATTATCCATCAATGCTATCATTATTATCGCCACGATTATTAACATCAGTAGTACATGTATTATCAAAACTATATCATCATATCCCATTCTCGACATCATCGTCATCACGTGTTCATCACTATCACGACGGTCACCATTGCAAATCTAAACATCATAAACTTCACTTATTTACTTAGTATATACGCCATGTCAAACGCTCATGTGAATTCAAGGTCAAGCAACATTTTCAGTGTCGGTTTGTTTATTCCTCCACTATACCCTTGTCCAAATGGAATAATGTACAAATGAAACATTCCCATGAAATGTAGACTAGTATAATGTACGTAATATACGCATAGGGCTATAAAGTTATCATTTCATCGTATCTTAAGGTACATACAGGTGGAGGAGACCGTTATTGATATAAGCAATTTGCTTGATTGGAATAACGGCCTCCAAGCGATACATGTTTGGTTTTTTTTTTTTTTTTTTTTTGGCTTGTTTCTTTTCTTCTTCTTTTTTTTTCTAATATTTTCCTTTATTTTTAACTGTAAAAGGAACAAAATACATACACACATGATAAACAACTCGACTTTCCAAGTATTTTTAATATCATTTCGCCGATGAAGGTAATACAACGGGAATATAACGAGACAGGAAAATAATGTATATTATTGATAAAGAAGGGGATCAGAAGTTTACACTTTTATTTGATACAAATAAGCAAAACCTTTGCTGTTTATTTACATACTTGCAGGCAACGCGTTTACGTGGTATTGCTTTATTTCAGTAAATTTTTGTTTTTAAACAAGAATGTCAGTGTGAACGTTATACTGTCACACATTAATGGAAAAATCTAGACATTGTAGGTATAATAATGATCAGGTAACCGGATGACATAATTTTGTTCCATAATCAGATCTGAGTTGCAAGAACAATATGGACATTGATAAAACTCGAAATTTTAACTACTCTAGTAATACACATATTTTACGCATTCGTCAAATCAAATGTACCTATCACAAAATGCGAAGAGTGAGACCTATGAGTGAGTATTAAATTTACATAATGTAAGAAGCACTGTTTTGAAGATTATAGCCATTATATTAAGAGTTTACTATCATAATGAATATTTCATAATCACTTGTTATCTCATTGCTGAGAAACCCTATATCAACTCAGTTGTCTAAAGACACGAACACATAACGCAAAGCAATTCATAATCATGATAATGAACATCGACATGTTTTCGTCTTTCGTTCTTATGTATCATCGGCTGTAGATACGGAACACAATGCATTCTCGACTTTGGAGATACGGACATGCTGAACATAATAAAGGACAGGCTGGAGGAAATCCACAAAGGCCTCGCCGCTGATATTCTGGACAAATCAATCATCGAAAAGTAAGCTCACGCTCCACGGTAGAACGACTGGGCAAGATTTGCTTGTAAATTGATGTTACATTCATCATCACGACTGCGTCCGTTGGTGATTATTGAAGCATTATCGATAAGAGAACTTATTTCACTTCCCCGAGACCTGCTTCACCTATAGATGCTTGCGGTTATTTTACTTTGGAAATACTGCAGTTATCAGGGCAGCAGTTGAGTAACAACCAATCAGCTACAAGCATTTTGCACGTTATGACCTTTGGCTGATACATATTTGCAATTAAAATGATTTCAAATATCTCTTATACTAACACATTCAGGTCCTGATCCTTAGATATGCCGCTTCGTCATAATATCATTTCTACTAAATCTATGTTTTCAAAAATCAACGAGGCAGTATAATAACATTCTCAAATGATGTAATTTATACATTATCATACAATATGCATGAGTATGACTCATTCCGCATGATGACATAAAACGATAAAGTGCAGACGTTTGAGATATACTCTTTTATGGTGAAATAGTATCGTATAATTAGTTTCATCACAAGAGAAGAGATGAAGTCGAACGTCACTCTGACTGAACATTGAGCCAACGACACTTTTATTGTACGTCATCTGATTTATACGTCACTAATCTTGCCTTCCTCTTTGTCCCTATGTATTTTCCCCACCACCCAATCTTAGATTTGCCTATTTGATCCACGAGTCTGACGGGCCGGACTACGAGGAGTCGAAGTTTGGACCTCTTATCACAGCCGCCTTCGAATTCATTATCCTCTCCAAACTTGAGGCCAGCCCTGAACAACTCCAACAGTTTTACGTCATCAAAATCAAGGAATAGAACAACCAACTTATAGAGTGACTATTGAATGGACAATTAGGAAGGGCGGCGGGGGATGGGGGGGGGGGGGCAGGAGTGTGGGGAGGGACAACAGTTCCTTCCAATTTCGAATGAACCTATACATGCATATTACTGGTATTGCTTTGTATAAGATACATTTAGAGATCAAAGTCGGAATCAATTAAATCAAGGTTTGTGCTGCAGCTAGGTGCCTATTTGAGAGCCGCCCCTGACTGACTTATTATGTCCTACACAAATAGAGTGTCATAGCATGCATAGACATCTAAAAGACATGATGAACGCCGAGATGACGAGACAAATAAGCTTGTAGGTACTCGTACGATGTACCTGTACACAGTCAAACTATTAAAACAATTCTGTCATCAAATAACAGCAGAAAGGGACGGAAAAGACACTAAAGCAAAGTATAATATTTATATCCCTGTCACTAAATTTCAGCAGAAGAATATTCGTTTAAAAGACTAGTTTTTTTTTTTCTGATTGGGACAGGTTCACCACATCCCGTATGTCTGTCTTTCTCTGCCTTTTAAATCCCTCAGAAGATTTTCTTGTTGTGTTCTAGTGATAATGTTGTCTTATAGTAATAGTCTTGTGTTCGCATTATGTTTCGTCAGATTGACATCGAGGTAAATAGAGGATCGTTTTGTATTGATATCAAATTATATCTTAGATACAATCTTATTGACCATTTCGCTACTCCTGTAATTTTCTGTTTGTGTATGTGTGTGTGTGTGTGTGTGTGTGTGTGATATCAAACCTTAGTTAGCTTATGGCATAGTATAGTTTTGTCGACATAGTGAGGATTCAGATTCTACCTGTTTGAGAGATAATGAGAAAGCACTTGTATAAAATATTAGAGCACATACAATTCTAAGAGGAAATAGAGATTTATTTGATGGAAATCAGCTTTGAGATGGCTGAGATATCCGCAAGCAAAGTGGTAAATAAATTGTGTTACCCATCTTTTATTAGGACCACTTTGTTTTACTTTGTTTCTAGATATCTCAGAAATTTCAAAATCGATTTTCACGAAATAAACTTGTAATTCCTCTTATAGAATTATATATTCTGTAATATTTCATATAAGTGACTTCTGATTATCACACAAAAAGTTAAAACCTGAGTCCCCATCTTAACCACATCTATAAAATCCCTAATTTTTATTCTTTTATTCTATTCTTTATTCTTCCTTTTTTGACTTTTGCAGCTCATCTTTTTTCAATGTTCAGTAAGCTAATTCAGTCAGTCAGTGAATGAAATAAACACTCTTCAAGACAACTTAATTGCTGATAAATATTATGCCCATATAAATTGCGATTGCCCTTAATGTGGACGATAAACGAGATGGGTTCTTAATCGCTGGCATCAATATGGTCTCAAAATCTTAATGCTTTTTCAAAAAACTCAAAACAAAACAGATAAAAAAGTTTACTCCTCGGCTGAAATAATCGTTGGCCAGGGCACACTTTATAAAATCATCGAATACTTGACAAAGTGAAAAGAAATTCACTGATGACCTATAATACGTTAATATGATTTGAATAAGGTCGACTGGAGAAGGGAAAAAATCAAACAAACATTTCCCCGGTGAGCATACTAGAATATATTATAAGATTATATCTATGTGACATTGCATCACAGAGCCAACAAAAAGTCGCCATATATTTGGAATTTTAGTTAAGGGCTGATTCGGAAAGACCAGACTTTAAGTTTTAAAACGACACATAGCTCGATTCAAATGGAATAAGCTAACTTATCTATATTGGAAAGAAAGCCCACACTCTGGAAAAGTGTGTACTGAGAAAAACTACTCCGAAGTGCAGGATCTATTCAAGCGCTATCTTAGAAGCCGCGCTCTGTGCAATGAATGAGACAAAAAGCAGGGTGTAAAACTTCATTAGCAACAACAATGAAGGGATCATCAGATTGAGCTTAAATAGAGCATGCTCTATTAAAACATTCTATCCATGACTAATATCAACTTTCAAAGCAGTAGCATCATCCTTTCAAATGCTATTAGACTTGAAAGTGAAGAGAGGGTATATGATTTTTAACAAATGAAAATGACATTCCAAGGCACACCTAATCAGACTACACGTATTCCACAAAAAGTGTTCTAGAAAAATTGCAAAGACACAATTTGTTGGCTTTATGATCCCAAACTTTAGGATAGTGTGGAAAAAGAATATTGTTCTTTCAGAATGCATGAAAAAGTCCAGTTGACTATAAAGTACGTTGACCCGTTTCACATATCTTGAGTCCTCACACAAAATCAGTGCGTGCGACTTTTTGTTGGTTTTGTGATGTATGCACTCCCTCACACACACACACGCACACACACACACACACATGTATAATACTTCACCTGTCCCTAAGCCATACACAACTCATGAAAATTATAGCAGTATGATGCACTTAGAAGTAATCAATCCTTTATGAGACTCATGAGCAATTCCGTTGTAATCTGGCCTCCGGCAATATTTATGTTACTCTTAAGTATTATACATGTACTCTTGGCTCTATAACACGTGCCTAACCCCCTCCCCTTTCTTTCTAAATCACCACACACAAATATAAGTGACGTCTTTTGCTCATTTTTCAAGACAAAGTAGTAAGTCTACTTCTAGACTGTAAATCGTGTGACCAAAGTGACAAGGTTGTTCTAATCATACCTGCTTGTAGACTATTTTTCCTCACCGAATATGTATAGCCTGTCTGTGGTACAAAGGGCCAGTTCACCCGTACAGAACTCGCGCAGATAATGTTTCTTGTAACGCGGTTTGGACTCCTTGATCTTGAAATCCTCGAGCAAAGTGTACATGTACTCCAGTTCGCTCGTGTAACGTTCGATGGTAAGCAGGTTTTTACTGTCATAACTCGGGACGACCCAGGCTATAGCAATAGATCCATCTTTGCATTCAGCTGGGTAAGGACGTGCATTCCTCCTTGTCACGTGATTAATCTCTACGGAGGTCTCCTTGTCAAGAAGCAAAATGCTATTCAAAGCCTTAACTATCACTGCGCCTTGAGATCTCAGGGCGACAATCTGGCTAGGATTGTGCTCACCACAGTCAATCGTATGGTCTTGAGCCCCATCCTCTAGACTGTGTACGTCAATCACTCCGAATTTCCTGTAACAAATGTAGATGAGATCATCACCATCAATGCTAACACCACCAGATCGAACGTTCTCAATTTCTTCGGTATCGACAAATGTATCACTTCCCTTATCCAGCTCAAACGTCTGTGTGTACACAGAAACGTCGTTATCCCTATCACGTACGACACAACGTCCGTCCGAAAGAAAGTCCAATCCTCTGACCTCCTCATCTTCCAGCTTTGTCTGCAACCGCTTGGCATCACGCGTGAAGAAGTCAATGCCACCTTCCCGATACCCAACGGCCATTGTGCCATCAGCTCTTGCCGCCATGCAGTTCATGACGTCATACAGTTTCTTCTTTGCCTTTAGGACCCATTCGGATTGCCTATCTTGCAGCACACCAAAACTTGGCTTGTTCCGCAGCACTCCAAACTCAAAGAACCTAATCCCTCGCGCTCGGTGCATAATATCCTCCAACTCAGTGTCGTCTGGGACGTCCCGCTGTAGGATATCCACAAGGATCTCGCGGAGGGTCTCGTGTGCTGAGAGGGCGTCTCGCTCGAGAGGAGCGTCCACGGCCTTCCCAACTAGATGGTCTACAGTATCTATACCCCAAAGTGCAAGTCGATTTTCCTCCTCAACATTTCGTAGGTCTCTCTGAAATTCTTCAAAGAGTTTACTGACGCGATCCTTTACTATCGTCTTATGTGCTTCGAGTCGTTGGACGTGGGAACTGTAGGCCTTGTCAACATCAGCCTTCACCTTTCCTTCAGCTTCCTTCAATACCACGTGTTGCTTCTCGATTGATTTTATGTTATTGAGCAGAACTTCTTTCCTCTTTTCTTTTTCATTTTGTAACTCATCAATGCTCTTCTTCAAACTCTTCTCATGTTCACTCGCAGGTACAATTCGGCGCCCTTTGTGCGCATGATCCGTTGCACATTTGAAACAGATGTAAATTCGGCACACGGGGCAGAAATAATCTGCTGTCTCCGTGTGATGCTTTCCACACAGATGTCTCCCTTTCAGGGAAATATCTCCTTGATCTAACCCGTCCACTTTCAGTACGGTGTGTTTGGAAAAGAGTTTCCACTTTGCGTGGATGTTTTCACACGGCACGCACATAAGTGTGCTGCAATCCTGACAATATACTGCAGCTGAGGATTCCTCAGAAGGGGCACAGTTCGTACACTTTGAGACTTTCGCGGCCTTTACAAGAGATTCCAAATGCATGTTTGTTTGCAATTTGGTCACACCTCCACGAGGGACCCGAGTCTTCTTTCTGCACACAGGACATGACAAGGCGTCTGGCAGATTTTTTGCCACATGTAGTTGTGCGAGACATTCGAAGCAAAATATGTGGGTACATGACAGGGACCTTGGGTCGCTGAACATCTCCAGACAAATACAGCAGCGGAGATCCTGGGTCACAATCCGATTAAAAGACGCCATTCTTTTACCTGTTTTGTTTAGTGTGTGCTTTTTTTTTGTTTTACACACAAGAGAAAGAAAAAATTGGGTGCGCAAGATTAACAAGGGTGCAATTGACAAACTAGAATTAATGCTAATCAAAATCGTCGCACACGTGTACAGGTATACATACACACACAATCCGAACAATGATATAAATTATATATATATATATATATATATATATATATATACACTGTATATGCTAAGAAGAGACCCGCAGGTCTAGCGCTCACCTGAGTATCGCAAGTTCACCTTTCACGCAGTCATTAATCAATTAATTACACACAGCTCTACCAAAATTTGACTAGGCATTCTCAAGTACAAGCATTGACAAGACGAACATGTACAATTAGAGCCCAAATTCGGACCCCACCCCCACTCATAGTATCAATGTATTGTATAGCTCTATCACATCTGGTTCTAGAGAATAACACTTTTTAAAGATTCCTTAATTTGGTAGCATTGGGGGGGGGGGGGTAGGAGCATGGTGCCCATTTCAACAAATTGAGATCCTAACCCCCTGTAGGGATGCTACCTGCCAAGTTTGTTGAACATCCATCATGAGGTTTTCAAGAAGATGATGAAAATGTACAATTTAGGACCCATTTGGACCTCCCCAACCAACCCCCACCCCGCCCCAAGGGGGGCACCCCTGGATCTGTCACGAACAAACTTGGAACTACACTCATTAATGTACTAACTCATAGTATTAACTTAGCTCTATCAATTCTGGTTCTAGAGAAGAAGATTTTTAAAGATTCCTTATCTTTTTTTTTTTGGGGGGGGGGGGGTTGGCCCCCCTGCCCCCTGGGTGGGGCATGGTGCCTTTTCTAACAAATTGAGATATTAACCCCCTAGGAATGCTACCCGCCAAGTTTGGTGAAAATCCATCATGAGGTTTTCAAGAAGACGATGAAAATGTACAATTTAGGACCCATTTGGACCTCCCCAGCCCACCCCCCGCCCCACCCCGCCCCAAGGGGGGCACCCCTGGATTTGCCATGAACAAACTTGGAACTACAGTTATTAATGTAAATAATGTAATAAAACTCATAGTATTAACTTAGCTCTATCAATTCTGGTTCTAGAGAAGAAGATTTTTAAAGATTCCTTATTTTTTTTTCAATTCAATTCAATTCAAAGTTTATTTCATTTTTCGACAAAACATATAAGTTTCACTTCTTTTGACAACAGAGAATAAGTTAAACAGAACATTATGTATCGAAAAGAATGTGAAACAAGTGAGGAGGACCTTATAGTAATTATACATTGTAGTAAAAAAAAAAATCAGAAGTGATCGAAATAAAGTAAGTAAACTTTGCTTAAAGGGATCATACAGTCCTGGTTGAGACGTAATTTCAGGTTTCTAACATTTTTAGGTGAGATAATGAGAAATCTCATATGAAATAATAGCATTATGAAAGAGCATGCAATTTTATGAGGAATTCAATGTTTATTTGATAAAAATTGGTTTTGAAATGGCTGAGATATCCAAAAAAGAACGATTCTAGTAAAGTGTGGGACCCACACTTTGTAACGATCGCTTTGTTTTACTTTGTTTTTGGATGTTTCAGTTATTCCAAACCCGATTTTCATCAAATAAACTTTGAATTCCTCTTAAAACCCGTTATGGTGACCGAGCCTTCTCTTCCATAGCCTTTTGTCAAGGCCCTCTCGCTGTAATGGGCGAGCGAAGCGAGCCCAGCCGAGCGCGCCAGCGCGAGGGCCTTTTGAGATCTGCTTCACACATTATTATTCATGAAACGTGAACCCTTCTGAATACTCATTTTAATGGCTTCCGGTCAACCAATGGAATGGCGCGCTCCCCGCATCCTCAGCCTTGGTGGTCATGCCTGTTCGCATGCATCACTGACCACCCGAGGAGGTCTGCCACGGAACTCTACACACACTCTGTGTGTAGAATTCTGTGAGAGTGTGTAGAGTTCTGTGAGGTCTGCGGCAGCGGCGTGCATTCGCTCTATTAAATCGGGTTCGAGCAGACAGACACGCTGATTGGACCACGACTTTTGCTCCCGAAATCGGGGAGCAAAAGTCGGTAATTCAAAGGGCTAACAAAAGGATGCGAAGCAGATCTCAAAAGGCCCTCGCGCAACCCCACTCAGCTGGGCTCTCTTCACCATACAGCGAGAGGGCCTTGACAAAAGGCTATCTCTTCCATTGCTCCCACTCTTTGGAATAAACTCCCTCTGTATATTCAGAATGCCTCATCTGTCGAATCATTTAAAATTCTTCTTAAAACTCACCTGTTTAATCAGTTGTAATTTTTTTTTCTCCTGGAGGCGCACACAGTTATCAATTATTTTACCATTGTATCACATGTATTTTTCTTTTCTTTTCTTTTCTTTCTTCTTTTCTTTCTTCTTCTTTTGTTACTGTTAACGCTGATTTTGTTAATGTTATTGTGTTTTCTAATCTATTTGTATGAGTAGCAAAGTGCGCTTAGAAACGTCAGTATGAAGCGCCATATAAATGCAATTATTATTATTATTATTAAAACGGTAGGCTCTGTACTATATCATAAGTGTTTTCTTGGTATCTTGCAAAAATTTAAAAGCCTAATTCTCATCTCAACCAAAACTGTAATATCCCTTTAAAGTGCGCAAAATGGAGAGACCCACTAAAAAGACAGAGCTTGTAGGATGTGTGCCCCTCTGGAATAATAACATCAATAGAAAGATTAATTGAAGCATCATAAATACAAAAGGAGAGAGAAAAAAAGAGGAAGAAGTCTGGAAGCCCACTGAGAATTAGATTCATTTTTTTTTTTTTGGGGGGGGGGGGGATTGCCCCCCTGCCCCCTGGGTGGGGCATGGTGCCTTTTCTAACAAATTGAGATATTAACCCCCTAGCGATGCTACCTGCCAAGTTTGGTGAAAATCGGTCTTGGGGTTTTCAAGAAGAAGATGAAAATGTAAAAAGTTTACGCACGACGCATGACGCACGACGGACGACGGACGCCGGACGAAGAGCGATCGCAATAGTGAACTAAAAAACCTAAAATGGCATTAAAAGGTTTTTATCACAAATAATATATATCATTGTGTGGGTGTTTAATAATATGTATGATATATATATATATATATATATATATATATATATTGTTACGGATGTATTATGTATGAAATATATATACATATATATATATATATATATATATATATATATATATATATATATATATATCACTCGGCCGCCTACTGTTAGATGCTTCTGTGGGACTTGTCTGGTCTCTTTTCCTGCCTATTCTTATGTCGGACATCCGGGTATTTAGCGGTCGGAGTGAAAACAAGTCCACGAACAGTGCACGATGTGCGTGTTTTAAAGACGAAAATATCTACTTTGCTTCCATAATTGAATTTGAAATTTCATGAAACTGTCAGATATAGTCCACATTAATTTTTTAAGAAGTGTTAATAATGAATTACGTAAAATAAAAGATTAAAGATTTTGAACGCCGACACAAAATGTGACGGTTACAAGACCATTATTGATGATATAGGCCTAGTTTAATTACTTAACCGATGATAATCGCATATTCACGCAAGCACATTGTTACGTATTTGTTGTTTGTTCTGGTACATAGCTTTGATATGTTTATTAAAAATCGAAGTGTTTCATTTGATTGCTGTGTAATTCAACAGACGTAAATAATCAGTCGTGAGATTTGTTTCTCTCTGGTGCTATAATAATTCATCGAATCTTTCAATGTGCTACTATCGTAAAATCATAACGATTGTTGGTTTATCAGATAGGCTTATCACAATCAGGTGACTTACACGCAAGAAGAAACAGCTAGATGTTTCATTTTTCATTTGACGCAAGTTTCTTCATCAGTTATAATGTATTGTCGTAATTCTAATACAGATATGGTCACAGCATTCTGTGCACTCCCCATATCGTCAAAAGTTTGATCATATCCCTAATCCCACGCATCATCTGTGTTATTATAGCAGTATTTTCAGCTGGTCCCTTTTAAAGATTATGAAGAGCACAGCTCTGATTTATATTGAATCTTACGTCATAATACGCCTACTATTCAAGCATTGCATCCTTTCATAACCCTTGACCTCATTTTAATACTGTATGGCAATTGCCTGTCATGCCGGTTACATGTGGCTTCCCCTATTAAAAATGTATAGATAGCCAAGTTGTGACCAAGCTTAAACTCACCTGAATCAGTGCTCAAGGAAGTTCGTACCAATGCTCGAAGTGTAGGCCTATTCAATTACAATTCCTGAATCTGTCAGTGGTTGCCGTACCAGAAAAAAAAAAATAGAAAAATAGAATTTTCAAGCTAGAGTGAAGCTAAAAAACACAATAGACAAACAAAAGTCAGCTTATCGAGAAAAGAGGATGCCTCCGCGGATCTGGAGTGCTTGATGTGAAGACAAGGTTTGATTGTAAAAGCAGGGGAATTCCATGTTTTATACGTTATGCTGTACACAGCTGCTGTATGTTATACAGGTACCACGATTTCAGACAGGATATTGCAACATTTCAAAGTTCGCCATTTGTGTTCTTGCGCAATGTGGTAGTGTGGTTGATCTGACATTAAAGAGTCAACACAGGAAGAACAGTATAGTGAAAGCTGGCAGGATGTATTAAAGTTATTCTGTCAGCATGGCGGATTATCTCTCGGACGACATCTATTGCGTGTTGATTATGTAAAACTATATGATGCCTTCGCAACTGATCGTACAACCCAATTATGAATCCACCCTTCGCGCTTGTTTTTCTCCTTCCCGTAATCATGGTAATTTGAGTTCTGTGCAAGACTTTTTTTTTCACCAACCATTTCCTTTACAGTTCACTACAGCAATCCGTTTCAAACTCAACACATGACTCCTTCATACCCCCCTCCCCATCCCTTACTGCGAGGGGACGATCTCGTATAGGGCTTTGTTAGGGTTTCGGGTATTTGTTGTCAATGTCCTACTGTCACTGTAGGTCTAAATACGTTTATCTGTAGCCATCATTCTTATCTATATATCTTATTAACAATTGCTTTGAGGGGAATGCATATTAAGAACCCTGCTTTCAAAAAATGAAAAAAAAAAGAACCCTGCTTTCAGCTTCCCCTCCATGTTCAGCATATTTTACTAAACATCTGAATCTTTGTTTCACACTTTGTTGACATATTTTGAATATGTATTTTTTAAGCATAAGTTTTGTTCATATTCATTTTTTTGTTGAAAGTGAAAGTGAATAAATGAAATGAAGTGAAATGATGCTTCGATTGTTCTGTGAATATATGTTTTTGATATGTGTGCGTGTCTGTGTGTGTGTATGTGTGTGCTTTGTGTCACAGGTGTGGACAGGGATGGGTTTGAGGTGGGTAGAGTGAGTTAATATTATGCATGGAGGGGGTGAGGGTTGGTGGTTAGGGTGGATATCAGTATATGGCTAATTATTTTCACTTGTTATAAAACAAAAATAAGGATTTCGTTCGACCAATTCAAGTATATAGTTTATGAGATGTTAGATTACTGCATTCTTTCGTGTCATGCTGTCCTTTCGTTTGTTTATCTTGTACGATTTAGCAGATTTTTTGTTTCAGTTTGATCGCGTTGATTTAGTTTAATATTAAAATTTAGTTGAATATTAGCTTACAAGCAATTGTGGAAACGATGGTGACATCAAACGGAATTCCAGTAAAAATATTATCTACATAAAAAAAGTATGTGTATGCTTGTCTGAAAATTCAGTAAGCTTTTAATCATCTGCTGATAGATTCAGGGTTATTAGTCCACTAGCGATCTAAGGGAACTGAAGGGATTCATGAGCAACACGCTAAAAAAAAAGATTACATCCTCTTCTTTGGATCTTTTCTCCTCCATTTCTGTCTCGTTCACTCACTTTTCCGTTATTAATGTATTACTACTCTTTCATGGCCGGTGCCACGTTTTCAAAAAAAAAAAAAAAAAAAAGGGGGGGGGGGGAGGCTCTTCCGGGTTTCATAAGCTGACAAGCAAACAACTTCAGGGCAAAAAAGGGGGCCTTATCACGTTTAAAGGTTCCCGGTCCTCCTCCCCCCCCCCCCCGGTTCCGCCGGCCCTGAGTGCTGGTAATTTTAGAATGACTTCTACGAAAAGCTGTAAAGTTTTACCCACTTTTTCAAAATACTGCGATATCCGTTTTGGGGGTCTATTCACTTAGCAATGTGTATTGATGCAAAACTCTTGGTTAACACTTATGTACTTCAGAATATTGGGTTCACTACTTGTGCTCTGGTATACTTGTCCCACTGATTTGACCCTAGACTAGGAAAATTCTATACAGGCAGACAGGTATCCAAATTGAATGGGGTTTTCTGCAAAATATAACTCAGCTGTTATATTTTAAGACCCTGAAGTAGCATTTAGACAGTCTAACTAATCATACTGGAAGTGTTTATACAAAAATCCGATTGTAATTTTTTTTGGGGGACCTACTGTACATGATCATAATTGTTCGCAACAAATACCCGGATGATAGTCTCATTCGCAGTCGTCTGCTATTGATATGGAACTAAAAAAATATTAATGTCTCATAGATAATATTCTGGGCATTTCAGTCATCGACAAGTATAAGTTCATTCCAACACCAGAACAAAAGAAGGAAGATTAGATCATAAACTGATTGCATTCATCAGCTTGTCTGTGTGCGGTGACTGATGCGGGAACGTATTTGAATTCCAAATGACCTGTTTGGTACAGACATTTGCCGTCATTTTGTATACCTGCACGTTTGTACTTTACGATGATGCCGTTAAGTAATGCATACATTATTGATGTGGATATACATGCATTATTGCTGGGCACAATAATTACAAACAAAATTATGTATGAACATTGATGAAACGGAAACTTGAGCCTGTTATCCCCTTTGTTTTAGTCATAACCAGCCAAACCTTATTGTAGGTATAGTTTTCTTAGAAATAAAGGCAAAGCGCTCTGTGCTTCAAAAGACTTCTTTCTCTTTCACCTTGCGCTCTTTAAAGCAGAAATTTATAGAGAATCTAGAAATATGGCGAGTTTGATATCTAGGCCTACGGAAAGCTAAGAAGCTAGTTAACAAAACTGGATATCTTTTAGACGATGTTACTTTACCCCCAAACTGTTTTTGAGATTGAAAAAACACCCAATTTCCATGACCACGTAGCTCCGTTCGCTACAAGAAACATCGGATTTGAGCGACGTCACCAAATGTGTATGAGCTGATTTTGTCGTACGGCTAGAGACCCGCTCTGGCAAAACCCGAAACTTCTCGGCAAATGTGATTTCGCGCTACAGCCCGAAAAAGGTCAAAAAATGACCTACCTCAGGGACCAAATTGACATTTTGGTATCACGTTGTAGGAAAAATTTTCTAGTTTCTGATTAATATCAACAACATTTCGAAATACAACCTACAAAATGTGGAATTTTAAAGAGAAAAGTGGGATGTCAATCTCAAAAGTTGGCCAAAATCTTACGTCTAAAGACCAAATCGCCTTCGCTTACGGCGAAAATGACTGTTCTTTTGGCGATCGTGTCTCAGATATTCTGCGTTGAACCCTGACTTATTTGGTACCTACAGAAAGCTCTACCTCTGCTTATTCCAAATATGGTCATGGCATGATGTCATGCTACTCACTTTCATTCATAAATTCGTCTGAAACATGCGTAAGTTTATGCAAATCGTCTCCTAGACGCGTAAACAGTCTTGTTGCTTACCAAGACACGTGATCGAAATACGTGTTCACGATTGGTCAACTGCGCCGAGGACCCCCTTGTTTACAAGCAACCTACGTGTTATACTATGGGGATCGCTGCAGCAGCGGTGCATGCTTGCATGCAACACGTGTATCGTGACTGCTGCTCAGCACGGAAATGTTGCAGTTTCCCGCTTTGTTAGACTGTTTTTTTAGCAAGTTGAGGTAGAAATTAGAATTTAAACCAACACACAAGAGAAAAAGAAGGTCACATTTTATCTAACAAACCTTCATCATGCCATTTCGAAGAAGAATCAAGCTGAATTCACGGCATCAAGGAATACCTCTTCACTGCCGATTCTGCTGGGTTATACTGTTGTGCGTACACCTGATCACGGCAATCGCGAATCTTGAGCTGATTACGGTAGGTTTGTGCTTTTCAAACGTCGCATTTCCGTAAATTTATGAGTGTAAAATGATTTCCAATCAATTGCAGCTCTTTGACTTAGTGATCATCCTTCATGAGTATGTACGATTACCTCAGCTATATACAATTCCCCCACAATGATCGATTTGTTGAGTGTGTCAATAAGAACAGCAAATTGTGGCTGTACGAAGGAACAGCTGATCACGGCAATCGTGAATCTTGAGCTGACGATAGGTTTTGTGCTTTTAAAACTTTGTTTTTCCGTAAATTAATGGGTGTAAAAATGATTATAATGAACACAAACAAACAAACAAACAATTTCACGACGTGAATATATAGTTTTGGCGGACGATTTATTCTAGATTGACAACAACTTACACACCAATTTCCTGAAAAGTGCACACAGTTTGCCTATAGATACGTACTATCCCACTGGGTTGCATACACATTTAGTGACGTCGCAGATTTGGCACTTTTCGTAGCCGCATTGAACTTTTTCCAGTGCTCACATTTGGTAAAAATAAAGATTCTTATATTCAAAGCAGAGACAACTTTATTGCATGATTTATGTCAGAAATTAATCAAAATTAATATTACATGAACAGGAATTACAGGAAAACAGTCAATTTATATGATATTATTTCCAATAAATTTCTTCTTTAAAGGTGCATGGTCCCGGTGTTTTAGTCAAATGCGTAAGCGGGCGCACGGCGCAAGTTTCCTATAGAGACCTATGCTATCGACTTCTCTTGGGCGCTTACGCTTTGGCCCACTTTCCCGCGTCCGAAGAAGTCCGATCCACTGTGTCAGTGGTCCGATCACAGTTCGGCTCATGATTCGGCTCAGGGGGATGACAGCTTTAGCAAATTTCTTTTGTGATGTCATAATAAGAAGCACATATGCACGCACCCTGGTATTACTACAGACTGCGTGATGCGCAGAGAAGACAACGAAGGCAACTTTACTTAGCAACACCTACGCGCTTTCACTCTTGATGACAGCTCAATTTCGGCAATCTTCGTATCGATGCTAACGGTGATCGGCAGTAGCATCAACAGCGCCATCTACACTACCGGGACTATGCCCCTTTAATTACCTCCGCCAAGGGAGGAGGTTATTTTTTCGTTACCGTTGGTTTGTTCGTTCGTTTGTTTGTCCGTCTGCAAAATAACTCAAAAAGTAGTCAACGGATTAAGACTTATTCTTTTTTTTTATTACTGTTGCAGCTTTACGTTAACATCACCTCATTTTTTTTTTTGCGATGTAGGGTAATAGATTCTACTGAATGAAATGAAAAGTCTTCTGTAGAACAGATTGCTAATTCATGATAAATATCATGTCCACATTAATCGACAGCGATTGCCGGTAAAAATCTGAGACGAGTACTCATTCGCAGGCATCGATGTGGTTTCAAAAGCTTCATGCTGTTTCTCCAGAAACAGATAAGAAATGTATTTACGCCTTCTTTTGAAGTACACTGTAGTCACTGATCAGGGCGCAGTATGGAATCATTGAATACCAGAAATACTTGATAAAGTGATCGAAAAGAAAAAAAAAAACTCACTGATGACCTCTCTTAGGTTGATTTGATTTTAATAATATCTGTAAGAGAGAGGATCAACAAAAACGATTCAGAGGTGCATATACAGTCAGGCCTGTCGATAGCGGCCACCGAAGGGGAGACGGTAAAAAAAAAAAAAAAAAAAAAAAAAAAAAACACCACATGACCGTTATAGGCAGGTGGCCACTTTAGACAGGTGTCCGCTAAGTCAGGTTTAACTTTATATCTTAACAGGGTGAGTAAAAAAAAAAATTACACTCAGAAAATTCCCTTTTGTTTTAAACACCAGCCATGAACGGAAAGGTACCTAGAAAGAGTGTTTTATCTCGAATCTTTTATTATCATTTGTGTGTGTGCGTGTGTGTGGGTGCGTGTGTGTGTGTTATGTGTGTGTGTGTGTGCTATATGTTCACAAATGGATGAACAGGAGGTATTGTTTGCGAAAGTGCAAGCGCAAAAGTATCTTAGTCAGTAAATGAATTACATGTATCAAATGAGATGCATTGCACATACTTTTTTTTTTTCAAAAGCAAAATTGCTCACAGACACATACGTCCAAACACGCAAACACACAATCACAGAAAACATTGAGATGACTGACCGAGTTCTTTCGGAGAAGCGATTCATTATATTGATAATGCGCAAACTTTCATGAAGGTATTATGATTGAATTTGAATTCAAACTCCATTTTGTATTAAACACACACGTGTGTTCATGTCACGTTACAATATTTAATGGATTTATTTAATTATGAATTGATTATTGTTTGAGTACTTGGTTGATTAGCAATAAATTAGTGATGAATGTAGGCAAAACTCAGTTATGGTACTTAGTAAGAGGAAATTTGATAAAAATGCTGTTTTATATTTAAAATAATGGTCAAACAATTTCTTGTTTGTCTTGTAAAAAAAAAATTAAGGAGTGTATATAGATGACAAGCTTTCATGACATAAGCACATTGGTGTCGTGTGCAATCGTATTGCCAATAAGGTATTGGTATTTTTTATCACCTGAGGCATTTCCCCAGATGTATTCTGATTATGTTATACCATATTTTATTTATTTTCCATATCAATTATTGTAATGTGGCCTGGTCCAATGGAAATTATTTTTGTATGAAAAAGAATTGTTCGTATTATGTACAAAAAAAAAGCTAAATTCGAATAATTTCCAATGTATCTTTTTATGCCCACACTTCACCTCTTTTTTTTTCATTTGAAGCTTTTAAATGTAAGCTATTATGATACTAATAAATATAATCTTGCCATTTTTATGGATATTATAAAAGGTTTATTGCCCTCTAATATTTCTTCTATATTTTTATTGAATAGTAATGTTTATGTTTATAATACCCGTCATGTTTATGATTATAATTTATGTAAAGTAAGAACAAATATTTCTAAGAATACATTTTTTAAAGGTCCATCAATATGGACCGAAATACCATTTGATTTGAAAATGAAACCGTCATTAGATAGTTCTAAACGGAATTATGCATTTTTACTTTTGAATTCATATTCTCACTTAGAATGATTATTTTAATTGCAATTAGATATGTGTTTTGATTTGTTCTTTTACTGTTTTTCTTTTTCTTTTTCTTTTTTTAGCTCTTTTCTTTACTCCCGATTGATACTGTACACAGTATTTATTTTTTCTAGGGGTAAGCGATTCATAAGGCTTATTGCTCTTCTCTGCTGACCCCCCCCCCCCTTCACATGAATTTACTAGTATACATCGGGTTTTGTTTCTTCTTGTTGTTTTCTGTATGTGTGTATTTCTTTTGATATTCTTACATTTGTATCTAGTTATTTTCATTGTATGAATTGTTTGATTATTTTATGTCGAATGGAAATAAACTTGAATTGAATTAAAACAATAAGTAACTTGCGATTTCACAGAAATGTTCATGACGAAATGATGTAGTTTAGAATAAATAGCCACAAAAACATCTACAGTCATGACTCGTCTCAAATTAAGAGAGTATCTGAGGAATGACCAGTGCGATTGCCTCTTTTATCCAAAAGAATGACAGCTTTCAATAGGCTTTTGTCCTATTGAGCTTTTGCTCCAAAGATTTGCCTGACTTAGCAGGCATCACTTCAGCAAACATGGCGTATCCTAAGTTTTCCCCGCAACAGCGATCTTTCTTGAGGAAAGTGCACGGGGTGTCAACGCAACGTGATAGAGGTCTTGAGACACTTCCGACGACGTCTGGTGTCCTTAATTCTGGTGTAATCCTTAATCCTGGTGTTGGCAAACTGTGTACACTGTATAAGAACTAGATAAGTACCGCAGACCGGCAACGAGCCACAACCTCAACAAAGGGCATCCAGGTCATCGATAATCAGCTAGGTGTGTATGTGTGTGTGTGTGAGAGAGAGAGAGAGAGAGAGAGAGAGAGAGAGTCTGCCTGAATGAGTGTGAATGTATATCTGTTTTGATATGTGTGGCACGAATATTTTATTACTACTTTTTTTTTAGGGATGATAATATTTGGATCTGCAATAGACCGGTTCTGTAATGTATTTAGATTTTATGCACGCTTTGTTCACAAAAGTGGCCCTTTACAACCACAAAGTTTGCCGGAGGCTTGCCCTATACCTAGCAACAATTGAGCGAATTCCTGCTTTCAGTATGGAACTCAGTTGGAGGGAACAGGTGAATCAATTACTTCGTTACTAGGCTGTGGGGAAAGAAACATGAAAAAAATGTAATAAATTACAGAAAAGGTCTATTGATTCAATCAATTACATGGCATAAGCATGATCATACTTTGGTGCAAGTCTATTTTTGTACTGTTTTAGACAATGGTGTGAGTGTGTGTGTGTGTGTGCGTGCGTGTGTCTGTGTCTGTGTCTGTGTGCGACTTTGCTTCTAAAAAGGCATATGCAATACTGATCTCATTTGATACATTCAATTCATTCTCTTACTTTATACTTCTGCGCGAGTCGATTTTTGCACCCTCACAATCAATGCCTCCTGCTCTTCCAAGGGTGAACATATACCACACAAAAATGTTACTGAAAGATTCGGAATAAAACAATCTTTGAAAACATGTATGGAAACATTTCGTTTATAGCTAGTTTTTAAAATAAATAGCAATTTTCTAAGTGTTTTTTTACTCACCCTGTATAGACGTATGCATATGAAGAGTTTGTTCGCAAAAACCGATAAGTCCATATTTGCCAAATGGAGATATTTGCGATTAAAGGTCAAGAAAAATAAAGAGAATAATAAGAAAATTTTTGCTTCTTTTGACCATAACTTCAAAAATGTACCTTTATATGCAGTGACCAATATATCATTTAAAAGGTTTTATTTTGTACTTTATGACAGAGACCGTACTTCAAAATCTTAAAAAATGGACTTATCGGTTTCTGCGAACAAACTCTTCATATTATGTTTCCTTACCATGTACGCAAAACAGGAAAGTATTATAGCAACATGACCTATACAGAAATGTTCATCTTTCATTATTTGTTGACAGAACTGCTGTTATGAAACGCATAATAAATTCCGTCTCAATCTGGCGCCAGTCAATATGTTACATTATCTACCACACTCTTGACTGTAACACGTGTAACCCCCTCCCCTTTTTTATTTGCAAAGGCAGTGTGACACATTGGTAAGCCTACTCCTGGACTGTAAAAAATCGTGTTACCAAATGACCCGTTTACTATGGCTAGTATCTGTTTTAAGTACTGGAATGTTTTTTCTCACTTAATATGTACAGCTTGTCCGTTGTACAAAAGGCCAGTTCGCCAGTGCAAAACTCGCGCAGGTAATAATTCTTAGGATTTTTCGGCTCCTTGAACGTGACCTCCTCAAGAAAAGTGTACATGTACTCCAATTCGCTCGTGTACCGTGCGACGGTAAGAAGGTTGTTATTGACGACCCAGGCTATGGCAATGGACCCATCTCGGCAGTCAGTTGGGAAAGGACGTGCATTCTCTCTTGTTATGTGTTTTTTCTCTTTGGAGGTCTCCTTTTCAAAAAGCAAAACGCTGTTTGAACTCGTAACTATCACAGCGCTGTGAGATTTCAGAGCGACAATTTGGTCAGGATTGTGCACACCGCAGTCAATCGTACTATGGTCGTGATTCCCACGCTGTAAAATATGTACATCTATGCCTCTGCGTTCCCTGTAACAGATGTAAACATGATCATCACCATCGATGCTAATTCCATCGGACTGAACGTTCTCAATTTTTTCGGTGTCGATAAATGCATCATTTCCCTTATCCAGACCAAACGTCTGTGTGTACACGGAGACATCGTTATCCTTATCACGTACGACACAACGTCCGTCCGAAAGGAAGTCCACCCCTCTGACCATCACATGCCCCAGCTCCGTCAGTAACCGCTTACCATGACGGGTGAACAAGTCGATTCCACCGTCACGATACCCGATGGCCATCGTACCGTCAGCTCTTGCCGCCATGCAGTTCATGACGTCACTTGACGCCAGCCTTGTCTTTGACGTCAAAACCCATCGGCAGTGCCAATCTCGCAGATCTCCAAAACTCGGATCATTCCTCACTTCAGCCTCGAAGAACTTTGTCCTACTCGCTCGGTGCATAATATTCTCTAACGTGGTGTCGTCTGGGACGTCCCGCTGTAGAATGTCCTTCAGGATCTCGCGGAGGGCCTCGTGTGATAAGAGGGCGTCTCGCTCAAGGGGAGCCTTGCTAGCCTTCCCAACGAACTGGTCTACATTCTCAATGTCCCGAAGTGCATGTCGATTTTTTTCGGCAACATTTAGCAGATCTCTTTCCAATTCTTCAAAGAGTTTACTGACGCGAACCATTACCGTCGTCTTATGTGCTTCGAGTCGTCGAACGTGGGATTTGTAGGCTTTGTCGACATCAGACTTTACCTTTCCTGCAGCTTCCTTCATTATCGCATGCTGCTTCTCCGTTGATTCAATATTGTTGAGCAAAACTTTTATCCTCTTCTCTCTAACACTTTGTAACTCCTCAATGCTTCTCTTCAAACTATCCTCGTGCTTAATTGCAGGTATGATAATCTTTTTGCCTTTGTGCGCTTTATCCCTTGCACATTTGAAACAGATGTACATTCGGCACGCGGTGCAGAAATAATCCTCTATCTCAATCTTATGCTTCTCACACAAATGTCTCCCTTTCAGAGGAATATCTCCTTGATCTAACTCGTCCACTTTCAGTACGGTGTGTTTGGAAAAGAGTTTCCACTGTGAGTGGATGTTTTCACACACCACGCACATAAGCGCACTGCAATCCTGACAATATACGGCAGCTGGGGATTCCTTGGAAGGGGCGCAGTTCATGCACTTCGAGATTTTAATTGCCTCTCCGAGAGATTCCAGACGCATGTTTGTTTGCAATTTGGTCACACCTCCACTAGGGACCTGAGTCTGCTCTCTGCACACAGGACATGGCATTGATATTGGCTTTCCTTGTGCCTCGTGTAGTTGTTCGAGACAATCGAGGCAAAATGAATGGGCACAAGATAGGGACTTCGGGTCGCTGAACATCCTCAGACAAATAGAGCAGCGGAGATTATGGGCCATGACTTGGTGAAAAAACGCCATTTTGACACCTGCATGCATGAACAAATAATGAGATAGCTGTGGACACAAAATATACAAAGATTGTCCCTTTATGCTATTGTAATCTTTTGTTCATATACTGTGATGGCTTGCAATTCAGCAAAGCAGCTGTCGTCCTCACGAAACTTTACCAATGTCGGCGTATAGTTTTATCTTCTCTCTCTCTCAAAGAAAAAAAAAACTAACTGTAAAAAACGAATGTCTGCTCAGACGAAGAGAGGAATATGATGGATAAAAACAGAACTTGGATCGTTTATAATCTGTACCCCCTCCCACCCACCTCCCCCCCCCCCTTGAAAGGATGGCAGGGTATTAAAAATGCTTAAAACCAAATAAAACATCAAAACATTTCTGAAGACCAGAACGTTCACCGATAACAAGGACAACAACAAATATGTCGTGTTCTAACAATTACCATCGTGACATGCACTGTCTTCGATAGAAAAGACGGACATGCAACGATGTGAGACTTATCATATTCATTGCTGAATTAGCAATGAGTATGATGAATGCAGTCCGTTTTGTTCAATTTGTAACTTAAATGATACAGGTGAATTAATTTGGACCTGTCTCACCTCATCTCGTCCCATAAATAAATAGTCAAATAAAATAAGTCAAACAAAATAAGTACTTGATACTGCCAGTAGTAGTGACGTATATTATACATATACACATTGAACTAGACAAATACCCACAATTATCATGGCTTGCACATCGTTGCCAATGTTGACATGATTGAGTTTTTCGGGCAGAATGTTGTCTCTTTTTGCATTTTTTGCCATTCATAATAACTGTCATTCATTCATAATTGATATCAAATTTGTATCTTAACAAAAAGGCTCTGCTTGTAGTTGATTTCACCTCTTTTTGTCATTCCCATTACATTAATGTATTTTGAATTATTTTGATATGGCCTATCACTTTACGATTTATAGGCCCTATACTTTATGCTTGATAGATGTACCTTTTAACAGTTTTTATGTATAGTTTTTCATGTAATTATTAGTAATGTCATAGGTATTTCATAGGTATTGTTCTGGCTTATATAGATGTTTAGAGAAAATTATGCCGCAGTCAATATCCTCCCCTTTCAAAATCATCTCACCCCCCCCCCCCCCTTCTCTTCATGCCTTTCATCGCCTGCAACGTGTAGAGCCTAATGTCAAAGGAAAAGACTCACATGGCTGATGATTCACTCCGCCGTCACTTGATGGCGACTGGAAGCTATCGCCTGCGCCGATCACCATGGGGATGGGCCTGGTAGTCGACGCCGTCGTCCCTTCTGAACAAACAGTTGCCTGGGTTGGCATTCCAGATGTCATTGTGGCTGTCCCGTGAAGAGCAACCGAAGCCGTCGCCGATGGCTGTCGTCTCTTCCGGCTCACCACTCTCGCTGATGGCATTGGAGGCATATTAACAGAGACAGCGATGCCGGCACTCCGGCCACGACGGCAGGCTGTCTGCCTCGTGATCCTTCTTTGCCCGCGGAGCACTGATGCCCGCGTTGCTTTTGTTTTCGGCATATAGTCGGAATGTGGCTGATATAAAAATGATCGAAGAAGATCTTAATCACATGACTGGTTTAGAGCGCATACGTAGCCAGGTACATGTTTTCATTTTGCTAACAAGACATAATTTGTTTATGACCGGTCATGAATAAGGTACAGTGATAATGATTCATTATTAGTAAGCCCCACTTTCAAATCGCGATGCATAGTGACCGGGCGAGATTTCATCGTTTATTTACTTGGAAAAATGGCTGCTGTGGTGTTTCATTAGACAAAGATCTGCTTCGTCATTTAATAAAACAAATAATAATGTCATTTTGTTTAGGCATTAGTAAAAATAATTTACTCATAACATTGACACAGTCCAAACGTCCTCGGCTCTCGCCTCGGTCGTGTTAACCTGTTCCAAAGGTATCAAATGTGGGTGATTATTACTAATGCCCTTACTGATGTGTATTTTGGGTTACAGCTCGTTATTCCGAAGGTTCGTTATTCCGAAGGCTCTTTATTCCTAAGATTCGTTATTCCGAAGGTTCATTGTGCCGAATTTCATTTTCGGATTAACCGATCTTCGGAATAACGAACCTTCGGAATAACGCCACAAATTTTCGGATTAACGAACCCCTTTTCAATTTCGGATTAAAGAACCTCTAGGTATAGGGAATTTGCGTTTTTCGGATTAACGACCCTTCGGAACAACGAACCTTCGGAATAGCAAACCTTCGGAATAACGAACAGAACCCGTATTTTGTATACTCTACCTATTAGAATAACACGTACTGCTAAGTGTGTCTAATGATATTGAATGTGACGACATCATGTCTTGAATATATATACACTGTATGTATATATTATAATTATTGTATATAATGTTCTTTCGTAATTCAAGCATGATCAAAGTTTTTTATACATTGAATAATTTTTTGAATATTTTTTTTTAGTTAACTCTGGTCAGTCACTTGTGTATTTTATAACATTGTCTGTACCTGTTGTTTGATTTTAGGTCAATATTTTGTCGTAACGAATCACGTATATTGGATGCAGAAAGTGCAGAAATAAAGTCCTTCCTTCGATAAGGAAACAAACCAATCCGTTACACTCAATTGGAGCAATGATAATATAATAATAATAACAATGATAACAAGATACAATTTAGTAGTAATTCAGATAATGGTCTTATAAACAGGGCAGCCTATTCAGGGCCACGTTTCATAAAATATGATTAATAGGATAACAACTCTTGCTAGAATAGCAACTTCCCATAGGAACAGCCAATCAGGAAGCTGGATTTTGTCGTTACCACGACACTTGCCATTCCATCAACAGTTGTTATCATGATCACATCAACATTTTATGAAATGGGGCCCAGGTTTTATTGCACTGTTCTTCCAGAGGGCGTTGTTTATGCCATTATTGTTACCCCAGCATTAGGCTCTGAATCAAGCATTTTGTGTGATTTTCTTGTGATAGATGTCAAAAATCATTCCCAATTGTATTCACTACTAACTACTAAGTGAATTGCCTGTCTCTGAGGTAACTGTTGTCTAATGTCAGAGGTTTCCTGTTTATCTTGTCAATCTCTGTATATTCCACGTCAAACCCCTTCGCCCCCCCCCCCCCCCCCATATCATCTGGTTTCTCTTTCAGCATCGAGTATATCTGCTCTCATCTTTCATCAATTGCTGTCTTTCTCTCCAATTTTGATATTACAGATATCCTTTCGAAAACATGTATATCGAAGACAGAATAAGGTTGTAAAGTTTAGAGTAATGATCAAATGAAGAATAATGGAATCTCGCGTCATCGGTGCAGTAGACGATCGTCCTATCTAGGACAATTTCATTTTGATGACTAACTTCGAGACTCTATCAACTGGTAGAATGGGATAGAATCGTTTCTGAGCAATAGATTACAGACAAATCATCCCATGATTGACATTTTTAACCTATCTTCAAATTCAGTAACTGGAGGGGGGGGGGGGGGTGTTATGGGTTTTTGACCCCCCCCCCCCCCCCCCCCCCGCTGGCGAACAGGGTCCGCTTGAACAATATGATTAATTATATACATATAAATGACGCAAAAATGAACACTACCACTTCAGTTTTTGCAACATAGATAAATAACCAACGTAACGTCTTACTCTTTTGATTGAAAATTTTTCAAAATTTTCCACCCTGAAATCGTTAAATGTCAGTTCTAAAGATGAAAAAGATTCCTCGAGTGGGAGATCTCTTTCCTGCCGCTTCTTCCCCTCTCGGTCGTTCCCCCAAGGTACTATAGATTTTTAAATAATTTGAGCAATACAGTAATTGACGAAGGTCACGGAACAATCGGATAATTTTTGTTTTTTTGTTTCTTTTTTTTGTGTGTGAATTAACAAACAACCGACTTACCGTCTTACATTTTTATTCAAAACATTTGCAAAAATGTTTCCTAGTATGTGCACCTAATCGATGAATGCAATTCTAGAAATGCAGAAGCAAGGGGTTATAGCCCCTCCCACATCCTCCCTATGTGCGATTTTCAAATAATTTTTTTTTTAGATAAAAAAAAAAATCACGTAACAAAAAAAAAAAAAATAAAATGGGTTTGTGTGTGTGTGCTTTGTCAGTAAAAGATAAAAATACCCGCTCTCACGATATACGGTTAGCATACGCTCTTCATTTGTTAGGCGAACGTCTGAAAGCTAGAGTTTGCCCGAAGATTCGAAAGTATTCGAGCGTATCTGTGTAGGCCTATAGACTTTGCAAATTTCGCACCCCCCCCCCCCCCCCCTCTTAATGGTGTGTATACGCTATAGGCATGATACGCTAGCTTGTATGCTATGATTGTGTGACGGGGATTTACTTTTTTGATTGAAAATTGTACAAATGTGTCATTCAAAATATGCACCAGATCGTTAAATTCCAGTTGTAAAATGTGAAAGCTTGCTCGTAATAGGGGTAAGGAACTACACCTCCTAACACCCCCACTCTCCTAAAACAGGAAAAAAAAAATATTCCAAACGGTCTTGCCCTCCCTGACCCTACCCCGGTCAGTCCCTAGTAAGAAAGGCCAACTATTTCAAATTTTTAGAAATGAAAATCCTATAGTTACGGACCTGCCCGGGTTCGCTCAATATTGATATTTCTTAATGACATTTCAAGAAGAACAAGAAGGTTTTCCATGCAACACAATCACTGGATTGACTTGGCTAAGCAGCGCTTGCCTATTTTGTTTTCTTTATTTTTTTTTTATAGGTATGTCTCCATACACAGATCACTTACAGTAAGACACTACACAATTGAACTTACCTTTTGCACCGTTCAGATAAAAGAGGTATGATTCACTGGCTGAGAAGAACAACCCTGGATTTATCCTCTTAGTAGCTCCAAGCAAACATTGTCTTTCAAAAAACAAAACAAAAACAACAACAACAACAACAAACATACACACACGGTATAGACACAGAAGAGACACATCAAGAAGCGATATATCTCTGGTGATGACTTGATGTGAAGGCAAGGTTTGACTAACACAGCGCGAGCAGGCCGACTATATGAATGTTATCACATGCACTGTACGTCATAACAGTACTTCATACCGGATATTGCAACATTTTACAGCTCACCAGAGTGCTCTTGCGCAATGTGGTGCTCTTTTTTTTTCATTGCAATTGACAAGAAAAAGTCAATACACGAAGGACAATGGTAGCGTAAGATCGTAATTATGATAATGATAATAATATGATAAAGCCACTTTATGTGTCGCACAGCAAATCATCTTGGATATCGCTACGAAACCCCGATTAATTCTATTACAAAAATAAACAAAATCCACTCTTTTTTGACGTAAGTGAAAAAACCTATAATGTTTTTTCTTATTTCATTTTCTAATACTGACATATGCATGATGTATATAGGCTTATCTGTGTGTATGTACGTATAAGCATGCAAATGTTTACGTCTGTTAAATGTAATTTCTCGTACACAGACACATTATATTTTGCGCGTTGTATTTCCCCCTCATTTTCATTTGTCCCATTTCCCCCACACTTTATATAAAAAGTCCGATGTGAGGAATGAATGGTAAATCATAGAGATCGTTTTACAAATTATTGTTTGTTTCAGTTAAGAAAATTTGGGTAACACTTATAGAGACCTCAGTATTTCCTTTATGCCACAGTCTTCTTACCCAGAAGAAGAAAAAAGAAATGTTACAACATCTAAATGAGAATGTCTGCGTTCTCTAATGAATTCATAGATACCAACTTACTGCGCAACGGAAATGGGGAAAGTGAATGGAAATCAGTAACAACGACGAGCAGACTGAAATGAATGGTAAAAAACAAGCCAACTCCTGACAAAAAAAAAAAAAACACACACACACACACACATTAACACACACACACACATCGGTATATATATATATATATATATACAACATTTATGAAGGGTTTGTTTGCAAGAACCGATAAGTCCATTTTCGAAGATTTTGAAGTACGATCTCTGTCATAAAGTACAAAATAATACCTTTTAAATGATATATTGGTCACTACATATTGAAGTTATGGTCAAAAGAAGCAAAAATTTCTTATTATTCTCTTTATTTTTCTTGACCTTTAATCGCAAATATCTCCATTTGGCAAATATGGACTTATCGGTTTTTACAAACAAACTCTTCATATATATATATATATATATATATATATATATATATACACACATATACACACACATATACGCACACACATACACACACACATACACACACACACACACACACACACACACACACACACATACACACACACAAACCAAAAACCGAACTCACGGATTTTGCTGCCGATGATCCACTAACGTTCGGTGCCTCACCTCGCCCCCCCCCCCCAGCCTGCCAACAGAATCGGAGACACAAAAGTTTCAACAACGTTTACAGGACACTACCAGTGACTAGATAGATAGGCCTACTCTTTACAATGTTTTGTTTTTATTCTTAACGTTCATTTCCAGACATGTCAGCTACAGGGAGTTGACGCAAAAAAGATAGCATGATAACGAGGATAATTACAAATTTACCATGTGAAATGAGAAACCTGTTCGAAGTTGAGTTATCAACGCGATTCCAATAAAGTATAACTAAATTTCAGCATGAACGCTTTGGTTAAATTGTTATATTTTTCATAAAACTTACTAATCAATTATTACACGATGCAATCACACTTGGTAATGCTACATTGCAGCATCACTAGATTTAGGCATACAGCATGAAGGTACAAATAGACTCTGATATGACGTGTATTTGCATAATATATCTATCACGTATCAACTGCACGTAATTATGCATTGTGCAGAGTTTATCATTAGCAAAGCAATTTGTAGTACTTTATATATCATACAAACACAAAATATAAATGTATTTCAAGCTTATTTCATTTAAAGAAGCCTCATCGCATTCAGATGAAAAATCTTTTCACAAAGCTCTATCAAGTTTTTACTAAAACATAAGTCTCCGTTCTGCTCATCAACACTAAATCAACAATATTCTGTCTACATGCACTAAATATATTATGATCATGTTTATAACAAATATCGGGGTCATCCCACGAGACTGACAACCACGAATCATACAGCTGACGAATCCGACATTGAATAAAGGTCAATAAGTCATACAGCCCATGAGTTCGACACAAGGTAAAAACAGCCCACGAGATCGACATATTATGGGACTTAATGTGTTGGTCGCGTGGGCCTTGTTTGCTTTAGTATCGAACTCTTGGGCTGTATGACTCATGGGCTGTATGACTCGTGGGTTGTATCATTCTTGGGTGTCGTGCTCGTAACGTGCACCCCAAAATATCCGGATGGTCGTGTCTCTTGTACAACTTGTAATATATCGTGTGAAATTGATGCGAAGTTTTGCAATGGCCGACTCGAAGAAATTCACAAAGGTCTCATCGATAATATTCTGGGCATTTCAGTCATCGACAAGTAAGTTCATTCCCACAACAGAACAAAAAATAAGATTAGATCATAAACTGATTGCATTCATCAGCTTATCTGTGTGCGGTGACTATTACAGGAACGTATTTGAATTCCAACTGACCTGTTTCATACAGGCATTTGCCGCCATTTTGCACATACACGTTTGTACTTTACGGTGATGCAGTTTCTACGGCAGCGGCAGAGTAATATAATAGCCAATCAGTTAAGTAATGTATACATTATTGATGTGGATATATGCATACATTATTGCTGGGCACAATAATCACAAACAAAATTATGTATGAACATTGATGAAACGGAAACTTGACCCTGTTATCCTCTTGGTGTATGGTTATATCCAGCCGAACCTTATTTTAGGTATAGTTTTCTTAGAAATAAAGACAAAACGCTCTGTTAACTCTTTATGTGCCACGTTCGCACACCCGACTCATACGGGGTGCCAACTTCGCATATTCTGCTCAAACGCACAAACCCGCCCAAATCGATCGATAAATAGCCAAATGCCGCAGTACAATAAAAGCGTTTCTAGTGTTTCCATTTCTGTCACACGTAGCTTGCATTTTACGTCGAGATTGGCCATCAGAGAATGTTCTCTTTTTGATTTCTGAGTAACTTCCCCAGTGACTGCTAGAGTGCGGAGTCTTCATACGCCCTGTACCATTGTTTTGTGAGCGCAAGGAGCATTGGATGACAACGAGACAGTAGGCTCACCCTTCGTGCTAACACGCCAGCAAACGAGCAACCGAGGAGCAGCCAAAATCAAGAGCGTACTCGCGTACGCTCTTGATTTTTTTTTTTTTTTTTTTGACTGAAGTTCAGAAGTTCGCGTAATACACGCTGTAGAAATGAATACTAAGTACTTAGTACGCAAAGTCCGCCATTACTAAGTGGTCTAATCCCGGCCGCGTTTGTTTTTTTAAGACGGCACAGATTGGGGCTTGGCGCGTGTTAAACCTATGGGAAAAACGTTGGGTTAGGGTTTTTGGTTATGGTTATGGTTAGGGTTAGGGTTAGGATAGGGGTTAGGGTTAGGGTTAGGGTTAGGGTTAGGGTTAGGGTTTGATGGTTAGGGTTAGGATTAGGATTAGGGCTAGGTTTAGGGATAGGGTCCCCGATAGATTTTTAGTTTCCCCAATCTGTGCCGTCTAAAAAAACACGCATCCCGGCCCCCATGCAATCACTGACTCAATTGTAGAGTCCGCCCTCTAGTGGTGGGGAGGAGAAAATCTCTTTGATAAAGTTTCTGTCACTGTTTTGTGCGGAAAAGTCATACTACAATAATGTAGGTAGGCCTACTGGTCATTTCAAAGGAAAGCAATCATCGATTTCTCATACAATTTACATCAAATTTAAGCTTGGCATTCTCTCTACTACTTTGGTCGTTACAAGTGTAGGATATCAAAAGGCAATAAAAGTCACATATATTTAAAAACAGAAAATTTTTACCAAGGCATGATTCCGTTGCAGTATCAAAATAATGTGGCACATAGGGGGCTTACACTGCGGCACATAAAGAGTTAAATGGAATAAAGTGTGCTTAAAAGACTTCTCTCTCTTTCTGCTCTCGCTCTTTTATACCGAGTGATCATTATTGTATCACAGTTCACTTGCAACATAACAAGGAATATTCTTGAAGTTATGATTAGAAATATCCTATATTAACATTTCTTTCTGCTTTTTTAGCAGCTTTTATCACAAATATTTCAATTTGACAAGAATGGAGTTAGCTCGTTTTGCGATAAAACTCCTCATAATATTATGTTAAATAACATGTTATGTTATTTGCTGAAATGACAACTCTCTCTCTCTCTCTCTCTCTCTCTCCAAAAAAAAAAAAAAACCCCAAAACCAACAACAACAACAATGCAGTGCAGATGTGTGGGGTACGTTATGCCTGTCGCTTTGGAGTCAATACTGGAATTCCGTCATCAGTAGTATACAAATCATTTTCATCAGAATCAGTAGTCTAAGCATCTTTGTTACTTGAAAGTTTATGAAGTACCAAAGACTTAAGACTAATTAACAGTGATTAATGCCATAAAGCTGAATGTCATGGCAAGAGATTTGAGGGTTCAGGTCCTCCAATCCTTTTACACGTTTACATTAGATTTTTTTTTAATGTATTATGGTATCCATATGGTTACTTCTGTGAGATAAGAATCTACTGCTGATCGCACTATCGAGACAGCAACGTAAGAAAGCACAGTCCAAAATCACGGACAAGAACTACAAGAAATGAAATCTATATCAAAGGAATCAAATTTTGTTCAACCCCCCACCTCCGAACTTTTGACCTTCACGCCATCTCGTAGTATAGGCCTACTCTCTGCAGCAATGTACTAGCGACTACATTAGTACAGAAACAGATTCCGCCGTCGTGACCATACTAAGGCAGCAGCCATCGCCCAATCACATACTGTTCTTTTGTTTGTTTGTTTGTTTGTTTAGGTTGGATTTTGTTTTTCGGTTGATTCACATTTGCCCTTTCCTTGTTTATATCAATACAATTTCTTCATGTTCTACAAGAAATATACATTCAAGCTGAAATTATGACTTCCCTAAAGAGTGTGGCTGGTATGCGGTAATTCAGCAGTTGGCTATACAGATGGTTTTGACCGCCATTGCAGGAATGGTGTGTGTGTGTGTGTGTGTGTGTGTGTGTGTGTGTGTGTGATATTGAGCGTTTGAAATCCATGCTGCTTGTTAACTGCCATGCCTTATCTTCTTAATCCACTCTAGGTTAACCGGTGAGTCATTGATTCAGACACATAAACAAAATATATTACATTATCCGCCCGACAAGTCTGACGGCTGACCGTTTTCTTGATAATGTAAAAACATACTGCATGTGAACATACCACTTAAGATTGTAATCACGGTAACACTACGTCATTTGAAGATTTCAACCTCTGAATCCGTTTGTGGCGCCAATCTCGAAGCACTCCAAAGTTGGGCTTATTCTTTTCGCCACCCTCGTGGAACTTGATCCGGCTTGCTCGCTCCATCACACTCGCCAGCTTGGAGTTGTCAGGAGCGCTCCGCTGTAGGATGCTTTCTAAGATATCCCGGAGCGTATTGTGGGCGGAGAGGGCGTCCTCCTCAAGCGGTGCATCAGTGGCCTTCCCGATGAACTGTTGTACAGTATCCATGGCAACCAGTGCCCTTCGGTTCTCTTCTGCCACTCCTCGCAAGTCTTTGTCAAGTTCTGCAAAGAGTTGACCGATGTGATCCATCAGCGTCTTCTTACGGTCCTCCAGAAGTTGTGAGTAATCTGTATAGGCCTTCTCGACATCTGCAATAACCTTCCTCGCAGCTTCCTGTAAAATTACGCTATTTGTCTCGATTACTTTATTGTTTCTAATAAGGGCTGTTTTCCTCTCCTCCTTCTTGCTTTCCAGCTCCTTAATGCTCTTCGTCAAGCTCTCTTCGTGTTTAATCGCAGCTATGAAATTATTTCCTTTGTGCGCATGCTCCAATACTCCACATCTGAAACAGATGTACTTTCGGCACACTGGGCAGAAATGATCTTCTACTTCCGTGTGATGTTTACGACACGAACATCTCCCTTTAAGAGGGATATTTCCTCTCTGTATGTCGGCCACATCAACAACCGTGTGCTTGGAAAATGCTTTCCAGGTGGCGTGACTCTTCTCACATAGCGTGCACATGAATGCACTGCAATCCTGACAATATACGGCGGCTGCGGATTCCTCGGCGGGCGCGCAGTTCGTGCACGTCGGCCTCGAAATTTTCACGTCGTCTACGAGAGCCTTCAAGTGCATGCTCGTCTGCAATTGAGTCAAACCTTCACTGGGAACTCGAGTCTGCTTTCTGCACACCGGACATGACATTGTTTTGGGCTGGTCTTGTACCTTGTGTAGTTGTTCGATACAATCGAGGCAGAATGTGTGGGCACAAGACAGGGACTTCGGTTCCTTGTGCATCGTCAGACAAATGGGGCAGCGCAGATTATTGGTCATGATTTGATGAAAAGACGCCATTTTCCACCTGTTTTTCATAAGAAAATGACAAGGTTTGATGTTTAAGACTTGCTAGGACAATTCCACTTGCAGACCTACTGCAAATCATAGGCCTATGATTATGGGGCCTAACCTGAATGCACGTGAACAGAATATGCTAGTGCTCACAAAACTTTATTCATATCAGAGTATTTATAACTATAATCCCGATGGAATCCCATTTTCTTCGCTCAATTTTCCAATAACAAATTATATTCATTTCTGGTCAGTTTCCTTCTGTTTACGTTTGTATAACTGTAATCAATAAACTTAAAATCCACAATGAGTTTTAGTAGCAATATATATATATATATATATATATATATATATATATATGTATATATATATATATATATATATATATATATATAAAGAGTAAAATCAGTCGTTTAAACACCACAGGAGACAAAAAATTGGACTGGCTCCTGCGGTGTTTATACGACTGATTTCACTCTTGATATCTATTTACCACACACCGACGCAGAACTTTCATATATATATATATATATATATATATATATATATATAACTACTCAAACGAAGAGAGAGAGAGAGAGAGACAGACAGACAGACAGACATACAGACAGACAGAGCATAGATGGTTATTAAAGGGATGGTATAGTATCAGTGGAGATGAGAATTGGGAATTGGGCTTTCAACTTTTTGCGAGATACCAAGTAATTACTTATGAAATAGTATAGAGCATACCATTCTAAGAGGAATTCAAAGTTTATTTGATGAAAATCAGTTTTAGAATGGCTGAGACATCCAAAAACAAAGTAAAACAAAGTGATCGTAATAAAAGGTGGGTCCCAACTTTTCTTAGGATCGCTCAAGACCAATTTTCATCAAATAAACATTGATTTCCTCTAGGAATTACATGTTCTCTCATATTTCATATAAGAGGTTTCTCATTAGGTCTTCCAAAAATGTCAGAAACCCGAAGTTACATCTCAACCCAAACTATGCAATCCCTTTAAGCTCTTCTTCTATTGATTCTCCATGCCCAAATAGGATGACGTGTAAGCCATCACAAGATATTAACAAATTTGGAAAGGATATCCGACGACAGACAGACAGATAGATGGCTAGAAAACAAACAAACAAACAAACAAACGTGATATATAATTTATGTACCAATTATCATTGCGACATGTACAGCCTTCGCAAATAGTGACATTTCTATAATGACGATTTGAGACCAAAATCATGCTTATTGTTTGAAACGAGTTTGAAAGGTCCAGATCAAAGTTTTACTATTCTGTACTTCAAGGTGATTTGAACCTGCCTAACCTCATTTCATGTCATAACATAAGACACCATATCAGCGACGGATCCGGAGGATCCGGCGCCCCCTCTTGGTTAAAACAATAGAAATATAAAGATAAATGGGGGGGGGGGGGTTGCGTGCGCCCTCCCTTTAATAGGGAGCTTTAGATTTTAGACGCGCGGACGTTCAAAGAGAAAAAAACACGATCTGAGCGTGCGCAGTAGCGCGGATCAAGTTACTGCGCACACTCAGACCATGTTTTTTTCTCTTTGAAAGTCCGCGCGTCTAAAATCTAAAGCTCCCTAATTTCGCAAAGGCGCCTCCCCTTTACGGAATTCCTGGATCCGCCCCTGCATATCATCGGCTGGCCGAGATTGAGGAGGACAGTAAATGGAAGGAGAATGAAGCCCATGTGGATTGTGATAATGCAGACAATGTCAGTAGAGCACATTATTGAAAGGTTGTGAAAAATCTGAAACTCCGTTGAAAAGTTATGGATTTTTAAAGGACAAGCCCACCTTCATTATACATGTGGACTGAGTGAATGCAGAAATACAATTGTACTGGTAGAACACATCAGTGAAAGTTTGGGGGAAATCGGACAATCCGATCAAAAGTAATGTGCACTTTAATGGCCCGTCACTGTACAAGCATGCTCACCTGGAAACATTAAACTGCACATTACTTGAATAAGAGACCATTCTGAAGCAAATAATTTTCATACAACAATAGATATATAATGTACTCTTAAATGAATCCCACAAGGATTGGAACAATCATCCCCCAGCATTCCTACTGATTCCCACTGATCAATTACTAGCCATCCCCTTTAAAATACGCTGCAACGAAGGGCTGTTACGTATATGTTTTACCTTGTCTTGTGAGTATTCCGATGTTGACTTGAAAACACTTGGCCCACGGTCAAGGAGGTCCGTTACGATACCAGTTAAGCACTCCTGTTGTTGCCGGACTTCCAAACACAAGTGTAGCACTTTATGAGGAAGTATTGCGTGTATACCGTATTAAAGAGAAATGAAGCTCTGCGGGTCACATGACGTGGACAAAGAAGTGCAAATGAGCTCGTTGAGGATGAGTCCAGAGTATACTCTTGCAAGTGTCTATGGGAAATGCGTGTTGTAGCAAAATTAGCCCGTCCTTAAAACGGAGAACAACGCAACACAGTATAGGCCTGCGTAACGTCTCGAACAGGGCATAGTATTTTACATCCTCAAGTATATTCCGGGTAGTTTTGTGCGACTTTGACTGTTTTTGTTTTGTATTGTTGTTTTAAAAGATTTGTGTGTGTGTGTGTGTGTGTGTGTGTGCGTATGTGTGTGTGTGCGCGCGCGCGTGTGTGTGTATGTGTGCATAATCTAAAATCCCCAAAATGTCAGGAAGAGAAGGACTGTGGGATTTTTACCGGATGTGCACATCAAAAACATTCCTGCAGCCGGATACTGTCTTGGAGAGTATTTAACATTCCCTACATAAAAACACAGACACATAAAAAAAAAAAAAAACAAACAAAAAAAAAAACACACACACACACAAACAAACAAACAAACAAACAAAAAGACAAAAACAGTCCTTGGTTTAGGCGCAATGCAGAAACACAATCAGGGAGAAAAGCCGTACGCCCGTCATCCTACTTTACTAGTAAATATTTTTTGACAGAGTTGACCAAAATAATGTTACTGATTGCAAAGATCACATGCATCTTCCCTGATACTCCCCCCCCCCCCCCCCACCTCCTGCTTCTTTGCATCGTCCGCCAGTGTGTTATACTGCCCTCTTACGGGCAGTGTTTGAGAAGTATGTTAAATTGTTGTTGTACAACCTTCGCCCCTTTCGGCCGGCAGTTTGTGTTGCGTGAGCATAATAAAGTTTGCTTAAACCTTAACTATTGTGACTGGTTATCCATCCCCGAACGATGTTCTCTTAATGGCGGTCGACCTTTTTCATGACTAACAGAAATGTTTTGTGCGTTTGGTACCAAGAAGTCTTGTCGTCATATGGCAACCTGCCAAAGAGTATGTCCGGACATGCCGGAAGGGTACCAGGTTAGGTCCAGTTCATCTCCTTTGAGATCCAATGTTTGATGTTTCAATGTAATCGTGGTAGTAGGTGGATGAGCATGGTGACAGTCATATCGTTGTCGTTTGTGGGAGAAGGAGCGACAGGAGGTTTGAAGCCTATGATCAGATCCAGAATGCCTTGTTAACGCTTTTGAAGTATATAAAAAAAAAGATATGGCAATTTAACTCCGAGCCTCAAGTAAGGATGACGAGTAGATTGATGATGGAATACCATGTGCGACAATCTATACATATTCATATTTTATGTGTGACTGATAGAATTTAGGTTACTGATATTTTGATTATCGAGAATTTGTAAGTGGTAGACATGAATAGACTATGAAAGACGACTTCACAAGCACACACTGTATTTGATAATTATGTAATGATATTTTTAAAGGATGGTTTGATGATTTCTTATACAAGGAATGCTTAACATACGTGTATGAAAACAAGTATAATTATGTTTATATATTGCATGATAAGCGATCCGTGTGCTTATACACATAGGCATGTATGTGTGTGTCCGCTTGTTTTGAACAACATTTAGCGTCTTACTGTCGTCACAGGAAACAAAGAATAAGACCCCTATGTCATTTTTCGGAGGGGGGGGGGGTGGGGCTGCTGAATATGCTACTTTTTAGATTCTGAATGAATGCAAATACTTGTAATAATGATTGACACTCAATTATGCAAGACCCTTTTGCTCTCTCCCCGAGGGCTATTATGAATAGCGGAACACGAGTGAATGAGTATACCATTCTAAATAATTTTCCGTATAAAGGCAAACGAAAACAACTTGTAGATGAAATGTTTCATTTTTGCTATTAACCATTTTTACTACCGTTTCCTTTTCGCGAAGTAAAATTTATTAAACTGAAACCTCAATAAATTCATTCTAATGCTTTTTTTTAAAAAGAAGCGTATCAAAGCTAAAGAGAACAACAGGATTTCAAGAGATGCCTACATGTTGTTGTTGTTGTTTTATCCATCCACCATAAGCCCCTTCCCCTTCACTCCTCATCCCACCACACAAACATGAAGATACTCACAAATACTTAGATTGACATTCGAAAAAAAAATCTGCAGCTTTTATTTCTAATTTTTCAGTCCCATGCACAATTGATATTGATAATTACACTGAAAATCACAGTTAACAGACAATAGAATATCTCAAGGTTAATAGGTCTGTATCAAAAACTGAAAGAAAAAAGGCTGATTGAGTTGCTCAATGCTATAAACTAAAATCACATCCGTTTAAGAGCTTACTGTGGAAATTATGAAGTCATTGACACTTGGTCAAGAGCGTCAATATGCCCATAGTAATCTGAATTGTTAAATGTGCAAATGAAGATTTAAAAAAAATCATTCCTTTGCTGCTCAAAGCCTCCAAGGAGCTTACAACCGTCTTCATTTCGCCGTATGTTTCTCAGATCGCTCAGGTCTGAGATGATCATTCCTAAGTAATTATTTTTTCCCCTTAACTCATTTACTTCAAGAATTTTCAACTCATTTACTTCAAGAATTTTTCTCCAGATGTACATTCCTCTTTCATGTCTCACCTTCACAAACTATCTCTACGTAAATGCATAGACGTTCGAAGGGGCATGTCAGCATGACTCTGTAAAACAACCAATCTATTTTTTTTTACCTTAACTGCTGGAACACCTCGTTCGTATGCTATTATTGGAGTAATTATATTTCTGTTATTACCATATAAGCACCTTGTCTTCTTTTATAATCATTGTTATTTCATATTACGCATACGAATTTACCTCACCAACGTTAAGTGTAGGAGGATTCCATTTACTTTTGTAGACATAAATTTAGCGAGACTATATGATGTAACATTTGTTCTATTGTATAACGTAAAAATGTATCAGTATCATTATTGTTATTATCAACTCGCATGCACTGCACACCCCCACACATGCACACACTCACATTTACATTCACGCACAGACATTGCAACGTACTACACAAAATACATGGCCCCAGAACAACCATTCTCAACTTTGCACTCAAATCCTCATAATGACTCATAACAACGATCATCCTGACCAGGGTATCATAAGTAATCACAGTAAATACTACACTATTTCGGATTTCAATAATATGTTCAAATCTTCAATTGATTCCACTGCAAGTCATGTTAATAATTCCCGTAGTAATTCCACAAATAGGAATGACGACCCTAATTATAACCCCATTAAAGATTTTAGCTTAGTCCACTGGAATGCTAGAAGCTAAAACAAAAATTTTGATTCATTTGAACTACTTCTTCTTTCTTTACAAAATTTTCCCTTTTCCGCAATCGGTTTAACTGAAACTTGGCTACGGCACACGTCTCCAAATTTGTTTAGCCTTGATAGATATAAAATATTTCGCTCTGATCGTAAGAGAGGTAGAGGGGGAGGGGTAGCCCTATATATATATATAACGAATTGCGAGTAAAAATAAGAACTGATATTGATATTGAAGGTTGTGAAAGCCTGTTTGTGGAAATCATCAATGATAAAATGAAAAATAAGATAATTGGTGTTATATACAGGCCACCAAATCATAAAACCGAAACATTTTAGAAAATTTTGATGAATGCCTCAACACGATTACACAAGAAAATAAGGAAATTTATATTATGGGCGACTATAATATTGACATGACGAAAATAGATACTTTAGCGGTAAAATTAAAAACTGTTCTTTTTTCATATGCTTTCCATTCCCATATTGATAACCCAACAAGAATATCCCAAACATCTAAAACCTTGTTGGATAATGTTTTTTCTAATAACTTTTCTGTAAATAAATTCATTAATGGTATTTTATATTATGCTATATCTGATCATTTACCGATATTCATTATTCTTCGTTATTCTGAAAACGTAAAAAGTATTTCAAAACCCAGGCCGATAATGTACAGAAAAGAATCAGACGAGAATATTGAATTACTTAATCTTGATTTAGTGAATGAAGAATGGCAAGAAGTGTATCTTCAAAATAACGCCGATAAAGCTTATGATATTTTCCTAGATAAACTTTTATATTATTATCGAAAAAACATTCCTTTAGTTAAGAAAAAAACACGTAGAAAGAACAAACATCCCTGGATTACAAAGGAATCATCAATTCAATAAAAACCCGTAATAAATTGTATAAACTGGCGATTACTACCCACAATACAAAACATTTTACAGATTACAAAAAGTATAAAAATATACTCAGTAATTTGATTCGTATTTCTCGTAAAATGTATTATTCCGATAAGTTTGATAATCAAAAGGATAACGTAAATGGCTTATGGGAAACTATATATGAAATAACAGGTAAAAATAATAAGGAAACATCGTCCGTTTTTTATAATGACAACAAAGAACTCACAAACCCTGATGAAATATCTGATGCTTTTAACTCATACTTCGTAAATATTGGCCCCCAATTAGCTTCAAAAATAAAAAACAAACATGTTCATTCAACTTTACTGAATTTCTTCCACCAAACTGCGACAAATCCCTTTTCTTTACCCCAACAGATGAGGAAGAAATACTGGAGATTGTTAACAGATTAAAGCCAAGTAGATCTAGTGGCCATGATGAAATAAGTGTTTATATACTGAAGAAAATCATCAAACAAATAACCACACCTTTATCTTACATTTTCAATCTTTCATTGTCTTCTGGAATATGCCCAAACTCATTAAAAATTGCGAAAGTAGTTCCAATTTTCAAAAGAAAAGACGACCCTTCTCTTTTAACAAATTATAGACCAATATCGTTATTACCTAGTATTTCTAAAATTCTGGAAAAAATTATTCATAAACGCCTGTACATTTTTCTTCATGTAAATGACCTACTTATACCTAATCAGTTTGGATTTAGAAAGGGCCATTCCACCGATTTAGCTATAATTCAATTGTTAGATAAGATTACTGAATCTTTTGCAAATAAAAAACATTTTATAGGAATTTTCATGGATTTATCAAAGGCTTTTGATACTATAGATCATGATATATTAATTTACAAATTAGTACTTTCTTGGATTATTGATTATTTATCCAACAGAAAGCAATATGTACTATTTAAGTCATCTAAATCTCCGAATTCTAATATTGTATGTGGTGTTCCCCAGGGATCAATTCTTGGCCCCCTACTGTTCCTTGTATGTATTAATGATATAATAAATACATCAAAAACTCTTAAATTTATACTTTTTGCGGATGATACTAATATTTTTTACTCCCATGAGAACCTCGAAACACTGTTTAATACTCTGAACACGGAAATAGACAAAGTCTCCCAATGGTTTATATGTAATAAATTATCCCTTAATGTCTCTAAAACAAATTTTATACGTTTCAAACCTACTGCTTCACAGAACATTGACAGCAGTTATAATATCAATATTGATGGATTATCCTTAACTGAAGTAAGATCTACTAAATTTTTAGGAATCACAATTGACTCGAGTTTAACTTGGAACGATCACATTCATAATATCCACACGTCTGTCTCAAGAACTGTAGGAATCTTATATCGACTGAAAAACTTCATTTCTCAAAATTCCCTGACTATTCTATACAATGCATTGATCTTACCACATATCACATACTGCAATATCGTTTGGGGAAACTGTGGCTCAACTATTAGTAAAGGTTTCCGGGCAGTCACAGTGTAAATGGGAGACTTGTGATGATTACTCTCCAAAAACGTGCTGTACGTTTGATTACCAATTCCCGTTACTTATCCCCATCCAATCCCCTATTTCGTCAACTAAAAACATTGAAACTTGAGGATCTTCACACCTTTCAAACTGCTGTTTTTATGTATAAATATACATTTAATTGTCTTCCAAAAATTTTTGATGGCTTCTTCACTCCAAATTCCACCGTTCATTCATATCCAACACGTCAGTCGTCCGATTACCATCTCGAAAACCCAAGAATCATTTTAGCTCAAAAATCATTAAAGCACAATGGACCAGATATTTGGAATTCTTTACCCCCTAATCTAAAACAACGTACGTCGTTGAACATTTTCAAACGAGAACTAAAAAACACCCTCATAATCCAGTATACTTCTGACACATAAATATTCATACCACCTGGTCAACAAACACCCTAAACAATGAGTTCACGGCCATAACTGAAGTAACATTCACCTCATCACACTGATACACAAAATAACACTCAACGTACAAACCAAGATTCATCCGAACACAATGCACACCGCACTGCACCGCACGTCCTTCGCACAATTACTTCCCACTCAGTGAGTGGCAAGATTTTCTTTATGTATCTCTTTACCTGGGGCCATCTTCTTCGTCAAGCTTAGCTTATGATGATGGTCCCCTGCATTTCATTTTTATCATTTCCTATTGCTTCCTTTCATATATGATATTCGTTCTTGAAAAAGAAAAGAAAATGTATGTAAGATCCAAACGTTACGAATATTAGCTGTGTAAATGACTATGTAAGTATTTTGTTGATTTGTTGATTTGTATTGATTTTGAAATGCAGAAATAAAAACTGAACTGAACTGAACTGAACTGAACTTATTTATTTCTTTTTTGAGAAATGAAGTAAAATGTCGCGTCAAAGCTATGGAACGAAATGCTCTGTCTGCATGACAATCATGAAACTGTGATCATTTTTTCTCCTACACTGAAACCGCTATATGTCTGAAATGATGAAAATAGCAAGAGGAACAATTTAAACCTATAAAGCCCAAGCTATTCTGTGCCCCTTTCCAGGCCCAAAGGGGGGGGGGGGGGGGGGGGAGGGGACCTCCTATATAACTTCTTTATTATAATGATGTATGACCGTCATATTTGGCACATGGGTATAGCAACTCATAATCTACATGACCCAACATTTGAAATTTCTAGAGGCAATCCACTAGGGGCGATATTTACCAAAATATAAAGAAATTCATAGGAAATACGCTAAAATCATGTTTTCTCTTTTTATTTCTTTTATCTCCAGTATACATGCTTTATTTTATCTCAATCATTTTCATATTCACCACAAAGGAAAAGCAAGTCAACTTTCACTGTAAGTTATGGCTGAAATTTCTCAAGGTCAACATGTGGGGGCGCTATTCATTACAATAATTATAAAGAAATATATGAAACCTACGATGTATGGCTTGGAATGGGTACATATAGTGGTATCACATTTCATATTTCCAAAATATTGAATTTTGAGTTTGCAGATTGATAATATGATAAACAAATGATATTACAGGCAAAGCTTGTGTGAAGATAACAGAAAATAAAAGGTTAGTCTTTAAAAAATGTTGTATTTTCGATTAATTCTATTATATCTATTGTTTGATGCCTATGTCATATGAAAAATAAAGGAAATAACAAGAAGACCATTTCAGGGTAATTCACAACCATAATTACTTCACAATTTGGTCCCTCAGCAAATTACAGCCAAGAAAACCCCCATTTGATCCATTATCATATTGTTAACTGAATTTGAAGAAGAAAATCATGCAATAGGCCTATGTGATGAACATGGTTGTCAGTTTCCGGTTGCCATGGCAACCAGCAATATCGAACATAGCTAAATTATATATAAAAATTTTTGCAATAAGATTTGAGGAAAAGTCAGCAAATTTGGTTGAAATCGGGTAAAGGGTGTAAGAGTGGCAAACGAAAATACGCTGGGGGCACAATGTGCCCCCCCCCCCCTTGAGCTTTATAGGGTTAAACCATCCTTTACTAATGCGGTCAAAACAGATGACCTTCAAAAAGCACACTGATCTCCTATTTGTCTTTTTACACGATAGAATTTCAATGCAAAAACCCATTTCCACAGAAAACTTTGCAGAATGAGGGGTGCATAAAAATTAAAGTTTCACTTACATGCTGAATACCATTCTGATCAGGCCTTCAGGGCAATCATTCAGGGGCACTTTCGATTTTTTTTTTTCATTTTTCGGAGCATTGATATTTCATCCCACCTTCCTTCCCATTCTCATTATACAAACGTACCAACTATAATCATTATATTACAGCTACCATTATCGTTATCGATAATAATAGTCCAGTTAAAATATGGAATAACCCAAAACAAATGCGACAGAAAGCATTCCACTTGCATTTAACCTGGAAGAGCTATCAAAATAAACATAGTATAGACATAATATACAAGCATAGTATAACATAATATCATGATGTAAATGAGTATCACTGTATTTTAAGCAACCAACATAAGGGCATCGCTGATCATAAGGAAAGTAATTTATAGTGTTTAATAGCTACAATATATTGGCATACGTAGGCCTGAATGAAATGCGGACAATGTTAAATGTATCAATTTCATTCAAAGAAGTCTAATCGCATTCATTTCAACGACAATTTCATTATATAGTATAGATTAAGTAAATGCATTAATATATTTAGTAGAACACATCAGTGAAAGTTTGACAAAAATCGGACTATAAGTTCAAAAGTTATGCATCTTTAAAGTTTCTCTGCAGCCGTTGCTGGATGAGAAGACCACTACAATTACGTGATATAAAAAAGTTATAAACCGAATTCAACATATTATTTTCATATTTCTTACAAATTGAATGAGCGTTGTTTTAGAAAGCAAGGGAAAGTATATTTCCATTAGTTATATGCGTCAGTAACAATCAAGGGAATGAGTTTTTTTTTTTTCAAAAAATTGTCGAATTTTCTTTACATTTGCTGTATATAGTTGTTCATATGAGACGAGCCATCACAAATTGAAGCAGTGTTTGGAAAGGATTGTCCCATTTTCCTCAAAGTTTCACTCATGTGCTCTGCTAATATAGATGCATTCACTCAATTTGCACACGTACATTTGGGTAAACCTTCCCCTTTATGTAATTAAGGCGCTATATTCTCTTATCTAATCATTCGTTACTACTATTATTTTTTTTGCTGTGAACGTGAGCATCAACTTTTAATTAACGTAATTTTCTTCTAAATGCACCAATAAATTCATGCATCGTTTGCTTTGGTAACAAACACTGTATTCAGCCGATCTTTTGTATGTTTTCTGATGTTTCACTCGATTTGCTTGGATTCATTTATTAGTTTTTGCATTTTCACTGTACATGTACACACATTTTTGACTATTTCATATATATATATATATATATATATATACAGGGTTCCACACTAATTTAATTCTTTGGTGGCCCAATGGGGCCACCAAAATCATCAATTCAAAATTTGGGGTGGCCCGAGAGAAAAATTTGGTGTCCCCCCCTCCCCCCCAAAAAACAACAAAAAACATTAAAAGTCCTGTTTTTTTTTTTAATGAGTCACAGGCTCACAGCATGCATTTATGCATTTCCTGGGCAAAAAAGTTACGAATTTATTGACATACTTTTCAATAAATTTTGGTGGCCCGAAGCGGGCCACCAAATTTGCCCTTTTTCAAAATTTGGTGGCCCCGGGCCACCGGGCCACCGTTAGTGTCGAACCCTGATTTATATATATATATATATATATATATGTATATATACACTGTATATATCAGGTTTTAACGTACATTGAAAATGGGGAAAGTTAAAACAATTTATTCCCGGGACAAGACTACTACATGGATTAGCATGTCTGGGCCGACCGCCGAGACGAGGCCGGCGAGGTCTCTCAGGACCAATAAACTTTTGCGTCGGCAAGAGACTAGCTGCAGCCATCGCGTTATGCTTGGCAGCTGTATGAGGAATTGATGGCATTATCTTCGTGGTCACTGAGAAGGCAGGTTGTCCAAAATATTTTTGTGTCCAAAATATTTTTGTTGCCGATAAGACCACAGTGAGAAAATTATGCCGAAACGCGGGAGTGCATCGGGCCGGGCACGGGGAAGCGGTGTATCAAGGCGGGGTCGCCGGACATCGGTAGCTGCACCACCGTCTAGCCGGGGCAGGGGGCGAACTCGACGGGGACCCGACTCGCCAACGACAACATCCGTCACGACTTCGGTGTCGTCCCCGCCGCCCCCGCAGGCACACCCTTCGGAGTCGCAGCCTGGGACCGCTTCTGGTGGGACGAGAAACCGACCCGAAACAGCTGCTAACGGTGAGTTTCTGCCATTTCCGCTCGTTTCGCATGTAGGGGATGGGGCGCCGGCCGATAATGTCGACGTTTTCGCGCCCCCTCCCAGCTCGCAGTTTACTGCTCAGCCTGGCTTAGCCACGCAGGCCCCCCATGCTTTAAGGGATGCAGCGTCGGGGGGCAGCATTTTCGCGCAGCCGAAGGCGATCTCGGAGCTAGGCGACGACCTAGGGTTGCATGTTCAGCCTGCTGTGAAAGAGCGCATCTGGAAAGGGGAGTTTGTGGAGCTTGGGCAATTGCTAAAATTCGACCCGCTCCCCACGAGTCAATCGCTCATGCTCGCAGTCGACTCCGTAGGTGGAGGTCTGCAGCTGAAGCCCCAGTCGCGCTCGCCGTCCATTCGCTCTATTGAGCAATGGACGAATGCCATGCTGGTGTTCGTGGCCATTTTCGCGGAGCGCCATGCTTCTCGCGTGCGCGAGCTGCTAAAATACATGAGTATTGTGCGCACGGCTGCCGAGTGTGGGTACAACTGGCACGATTATGATGTTCAATTTCGGCTAAGGCACGCGAGGCAGCCGCAGATGTCTTGGGCAAGAGTGGACAGTGAGCTCTGGCTACTCGTTGCCACAACGCAAGCGCGGATTTTTCGTTCCTACGGGCAGTCTGCAGCGGGGTACTCCCAGCGAAGCAACCAGCGCCCACCCCCCTTCCAACCTAACAGAGCACGACCGCGGGGTTCCAATGTATGCTTTGCATTCAATGGAGGGGGCTGCCTGCGGGGGAAACGGTGCCGTTACGCGCACAGATGCCTGCGTTGCAGCGACCCCTCGCACGGCGCAGCGGCGTGTGCAAAATCAAAGTCTTCCGCTAGCCAGTAACGGACCTGCTCCCACCTCCATTGATATTACTAATCCAAGCAATTTGTCATCTCCTCTGCCGGTTCTAAATCTACTTTCTCCGCATTCACATCGGTCGCTCGCGCCCACTCCCGTTTTATTGGACCGCTTATTACCCTTTCTGCACTCATATCATCACCAAGGCGATGCCCGTTCCTTAATCCGAGGTTTTACGCATGGTTTCCCCCTAGGTTTCAATGGCGAGCGTGTCTCCATGACTGCAACGAACTTGAAGTCGGCCTTTGACCATCCCCAAATAGTAAAAGCGAAGATTGATAAGGAAATACAATTAGGTAGGATAGCCGGCCCCTTTCCTTCTCCCCCCTTTGAGAATTTTCGATGTTCTCCCATAGGCGTAGTCCCTAAGAGCACTCCAGGGGAATTCCGTCTGATTCATCATTTATCTTCTCCGAGGGGGTCTTCAGTAAACGATAGTATCGATCGGAAAGAGTGCACAGTGGTTTACAGCAGTTTCGATGATGCAGTAGCCCTAGTTGTTTCACTGGGACATGGGGCTTATATGGGGAAGGCAGATATCAAGTCAGCATTTAGGTTGTTGCCGGTGGACCCAAATGATTTCGATCTTCTTGGAATGTGTGTGGATGGGCAATTTTTCTTCGATCGATGCATGCCCATGGGCTGTTCTGTGTCGTGCGCAGTCTTTGAGAAGTTTAGTACATTTCTTCAGGATTGTTGCAGGCGTATCGCAGGGGTGCAAACCATATTACACTATCTCGATGACTTCTTTTTCGCAGGTGCATCGGCTGCAGAATGCGAACACATAATGCATTGTTTCAGGGCGATGTGTGAGCGTTTTGGGGTGCCCATAGCGGAAGGCAAGACAGAAGGGCCGGTGCAGCAAATCACATACCTAGGTCTTCAGATTGATGCATCCACCCTGCAGGTACAGGTTCCGGAAGTCAAAGTTTTGGCCCTTCTCAGCATGCTGCGCGAGTTTCTGGTCAAGTCCAAGGTCACATTGCGGGAAATGCAATCGCTCATAGGCAGCCTTAACTTCATATGTAAGGCGATTGGGCCCGGTAGGGCCTTTCTCCGTCGACTAATCGATCTCACGCGCGGGGGAAGTCTGCCTCACCACCGAATTCGAATTTCTTCCGGGGCTAAGGCCGACATTTCTGCTTGGATCGAATTTCTACGCCATTTCAATGGGACGGTGAAAATTCCAGATCAAGTGTGGCATGGGAACGCCTTCTTTCATTTCTATTCAGATGCGGCAGCAAGCATTGGTTTCGGTGTCTATTTCGATGGGAAATGGGCTCAAGCTAAATGGCCGGAAGACGTCCTCGCCTGCCAGTATTCGATCGCATTTCTGGAGCTGTTTCCAGTTGTTGTGGGAGTTTCCTATGGGGTGATCAATTGACAGACAAGAAGGTAGTATTTTGGTCAGACAACCAAGCAGTTGTGGCGGTAATTAACAGACAATCGTCCACATGCAGGCACATCATGACTCTTATACGTCGTTTAGTTGTGCTGTGTCTGAAATGGAATATTTGGTTTCGAGCCAAGTATGTGCCCGGTGTTAATAATGACATTGCTGACTCTCTATCACGCTTCCAGATGGGCAGATTTCGTCGCCTGGCTCCCGATGCCGACCTCGTGGGGACACCACTCCCAGTCCAACTTTGGACCAACTTCACGGGGAACAAGCCCTCTTGCTAGAATCTTCCAGGGCCCGAAACACCATGAGTACGTACCGCCAAGCGTGGTCAGCTTTCCAAGCCTTCCGACGCTCCTATCACTTTGATATCACAGCGGCCCCTACTACTGAGCAGATAGCTCTATTTATTTCTTATCTGTCTTGGCACGGTTATTCCCCGAACACGATTGCCACGTACGTTTCGGGCTTGTCGTTTTGCTTACGCGGGCATAAGGAAGAGGACATTACGAACAGTTTTCCAATTAAACACTTAATTGAAGGATGTAGACGGCTTCATGCCAGGGAAGATATTCGTTGCCCCATTACGCTGACTATTTTGCGGCGCCTGGTACGCGCGTTACCTTCTGTTTGTGCGAATTCGTATGATTGCATTATGTTGACCTCCGCTTTTCTTGTTGCGTTTTTCGGTTTCCTACGAATAGGCGAATTCACAGCCACGCCACAGCGCGTCCCCTTGTTGACCGATGACGTCACCATTAAGGGAAATCCCCCTCACCGACGCTTGGTCTTAACAATTCGGTTGTCCAAAACAGATCAGCGTGGCGCGGGACGTGTCATAATCATTCCAGAGAGTGCATGTGCGTCACTCTGCCCGGTGCGGGCAGCTTTGAATTATTTGCGCATTCGTTCTGAGCAGAGAGGGGCATTTTTTCAGCAATTCAATACCACTCCCTTGTCAAGATTTGAATTTAATCGCATTTTGCGGCGCTGCGTGTCATTTGTCGGTCTCCCGCTGCAATGTTACACAGCTCACTCCTTTAGAATAGGGGCAGCTACTTCTGCAGCTATGGCGGGCTACTCAGACGAACAAATTCAAGTAATGGGGAGATGGGCATCTCACTCGTACCGTCGTTATATTCGTTTAGACGTGTTAACATAGACGGGGACAAGCGTCGGAGCACCGACTTACCTATACGTAATTTAAGCCCCAGTGTAAGCCCCAGTGTGCTGTGCCACACTATCGGTCTGTAATTTTTGTTGTGCCCTTATTCTACACATATTTAAACAGCATTTCAATGTACAATGTTTACATTAATACACAACGTTGACAACATTGATTGAATAATGATAGTCGAGCTGCAACATAAGACAGAGGACACAAAGGTCCTCGCTCATTTTAGTCGAGGAGGATACTGCCGGGTTTGTGTTTTTTCTCTTCCACATCACATATAGGCCTCCCCACTCCACCACCACTCAGCGCACCTGGCGTCACCCAACACCAAAACACTGCAACCGGAATGCGGCGGGCAGTCCAAGAACCATCGCTGCGCGGTCAGTCGCATCAACCTCTGTAAATCACACGAGCAGTGAATTACTCTTCCATTGAGACGGTTATTACTATCCGACGCTGGGACCTCAGCCTTTAATACGGGACAACATGCGCCCTACGCTCTTTTTGGTATCGTCACCTTCGTTCATTCTTCGCCTACAGATGCTTCCATTCTGAACTGTCGTCAGCTGGTATTTCTCGAACTCCTCGTTTGTATCACATTCGAGTAGTATTAATCAACGCTATTTTCATTTCGTGCTGTTCTGGCATGCTTATTATAATTTTTGAAAATTCCGCGTTGGTGCATCAAAATGTTTTAAGAGTTGGAATGATCGCGTTAAACACAAGCGGTATATTCAATAGGTTGAACCTTCTACAGTCAGGGCTTGGTTGATAGTAAGGAAAACATGCAGTGATATTTTCTTACTAAGGCTATTGCTAAATTTGCATATTGCGGGTAGTACTGCGCAACTGACCTTCAAGTAATGATAATATAGCTTATACATCAAAGAGAATGATTTTAGCGATTTTGTGCCTGTTGTCAAATCACTGCTCCCAATGGTGAACTATGCCTTTTGAGTCATGGCTATTGCTGTTTATTGAGTAGCATCCGGACTACAACGAATAGCTAAATAGCCCATGAGTTAATTTAAGTTCAGCAAGATGGCGTAGTTTTCACACGTGCAGACTTCTATTAATTGTATCAAGTGTTCTCATTCTACTTTCGTGACTGATTCTTCGTGTAGAGCTAAGGCGATTTGGCGGAGAGATGTTCCACATCTCTTTTGGCGGAATTTACCAATTTTTACGCCTAATCGCCGATACACACAGAACTTTGTTATTTAAGGTTAACTAGTATGATGTATGTTATTGTTCTTCTGTTCGCTTATTGTGTGATACACAGGAAAGCGGTTTGCTTCGGCTTTGGGGAGTTTTATGATTTCAGAGTTACAGACCCGAGTTGACCAATACAGTACTGTGCGAAGAGCGGTCTTGCCCGCATGCCGGCGACACACATAAATTATGGCCAACAGGTGGTGTCGCTCGGAGCTTAGTTGGGAAGACCGCCAAGGGGTCACGCCCATGCTCTCCGGCCATAGGGCTGGGCTGACCCGCGGAAGTAGTGGTACTTATCCCTTCGTGAGAGGGATATCGTGATGCCACATACTGTTGTGATTCTTATCCCGCTCATGACGCTAGCGGCCATGGTTTGCACAGGCGGAGGGATATCGTGTAATCGCTGATATTTGAAGTAGTGGTACTTATCCCTTCGTGCGGAGGGATATCGTGATGCCACAGTTTGGTATGTGATTCTTATCCCGTGCATGATGCTCTAGCAGCCATGGTTCGCAAGGCGAAGGGGTATCGTGTAATCACTGGTTGTGTTTGTCTCGTTCGTGCGGACATAGTCGCACTGGCGGAGAGACAAAATAATTCATTGCTTCTGGTCAACTTCGCTAGGCGAGAGGCTGGACGCAGCCTGCTAATTTTTCAAGCCTAGAGGGTCATAAAAGTTTTTCTTCCAAAATATTACAGTTCCTAGCAGACCGCATTCCCTGTTCTAATCTTATACACTGTATGTATAACGTATGGTTGGTTTATTATCTTGCTATCAATACACCAGTTTTGAATCGACAATTTATGGAATTTGGTTTTGGGCAACCTGCTGTGAAATACAAATGTTTTCCTTTATTAAAGACCACGGAAAACGCAAATTAAGAGTCTCTTGCCCTTTTTTGTCTTGGAGTGGGAATAACAGGTTTTAACGTACATTGAAAATGGGGAAAGTTAAAACAATTTATTCCCGGGACAAGACTACTACATGGATTAGCATGTCTGGGCCGACCGCCGAGACGAGGCCGGCGAGGTCTCTCAGGACCAATAAACTTTTGCGTCGGCAAGAGACTAGCTGCAGCCATCGCGTTATGCTTGGCAGCTGTATGAGGAATTGATGGCATTATCTTCGTGGTCACTGAGAAGGCAGGTTGTCCAAAATATTTTCCGCCTCCCACCCCAGCCTCCGAGCTGATCGTATAGCAATGTTCTGTGAATGCGCTCAAAGGCTTTGGCAATGGAGAAGTCTAAACAAACGAACAAACAAAAACACAATTTCACTTTTTCTCCAAGCCTAGTTGCATCCTCGCGATGGACTGTACGGGGCTTTTCGACCCCTTTTTCCATGCACATGCAAGTTGGCATGGTTTTTTAGGTCGTTTTTCACCCGTACTTGGGCGCCGGACCGGCGGAATTTACCAATTTTTACGCCTAATCGCCGATACACACAGAACTTTGTTATTTAAGGTTAACTAGTATGATGTATGTTATTGTTCTTCTGTTCGCTTATTGTGTGATACACAGGAAAGCGGTTTGCTTCGGCTTTGGGGAGTTTTATGATTTCAGAGTTACAGACCCGAGTTGACCAATACAGTACTGTGCGAAGAGCGGTCTTGCCCGCATGCCGGCGACACACATAAATTATGGCCAACAGGTGGTGTCGCTCGGAGCTTAGTTGGGAAGACCGCCAAGGGGTCACGCCCATGCTCTCCGGCCATAGGGCTGGGCTGACCCGCGGAAGTAGTGGTACTTATCCCTTCGTGAGAGGGATATCGTGATGCCACATACTGTTGTGATTCTTATCCCGCTCATGACGCTAGCGGCCATGGTTTGCACAGGCGGAGGGATATCGTGTAATCGCTGATATTTGAAGTAGTGGTACTTATCCCTTCGTGCGGAGGGATATCGTGATGCCACAGTTTGGTATGTGATTCTTATCCCGTGCATGATGCTCTAGCAGCCATGGTTCGCAAGGCGAAGGGGTATCGTGTAATCACTGGTTGTGTTTGTCTCGTTCGTGCGGACATAGTCGCACTGGCGGAGAGACAAAATAATTCATTGCTTCTGGTCAACTTCGCTAGGCGAGAGGCTGGACGCAGCCTGCTAATTTTTCAAGCCTAGAGGGTCATAAAAGTTTTTCTTCCAAAATATTACAGTTCCTAGCAGACCGCATTCCCTGTTCTAATCTTATACACTGTATGTATAACGTATGGTTGGTTTATTATCTTGCTATCAATACACCAGTTTTGAATCGACAATTTATGGAATTTGGTTTTGGGCAACCTGCTGTGAAATACAAATGTTTTCCTTTATTAAAGACCACGGAAAACGCAAATTAAGAGTCTCTTGCCCTTTTTTGTCTTGGAGTGGGAATAACAGGTTTTAACGTACATTGAAAATGGGGAAAGTTAAAACAATTTATTCCCGGGACAAGACTACTACATGGATTAGCATGTCTGGGCCGACCGCCGAGACGAGGCCGGCGAGGTCTCTCAGGACCAATAAACTTTTGCGTCGGCAAGAGACTAGCTGCAGCCATCGCGTTATGCTTGGCAGCTGTATGAGGAATTGATGGCATTATCTTCGTGGTCACTGAGAAGGCAGGTTGTCCAAAATATTTTCCGCCTCCCACCCCAGCCTCCGAGCTGATCGTATAGCAATGTTCTGTGAATGCGCTCAAAGGCTTTGGCAATGGAGAAGTCTAAACAAACGAACAAACAAAAACACAATTTCACTTTTTCTCCAAGCCTAGTTGCATCCTCGCGATGGACTGTACGGGGCTTTTCGACCCCTTTTTCCATGCACATGCAAGTTGGCATGGTTTTTTAGGTCGTTTTTCACCCGTACTTGGGCGCCGGACCGGCGGAATTTACCAATTTTTACGCCTAATCGCCGATACACACAGAACTTTGTTATTTAAGGTTAACTAGTATGATGTATGTTATTGTTCTTCTGTTCGCTTATTGTGTGATACACAGGAAAGCGGTTTGCTTCGGCTTTGGGGAGTTTTATGATTTCAGAGTTACAGACCCGAGTTGACCAATACAGTACTGTGCGAAGAGCGGTCTTGCCCGCATGCCGGCGACACACATAAATTATGGCCAACAGGTGGTGTCGCTCGGAGCTTAGTTGGGAAGACCGCCAAGGGGTCACGCCCATGCTCTCCGGCCATAGGGCTGGGCTGACCCGCGGAAGTAGTGGTACTTATCCCTTCGTGAGAGGGATATCGTGATGCCACATACTGTTGTGATTCTTATCCCGCTCATGACGCTAGCGGCCATGGTTTGCACAGGCGGAGGGATATCGTGTAATCGCTGATATTTGAAGTAGTGGTACTTATCCCTTCGTGCGGAGGGATATCGTGATGCCACAGTTTGGTATGTGATTCTTATCCCGTGCATGATGCTCTAGCAGCCATGGTTCGCAAGGCGAAGGGGTATCGTGTAATCACTGGTTGTGTTTGTCTCGTTCGTGCGGACATAGTCGCACTGGCGGAGAGACAAAATAATTCATTGCTTCTGGTCAACTTCGCTAGGCGAGAGGCTGGACGCAGCCTGCTAATTTTTCAAGCCTAGAGGGTCATAAAAGTTTTTCTTCCAAAATATTACAGTTCCTAGCAGACCGCATTCCCTGTTCTAATCTTATACACTGTATGTATAACGTATGGTTGGTTTATTATCTTGCTATCAATACACCAGTTTTGAATCGACAATTCATGGAATTTGGTTTTGGGCAACCTGCTGTGAAATACAAATGTTTTCCTTTATTAAAGACCACGGAAAACGCAAATTAAGAGTCTCTTGCCCTTTTTTGTCTTGGAGTGGGAATAAATGTTGCTTAACATATATTTTTTTTTCTCCATTGGATATACAATGTATCACAAAAGTGTGTCCGTGGTACAATAAATGATACAGAAGGGCTAGAGCTTAAATTTGATTTACTTGCAGCCCTTAACATAGGCGCAGATGGACAGTTTTGTAAGCCAGGTCATGGTCGGTCATATTATGGTTACGTAGATCACGTGCGGCAAGATTTACAAGAAGGAAGTTTGTGTACAGCACACATGCATCAACATATTATGGGATCATTGATGTAACGATATGTGATTTAATATGTTTTTTTCGAGATACTAATTATACATGCAAAGAGAGACTCAAAGAAATTCGGGCAATTCGCTCATAGACAAGCAAATTCTCGTCCCGTAGTAAAACGAACACGAAACATATACCGATCATCACATGAAGAAATATCATTTATCAGTTTGTCTCAAACAAATGCTCTTTACAAGAATTTGTTGCACTTTGAAATTGCCCATTTCATAGTAAAATACGATTTTACTTGGTACATATGGTAGCGGCCAACAGTCAATCAGACATTGTGTGGGTTCAAACGATCAATGGCGATACTCAAATTATTTTTATCCTCATTTATTAAAAAAATATTCATAAAACGTGTTCATGACCTTAAATATTCAGCTATACAAAGTTTGCCTGCTGACTGAACCTTGTTATAGTACGAAATTAACAAAAATAAAGTTAAAGGCCGCAGATTGTGCTGAACTATATGGAGGGTGGAGAGGACGGCCCGGGGTAATAGTGTTGGTGGGGAACAATAATTTTTTTTTTCCAAATAAGCACACCAAAACACACGCACGCACACACACAAACACATGTAGTGTTTTTTTTTTTTGCAGATACATGTACTAGTAAAACCACACCTTGCTAGAAAAACAAACAAACACGAAATCATACTTCCTCGCGCGCCTGGATATGCAATTTCAAACTCTTCCCTATAATTATGATAATTATCATCAATGATTACACTACAATTTACAATCCCAACATTTGTTATTACTTTGACCATTTTTAATTCTAGACAAAAGGATTTTTATAGTGACCATTTGTTGGCTGTCTCCTTGACTTGGACAAAATATAAAGCTCTATACTAGACCATCTAACTGGACTACCTAAATCACCTAAGTTTACTTTACATTGTTAGATATATTTCAAGACAGCATAAATTCGTGGAGAAGTTGGCAGGGTCATTTTAATCATCTGTACATTGCAGCGTCCACTACTCAGACAAATATGTAGAGCTTGTCTGTTGTGCAAAAGGCGACTTCGCCGGTATCGAACTCGCGCAGGTAATACCAGTATCGGTTTGTCGGTTTCTTAAAGCTGAACTCCTTGACAAGAGTGTGCATGTACTCCAGCTTGCTCGTGTACCGTTCGATGGTCAGAAAGTTGTTCTTGAAAACCCAGGCTACGATGATAGATCCGTTCTGGCACTCAGCCGGGAAAGGAACTGTTTTCTCTCTTGTCACTTGAACTTTCTTTTCGGAGGTCACCGTTTCAAAGAGTAAAACGCTGGTACAACTCCTCACTATCACAGAGCTGGAATGTTTCTGGGCAAGAATTTGGTGAGGCTGGTGCTTACTACACTCAGCAACCGTTTTAAGTGAATCATGACCTAAGTCATTAGATAGGTGGTGCACCTCGATCTTCTTGGAATTCCTGTAAGAGAGATAAATGTCATCGGACTCGTTAATGCTGACCTCACCAAGTCCACCTTCCTCTCCGATCCTGGGACGTATAAAAGAGTTACACCCATAATCCTCTTTAAACGTCTGCGTGTAGACCTTGACTTTGTTCTCGCAATCACGAATTACACAACGTCCGTCCGATAGGAAATCCAGTCCTCGGACCTGCACATCTTTTAGCACCGTCTGCAGCAGTTCACCATCACTGGAGTAGAGGTAGATTCCACCGTCTTGACATCCAACGGCCATTGTACCATCAGCTCTTGCCGCCATACAGCTCATGCTGTCTATCCTCGGTAGCTCCACATTTGCCTTAAGAACCCATTTGTAGCGCCAGTCTCGAAGAACTCCACATCTCAGTTCAATTCTCGATGGTAACCCACTGAATTCAATCTGACTTGCTCGCTCCATAACCCTTCTCAGCTGGAAATATCCAGGAGTATCCTGCCCAAGAATATCATCTAAAGTCTTCCGGAGCGTCTCGTGGGCCGAAAAGGCGTCTCGTTCAAGAGGTGCCTCTATGGCCTTTCTAACTAACTGTCCTAGAACATCTATGTCACCCAGCATTTTTTGGTTGTGCTTCGTCACGTCAAGCAGGTCTCTTTCAAGTTCTTCAAAGAGTCTTTTGACGCGACTCAACAGCGTCGTCTTACCTTTTTTGAGTCGCTGGATAGATGAAGTGTAGATTTTGCCAACATTGGCCCTAACCACTTTCTCACATTCTTTCAACACCAACTGCTTTTCCTCGGCTAATCGTATCTTGTTGAGCAGGACTGCTTTCCTCCCCTCTTTCTTATTTTCCAGCTCTTTAATACTCTTCGCCAAGCTCTTCTCGTGCTCAATCGCAGTTATGATCCCTTCATGCTCCAATATTCCACATCTAAAACATATGTACTTCTTACACTTGACGCAAAAATATTTTTCTACCTCCGTTTGATGCTCTTCGCACGAACGTCTCCAATTTAGAGGAATCTTTTGTTGCTGAATGTCTTCCACCTGAACAACCGTGTGCTTGGAAAATCGTTTCCAATTTGCGTGGCTCCTCTCACACGGCACGCACATGAGTGCACAGCAATCCTGACAATAAACGGCGGCTGGGGATTGCTTAGAAGGCGCACAATTCGTGCACGTTGGCGTCGAGATTTTCACGTTGTCTAGGAGAGATTTTAAATGTATGCTTGTTTGTAATTTGGTCACACCTCCACTGGGAATCGGAGTCTGTTTTCCGCACACAGGACATGACGTTTTCAATAGCTGACCTTGTGCCTTGTGTAGTTGTCGGAGACAATCGAGGCAAAATGAGTGGGCACAAGACAGGGACTTCGGTTCGCTGAATATCGTCAGACAAATAGGGCAGCAAAGATCCTGTGCCACGAATTGTTGAAATGACGACATTTTGACACCTGTATGCACGATAAGATAATGAGACAGCTGTCAATGCACAGCGCATTATGACGATTATTCGTGTTATGTCTATTCTAAACAGCCTTGATCACAAACCCAACACACCATAGAGCCTGCCATCAGGTGTTATGCCTATACGAAACTTAGATATCAGGGGTTCTGTGTATGCTCTACTTTCTCTGCCTGCGGATGGGTAATGAACTACGGTTAGACATCGAATATCTGCTCAGACAATGAAGGGAATAAAACGACGGAGAAAGAGACGGAGCTTGGATTGATTATAATCTTTACCAGCACCCCCCCCCCCCCAAGCGAAAGGATGACAAGATCGAAAACCCATGATCCAAATGAAACAATAACACATTTGGGAAGACAAGTACGTTCACGGATAACAAGAATAACACGAAAATTTTGTGTTTCTAACAAATACATAAGGGCGTACTATTGTAACAAGTACTGTCTTCCAAACAATTTAATACTATTCCACAATTATTGCTGAATTAGCAATGAATATGTTGAATAAAGAATTTATGTTTTTTACCATGTTTTGATCGGACATGTCTCTCCTCATCCTGTCTCATTATGATTATAATTGATAACTATGATAATAATCCGTTAACGAAATAAAGTTCGTAATACCCAGGGTTTGTTAGTACGCAACTTCTATTGATTTTCATCACAAAAAGTCCAGATTAACCCCTTTTTTCGGATTTAAGAACATCTATACAATTGTACTAAACAGTGGAATCTATGTGTCTTGGAATAACTAACCTTATTTCATTGTCGGATTAACGATACTTCGAAATAGTGAACATCACCCCTCATGTAATATGTTGCTTTGCATAAAAACATTATAATTGGAGAAGCAGATCTATGAAGTTTGGAAAAGAAATCAGACACTTTAAAAAACATCCTTGAATTGATAAAGTTTAGAAAGGTATTGAGAAATTTGCAATCATGTCTGTCTGGCGTAGGTGTTAAGAAGCTGTCGATTTGGTTTGTAAACAGAAATACACTTTTTTCATATTTTACGTTTGAAGAATAATTTTCTTTCAACCTGTAATTCATATATGTGATGTATTTCTGCATGTCCTCGTCGGATAAGTTCTATCTGTGCCAGAGTCTTTGGAAAAATGAAGGAATTTAATGAACTCTTGTGTATAAAACAGATTGAGAGCTGCTCAGCTGCTGCAGCAAGATCACGCAAAAATTACTACTTTGTCTTACTTAATCTGTATGAAATTGTACAATGTATAACTTTACAAGTGTTAGATTTATTTTTCTGACTGATTTCATTTTTCTGTTTTCATACAAGCAACATATTATCAGGCTGGAATTTCCCTTAACCCTGTAACAGTGTATAAAGCCCAAGCTGTTTCGACCCCATCCAGGCCCAAGGGAGGGGGGGGGGGGGACATTGTGCCCCCATAACTTCTTTATTATTTTATGTATCACTGTCATATTGGACACATGGGTATAGCAAATCATTATTCTATACATGACACAACATTTGAAAAATTCTCAAGGTCACCCACTGATGTCGCTATTAGCCAAAATATATAGAAATACATACTACATATGCTAAAATAATTTTTTCTATTATTTCCTCTTCCCCAGTATATGTTTTCGTTTCATACCAATAAGTTTTATATTTGCCACAAAGGAAAAGCAAGTCAACCTTCATTAATTGTTACGGTTGAAATTTCTCAAGGTCAACACATGGGGGTGCTATAATGATACTTAACAATGCCCCCAAAAAGCCAGCCATCTAAAGTACTACCACTAGCATCTGGAAGAGCATCTATACAGCGAGGAGAGGTAACGACGCTGGCATATCTCAATCCCTTCTTCTTCGTGCCTTTCACCGCCCTCAACGTGAAGAGTCTTATGTCAAAGGCCAATTAGACTTACCCAGTTGATTTTTCACTCCATCGTCAGACCCAGATGTCATCATGGATGTCCCAGGAGCAGTAGTGGAAGCTTTAGCCGATGGCTGCCTTCTTTTACGGCCCACCGCTCTCTTTGACGGCGGTGGAGCGATGTCAACGGCGACTGCGATGCTGGCACTCCGGCCACGACGACGAGCTGTCTGTCTCGTGATCATTCCAACCCCGCGCACTGGTGGCCGCTTTTTAGCTTTAGCTCTTGCCATGGTGTCTGTTATAAAATGATGAATTAGATCCAAATAAGAGTTTTGGTTGAGAATGTACACTTTATAAGTTCAGAAGGTATTCATTTTGCTTATAAAACATAAGTTTGTTTTTGACAGGTCATAATCCATTAATTATAGTGATTTATCATAGTAGGTCATTAATAGCAATCTTACGTTGTGATGGATATAATTTTGATTATAGGCAATATATTGATATCGGGGCTTTTGCTTTATCATGTTTTGCTTTACCTCGGGAAAATAGCTGCATTTGAATGGTACTAAACGAGTATAGGTCTCGACAGATTATAAAACAAATAATACACATTATGGTTCGGGGAATTACCCACTCTTGATACGTTCGAAACAATCCAAATATCCTCGGCTATCCCGTATGGCGGGTTAGACTTTTCCAAAGGTACACTTGTGTGGATAATAAGCAAATAATCAACGTTTGTGAAGGTGATGGGACAAACTATCACTTCCGAGGCGATCTGGATGTAGGTATCTTTTTTTTTTTTATTTGATTTGATTTATTTCTGCTTAATTCCGTTACATCAGATACATCTTTCCGAAGCGCAGCTGAGGAAAGATAGCGTACACATTCAGATCGCCGAGGAAGTGATAGTTTGTCTCATTGCCTGAAAATAAAGTTATTTGCTTTATATTTCACATCTAGGGTAATAAAAAATCCTAATCTATTCCACATCTGAACCCGCTTTAGCTGTCTTTAAATGGTATCCAACCAAAGAGATTATACCTATAGAGTAAGTAGTCCCCATACGCGTGCGTACAAATAGTGCGTCCAAAATTGAAGAGGGAGCGCACACTCAGCTCCTGGCACTGGATCTAAGTCTACGTTCAAGTCATATCTTCTCATATCATATGTGGAATGATATGTTATTCTTCATTACACATTTTCATTTTCAGAATCACAATGTGGTTAATTGTTTAAATATTAGTTTCTACGATGATATCATAATCATTTGAACCATTTTGGTAGAGTCCAGACCTTTTTGTTATTCGCAAAATAAACAGTGGGAACTTGGGTGTAGACTAGACAGTACTTGAGCATTATGACGTTTGTTTTGCGTACATTCCCACTCACGCCATAAACTCAAACAACATCAGCACCATTATGACGCTTCAACATGACCATTGTGACGTCACAATAAAACAACGCAAGGTCACTGCGCCGAATATTCAAGTCGAGCGCGCATTACACAGTGCGCTGCCACCTACAAACTGTACAGGATCCGTGCAATGGCGGCTCCCACAACGCAAAATGGCAGCTCCCTCGCGCGGCTGCCTCCCCACCAAAGAGATTTTTCTCCTCCCCACCACTAGAGGGCGGACTCTACAATGGAGTCAGTGATTTCATGGGGGCCGCCATAGCTCACTTAACAATGGCGGACTTTGCGTACTATGTATTGACCGATTCTGTGACGCGCTATGTGTATTTTTGGCATGGGCAGCGCCATTACTGCGGTGTATCATCCGACCCCCCCCCTCCTCTCTCCCCACCCCTCTTACGCGCGCAGAATGAAAAACTGATGCATGGTTGTTTTAGCCAATGGGCATCTCGTACTGAGTGCGCGAATGCTTGCTTAGTGCGCGAACCTCTGTTACAAGTGCGCGATAAACATGTTGCCCGTGGGGTGGGGGAGAGCAGGGGGGGTCGGCTGAGACACCGCAATTTGAGCTCATGGCTGCGCCCAGTGCCATAAAATGTCTGCTGCCCTCAACGAACCCGAATCGGTCAATACATTTCTACAGCGCGTATTACGCGAACTTCTGAACTTTTACGCGAGTACGCACTTGATTTTGGCTGCTCCTCGGTTGCTCGTTTGCTAGCGTGTTAGCACGAGGGGTGAGCCTACCGTTGTACCGCCTCGTTGTCATCCAATGCATGCTCCCCTTGCGCTCACAAAACAATAGTACAGGGCGTATGAAGACTCCGCACTCTAGCAGTCACTGGGGAAAATCTCTTTGCTCCCCACTGGACTACGCCCTCTTGTGGTATAATCTCTTTGTATCCAACAATGAATTTGCTGCGCGCACCGCGCGGCACCGAAGTGAAAGTGCGTTGCACTGTGTACTATCAAGTGACCTAGGTCACATGATAGTCCACAGTGCAACGCTCTTTTATTTCGCGCGTACTCATCTTGCGTTAGGACTGTGTGGACTGTGTGGAGGTCAGCGAAACATAAGGGACTGTCAACATAGAGTAAACTTTTCTTATCAGGTGATGTGATGGGCAAAACTACGTTTCATCACGTGGTCAGCTCTGGACCAATCATATTGCAACATTGTTAGTATGTGGAATATAATAAGAATTATATTCCACATATTGCTGGAAATATACCTCCCAGAGGTTTACCAAATTATCTAAAAGAAACAACAACAACTCACAAAACACCTTTCGCAAATCATAAGGAAGATATCACTTTGATATCGAATTTTACTTTTGATGATTTTATTTTAACACATCGTCGTTCTTTTTTTATCAAAACTTTCCAAATACGCCACCGAAAGTGTGCACCACATCGTTGAATGTCAGTTCTAAGTTCTAAGATCATACACGTGTACGTATGAGAGAACTCCTACCCACACAAACCTATTTTATGTCGCCATGCTAACACATTACATTTTTCAGATAATCATGAGAAAGGTCGCACAATAATAAAATGATTTATTTCGGGCTTTCATTTCTTTTCTCGACTTATCTTGTACCTTTTCATTGAAATATTTCCAATATTTCATCCAAAATGAGCACGAAATCGCTCATTTGAATTCCAAAAATGCAGAAACTCAATGGTGTGCCGAAAGGGGTATATCGTCGTGCGCATGGCAGATTGTCGTTAGCGCGCTTCCGTGCGCATGGCAGATTGTTGTTAGAGCACTTCCGTGCGCATGGCAGAATGTTGTTAACCCTACGCGCACTCCCATACCCTAACGACAATCTGCCATGCGCACTCCCACGCTGTAACGACAATCTGCCAGGCGCAGGGAAGCGCGCTAACGACAATCTGCCATGCGCACGACGATATAATCTTAACACCCCCTCTCATTTCGCACTCCCCCCCCCCCCACCCGCCCTTCCTAACCTGCTCTATTTTTGTTAGATTGTCCAATAATGTGGGCAGTAAATAAGAGAATTACGATACAATGAAAGAATAATCTATAAGTCTGTTTGCATTTTCTTTTTTTGCTTTGCAAGTTAAAGAAATAACCAACAAACATGTACCTATCGTCTTACTTTCTCCATTGCCATGACTGGAAATTTTCCAAATATATCATTCAAAGTTTACACCAGATTGTTAAATTTCAAATCTAGAACTTCAACACCTCTCTGTACAACTGTCGTAGGGGAAGGAAACTACCCCTCCCCCCCCCCCGGGGGGGGGGGGGATCATTGAGTTCGGCCATATTCCGGGGCCTACCCACCATACCCTGCTTGAGCGCTTTACCCGTATATAGTGTCAGAAGGGTCCATTATTTCAAAGTTTGCACTTCCTCCATAAATATTTCCATTAAAAAAATGAAATTTTAGGAAGAGCAAGAAGTCTTTCCTATAAACAGCAATGTAATTACTGGATTGTCTTGGCTACGCAGCACATTTCACGCCTCAATCTGTTTGTAGAGGCGTGTCTCCATGCATAGCTGATGTGCAATAGAATACGTCACAAAACCGTACTTACCTATCTTTTGCACTTTTCAAAAAAGGTCTGATCCAATGACTTTGTAGATAAATCCAATAATTTTGCTCTTAGCTGCTCCAAGCAAACATCATCTTTCAAATCAAACGCATACATACACAGCAGACATGGCAGAAAAGAGGAGATGCCTCTGATTTCTCGATGTAAAGACAAGGTTTGACAAAAACAGCGCGAGCAGGGGACTATGTTATCACACACTGCACGTCATCCCATCACTCAGACAGGATATTGCAACATTTTCCTGCTCACCAATGTGTTCCTGCGCAATGTGGTGCTCTTTTGTATTTTTGTTATTGCAATTGGCAAGAAAAGGTCCCCACAGGAAAGACAACATTAGCGTAAGTTCATGACTATGTCTCACATAAAAATACTCTCGGATATCGCTATTACACCGTGGTTCTTCTGTGACAAAGACGGCCAAGATCCACTCATGTTTAAAAGGATTGTATAGTTTTGGTTCAGACCTAACTTCAGGTTTCTAACATTGTTTTGTTGAGTTAATGAGAAATGTCAAAGAGGATGTAATTTCGAGAGGAATTCAACATTTATTTGATGAAAACTGGTTTTGAAATGCCTGAGATATCCAAAATAGAACAATCCTAATAACAGGTGGGACCCACCTTTTATTGAGATTGCTTTGTTTTACTTTGTTTCTGGATGTCTCAGGAAATTCAAAACCGATTTTCATCTAATAAACTTTGAATTCCTCTTAGAATGGTATATGCTCTGTACTATTTCGTAAAGAGTTTCTTGGCATCTCTCAAAAAGTTTATATCTCGATCCCCATCTCCACCAATATTATACCATAAATGTAGTTCAAAAACGTTAAATCAGGGAGGTGAGCTGGTTAAATCCATCTTTTCATGTCCTTTTTATACATACACACATACACACACATAACAGTGCCAGAGATTTTTCCTTTCCCAAACGTACGTGGTGCCTCATTGTGTGTAGCATAGTGAAAGAAATTAGACTTGAGGCGGACGTCCGCTTGATGTCTAATTTCTTTCACTCTTTATATTCTATATATACATATTATATATATATATATGCATATATATACACATATATATTGATAAATATATGATATATACTATACATATAAATATGTATTAATATATGTAATATGTAATATACATATATATATTTTTTTTTCACACAGACATTTTGTACTTTCTTCTTTTTTTCTTTCCTTCTTTTCGTCGAAAGTCCGATGCAAGGCATGAATGACGACTCATAAAGATGAATTAAAAAAAAAGTATTGTTTATGTTAGGAAAACTGGGGTAAAACTAACAGACCTCAGTATTTCCTTCATTTTGGTTCCACCATGCCCCCCCCCCCCCGCGCGCCATACTCCCATAAACCAGCCAACAGAAGCGAAGGCACAGAAAGAATGGAGAGTCAACCAGACGACATACCTAAACGCGACTGATGTACTCTTTAAACCCATTATTAAGTTTCATTTCCAAACATTGATGGCCAATTAAAGTTAAAAGTCACGAATAACAGACATGAAAAATGATGAAAATCAGCAGCTCTCTGATGACCACTAAACAAACATGCGGAGACAATTGAGCAAGTTACCAAATATTTAATTTACCAGATGTGAGAGGTTAAAACGTTAATAAAAAGTAAGATATCAAGCTTTGGGATTGGATGTACATGTAAAATGACAGGATGATGATGACAAATTCAAAATGTTAAATGAGGAACTTGTTCAAAGTTGAGTTATCAACGGTTTAGTTGTTATATATATGATTACAATCTCTCTCTCTCTCTCTCTCTCTCTATATATATATATATATATACATTGTATACATACATATAATATATATATATATATATATATATATATATATATATATATATATAATGATACTCTATAGCCGTCAGTATGCATGTTACATAATGCTATTGTACCTAATAATACTACATTGTGGCATTACTAGGTTGAAGCATACATCAGGAACAGGTAGAGTCTTTGCTTTATATGTATATGTATTAAAAGCGTTTTAATGCCATTTTAGGTTTTAATCTCATATATATTGTATACATATATATATAATATATATATATATATATATATATATATATATATATATATACATGTATATATATATACATATATATATATATATATATATATATATATATATATAATGAAACTTTATAGCCGTCAGTATGCATGTTACATAATGCTATTGTACCTAATAATACTACATTGTGGCATTACTAGTTTGAAGCATACATCAGGAACAGGTATAGTCTTTGCTAAAATGTGTGTTTGTATACTAGTACATTTATCATATATCAACTGAACGTTATTATTATGAGTTGTTCCCGGATTTTAATAAACAGAACAATTTACAGTGTTTCGCATGTGTATTACACGTACGTATACATGATATAAGATTAACGTATTCTAATATTCCATTTCAAGGAGCCTGATCGCATTCAGATGAAAAAAAAAAAAAAATCATTTCTCCACGAGCTATAGAGTATACAATATTATACACAAGTCTTCGTTCTGCTTAACAAGACTGAATAAACGCAATATAATTCTGTCTATGCATCTGCATGGTAATTACTGTTCATAACAAATATTTGAATGCTTTTTTGTTTCATGTCGTCTGATTTAGATACGGGACGCAGTATGTTCTCGACTTTGGCAACGTTTGGAAACAAGAAAATCATAACACTTGCAACGAGAGGCTCCATTATCTTCATAAAGGACTCGCCGACGATATTATGGACAATTCAGTCATTGGCAAAACCTATTCATTCTTTCATTAATGAATTAAATATTTAATTAATTAATTCATTCATTTTTCCATTCTCAGCAGAATCATATATTTTAGAGAAGTTGTACAAAAAGTAAGTAGTAAGTTCACATTCCACACTAACCCCCCTCCCCCCGAAATAAAAACAGGAAAATTGAAGATTACCTTACAAAACAACTGCAAAATGATGGTTTTCATCAGCTTGTCCGAGTGAAATGGTGAATTTCATACGAGAACATATTTCGAGTCTAAGTGGCCTATCTGTTTCGTATGGATATTTGCCATCGCAGTGATGGCAGTTTCTAATGCAGCTGCCGTAACCATGGTAACAGAGAATCAGTTGGTGTATTCAAATTGTCTTTTTGTGGATACTCCAAATGTGGATACTCCGGGTTGTGAATGTTTAAAAATGTTTATGCAACCGGCCCTTGAATTCTATCTTCGACTTTACATCATAATGACTGAATCTTCTTGTTACATGATATGGAAACAAATTAGAAAGAATAAACTGTGCTAAAATGACGACTAACCCCTCTTTTAGCGACCCTTTTACAACAATAAATATTAAGAGTGCCATTTTCAAACATTTAAATTAACTCCACCATCAGATAAAGCAAAATAAAAGCCTTCCTGTGATACCTCACTCATGTCACTTGTAACATGAAAAGGACTAGTTTGAAATTATGGGTACGTTCAGACGACAAGTCTTACCCTCGAGGTTAGGAAACCACGAGGTTAAGCTTGTAGCTAGGGACCGTGTAGACGCACTCGTATATACAATGTAGTTAGCTAACCTCGAGGTTAGCTCGATGTTAAGAGCCACGAGATATCTCGGTGTTAGCGCTCTAACCACGAGCCTTGGAGGGTCCCACTTGTAGTTAAGCACCGTGTGGACACAACGAACTCAAAGGGGCAGGGGCTTAACCTCGAGGTTTCCTAACCTCGAGGTTAAGCTTCGTTGTGTAGACTCATGTCGTGTTTAAAAATATCGCGTATTTTCTTATCATTTTCTCTGTTTTTGCAGCTTTAATTGCAAATATCTCAAAATAATTATGGAGAATCAGATTCTCCATAACTATGCACTGTCCAAACTGAATCTTATCGCCAACTGTACCAATGAATATCAAGTGAAATTTAGATTATTTTGCTGATTTTGCCGATTTTTTTTTTCCCGACTGTCAGATTTTTGTTAAACACGTCTCTTTCTAAAACGATTGTCAGTGCCGTATGGGCATTCATAGTGGTTGTTGCTCGCATCTTGGGATTGATTTTATTCCATATTTCTCTAGTGCTGATTAAATTCAGTGATAGGGATGACATGAATGCTAACTTTCACACAGAGCAGATTGTAAACCAAATGCTTATGAATTGATAGAGATTGATCTTTGTGTCAGTAAGTGAGATAATATCCCCTATAGGTACCATAAATTTAATGCGTTTTACGAACGTCGTATTTCACCAAAAACAGACACAGGAAATTTGCACTTAGCATGGCTGACACTATAATCGCTTATCATGCAACACACCAAAAATGATTTCTTTTAATGACTTGAAATTCCCAAGGCTTTTACCTCTTTCATGACTTTACTGTAAACAATGCACTTTAGAAAAATCTTTGACTTCAAATGGCAGTGAATGGAGAAATCCTGAAAAGCCATCTAAAATCTTGTAACTTCACTTAAAGTTATTATGTGTTATAAGAATATGTCTTGTACCCTGCAGCCTTATGATAGCTTCTAAAAAGAAATGTAAAAGGAAAAAATCCACTTTATTTTGTACCTCATATTTGATATCCGATATTATTGTAATTCCCCAAATTTGGATTATGTGGAACGATAATCTTTATCCATTAAAAGCAGAATGTTTTCAGTGAACACGAATTTGCAGGCCGCTTTTCGACTAGGGCAAGTGCTTGATAGCCCACCTGAATGGAATATCTTAATCATCCGAGTCTACAGATAGATCCCTTCCCCAGACTCGACAGGACAGTGTATCCCCTGCCCAGACTCGACAGGACCGCGCAGGCTCCAAATTCTTGGGCAGGTTGTTCAGGTCATTGCAATCGTCCGCATTTGCAGCGTCCACTACTCCGCCGAATATGTAGAGCCTGTCTGTTGTGCAAAAGGCGAGTTCTCCTGTACGGAACTCGCGAAGGTAATACCATTTGCGCTTTTTCGGTTTCTGAAAACTAAACTCCTTGACAAGAGTGTGCATGTACCTTAGCTTGCTCGTGTACCGTTCGATGGTCAGAAGGTTGTTCTTGGCAACCCAGGCTACGATGATAGATCCATCCTGGCATTCAGCAGGGGCAGGAAACGATTTCTCTTTTTTCACTTCACCTTCCTTTTCGGAGGTTAGCGTTTCAAAAAGCAGAACGCTTGTAGAACTCTTCACTATCATAAACATGTTACTTCTCTGAGCAACAATTTGGTCAGGCTGGTGCTCACCACAGTCAATAGTTGTTACCAAGGATGGATATTCACTTCGGAGTTCCTGCACCTCAATCGTTTTGATATTCTTGTAAGAGAGATAGATAGTGTCTGACCCATTAATGCTGACACCACCCAGTCCACCCTCCTCTTTTGTGATGGTGGAGATTTTAGCATCATCCCTCGTATCCTCCTCAAACGTCTGCGTGTAGACACTGACTTTGTTCTCGCAATCACGAATTACACAACGTCCGTCCGAAAGGAAATCCAGCCCTCTGACCCTCACATCTTCTATCGACGTCTGTAGCAGTCTACCGTCATTGGAGTAGAGGTAGATTCCACCATCTTGACAGCCAACGGCCATTGTACCATCAGCTCTTGTTGCCATGCAGCTCATGCTGTCTTTTCTCGGTAGCTCCACATCTGCCTTAAGAACCCATTTGTAGCGCCAGTCTCGAAGCACTCCAAATTTCGGCTCATTTCTGGATGGCAAACCATGAAACTCAATCTGGCTTGCTCGCTCCATCGTATTCGTCGGACTGGTATTGGCAGGGACGTCTCGCCCTATGATATCATGTAGAGTCTTCCAGAGCGTTTCGTGGGCAGAGAGAGCGTCCTGCTCAAGCGGTACCTCCATGGCTTTCCCAACTAACTGCTCCACAGCATCCATGTCACCTAGCACTTTTCGGTTCTGCTCCGCCACCGTTACCAGGTCTTTCTCAAGTTCTTCGTAGAGTTGACTAACTTGGGCCAATATCTGCGCCTTCACTTTTTCGAGTTGTTGGACATAGGATGTGTAGATTTTGTCGACATCGGCCTTAACCTTTTTCTCAGCACCTTTGATTATCAAGTGCTCTTTTTTTATTAATGTGATATTGTGGAGCAGGGTCATTTTCCTTTCCTCTTTCTTACGTTGCAGTTCCTTGATACTCTCCATCAAACACTCCTCATGCTCACTCGCAGTAATAATCTGATGCCCCTTGTGCGCATGCTCCAACACTGCACATCTGAAACAGATATACTTCTCGCACTCCGGGCAGAAATGATCTTCTACCTCCGTGCGATGCTTTTTGCACAAACGCCTCCCTTTAAGAGCAATCTTTCCCTGCTGAATCTCTTCAACCTGGACCAACGTGTGCTTGGAAAATGCTTTCCATGTTGCGTGGTTCCTCTCACATAGCGTGCACATGAGTGCACTGCAATCTTGACAATATACGGCAGCTGCGGATTCCTTGGCAGGCTCGCAGTTCGTGCACGATGGCGTTGAGATTTTCACGTCATCTACGAGAGATTTCAAATGTACACTCGTCTGCAGATTGGTCACTTCTTTACTGGGAACTGTAGTCTGCTTTCTGCACACAGGGCATGACATTGATTTCGGCTTTCCTTGTGCCTTGTGTAGTTGTTGACACTCGAGGCAAAATGTGTGGGCACAAGACAGGGACTTCGGTTCGCTGAACATCTTCAGACAAATAGGGCAGCAGAGATTCTGTGTCACGATTTGGTGCAAAGATGCCATTTTGATATCTGTGTGTAGGACAAAACAATGAGACAGCGCTAAATATGAAGTGGATACACTTAAATGTACATAGATTATATTTATAATCTATCGTATATCGTATATATATTATCTACAGTGTTGATGCTGTGATAGCCTTAATTGAAATCCAACCGACCTCTTGTTAAAGGGGAAATCTAGTCCAAAAGAAGAATATTACGAGTTCAATAATAACACTTTGATTGAAATCGGGTGAAAAATAAGGAAGTTATGGCATTTTAAAATTTCACTAACATTGGAGGAAACATTAAGTTCTTGAACGGTCAATATGAATATTCAATAAATGGCAAAGTGAGCATGCCGTTACCTCACAACTTGCCATATAATTTGTACATAAAGTTTGAAATTTCCTGATTTTCATTCATACACAATTATGCCTGTGGCTCAAATCCTGATATATCTTACTGATCAATATTCCAGAGTTATTCAACCAGGAATAACATCATGTTTTACACCTCAATGACAGAAACATTGAATTTCCGTCATTTTTTTTTTTTTGTCCATGATCAATGGAAAATTGTGAGGTTATGACATGGTCAGCTCACTGATTTGCATATTCATGTCACTGAACACGAAGTGCTTTGTAGAAATTAGCACAACTTCAAAATTCCATAACTTGATCCTTATTTTCATCCGGTTTCTCTCAAAATTTTACTGTTGAATTTCGTAAGATTTTATTCTTACACATCAGAGTAACCTATGTCTGGACTGGATTTTCCCCTTCAGTCCTCACGAAGCTCATCTCTTATACCTCATGCATATAGGTCTTATACTGTAGCCTCAATCCCTCTTCAGTGTCTGGTGGGTCGGCGGAACGGAATCATCTCTTATTGTAATTTCCTGATACATGCTAACAATCACTCCTGAGGGGCGTTTCATCAACGAGTTCGTCGGAGGTTTTCACCGACAAATTTGGTATCAGCCGATCAGACGCAAGGATTTCAGTAGCTTTTAACAGTTGTCAGTGTAAATCACTGACAAAACGTTTCATGAAACGGTCCCCAGATGGTATGTGACAGTTCCTTGCTTGTCTCTATAGTAAATTCTGTCCAATACCGGGCGTTTCCTATTGAAAGTTTTAATCTCTGTTATCAAGGTCATAGTCACCGCACCTCCCATACCAGCTGGATTCTCCCCACAGTGTAGTACGTCTATCTGTCAGTAGTAATCCCCCTCCCGTTGCCGTCGTTCTGTCCTGCTTTATTACAAGAGTTATCCTTAGGAAAGTCTTAAAAAATCTACGGCAAAAACCTGTTGTAAATTATATCAGAGTAATGACCAAATCAAGAATGATCAAAAGAATTTAGCGCCTTCAGGGAAGAGATTTAAGTCGACCCGTCTGTCTCGACATTATCAACTTTTGATGAACCAAAAAAATAAAAACAAAACACACACGCACAAAATAAAAACACAAAAACCCACCCACAAACACAACAAAAACGACTGATCTTGAGACTATTACATCTCCCTGAATACGGGTAGATCAAGTACAGTAAACAATATAGACTGATAGAGGCGGCTCCCGTTATAACGAAATCCCCGGGACCGGCACTTGGCTTTCGTCATAATCGAACACATGCGATGTATAGAGAACATCATATAGATAACAATTTCGGGACCTGAAATTTAGGTCGTTATAACGAAATTTCGTTATAACGAAGTTCGGTATAATGTGTAGTATAACTGCATGTTATGAGGCGCTTGCAGTTTCGCGGCATAGAAGACAAATCGCAGAATTTATTGTGGGCACTTACCTTCCGCACAGCTCAAAAACTTCTGATCCAACGGCGGTAAAAGAGTAATATATTGTCCTCTTAGCAGCTCGAAGTAAACATTATCTTTCAAATTACAAATAAACACACACGGTAGACAGAAGACAAATAAGTAGATGATGCTGGGACCTCTGGTGATTATGCTTGATGTGAAGACAAGGTTTGACTATTATATACAGCGCACACAGGGGACTATTGACCGATTCGGGTTCGTTGAGGGCAGCAGACATTTTACGGCACAGGGCGCAGCCATAGTGGGTGTATCAGCCGACCCCCCCCCCCCCCCCTGCTCTCCCCCACCCCCGGGCAAAATGTTTATCACGCACTTGTAACAAAGGTTCGCGCGCTAAGCAAGCATTCGCGCACTCAGTACGAGACGCCTATTGGCTAAAACAGTTTTTCATTCTGCGCGCGTGCTAATGTAGGGAGAGGGGTGGGGGAGTGCGGAGGGGGGGGGGGGGGGGGGTCGGCTGATACACCCACTATGGCTGCGCCCATGCCAAAAATACACATAGCGCGTCACAGAATCGGTCAATACGTTACTACAAAACGTACGTCATACCATGGACCTGTAGGTCCATGGTCATACTAATGTTTCAGGCAGGATATTGCAACATTTCAAAGCTCACCACAGTGCTCATGCGCAATGTTGCTTGCTGTTTTTTCCTTTTATTTCTTCTTCCTCTGTTTTTAGTGCACATACCACAAGCTTGTATGTTTTTGCCTAAATGTAGTCGACGGAACAAGTGTTTAATTCAGGAAGTCCGCAGGATATATCAGTGTGTGAGGGATCATGTTTACACTAGCTGTGCCTTTCTCATCTTGGCTGTTGTTATGCGTCTGTAAAATTCAGAAAGAGGAAAGCAAATAAACAGAGGAACATCCATAATATGATATAGATAGGTCATAGATATTTGATATGATATATGATAATGATATGATATGATATGATATGATATGATATGATATGATATGATATGATATGATATTAGTATCTATTGCCTGTTCAATGGTGAAAAGCAGAAATTTGTTTTTCACTTGTTGACTTGATATGATAATATGATAAGATATGATATGATAATATAAGATATGATATGATATGATATGATATGAGTATTTGATGTCCGTTCAATCATAAAAAGCAGAAATCTGTTTTCACTGGTACACAACGGAAAATACATTATTCAAATGCAATCACCCAAATTTTACGTAAAGTAGTACACATACGTGCATACATATATCATAGACCTAAATTGCCTCTGTCATCGTGGTCATAATGAATAGTATTACCATTACAGAAAATAATTCATCTGTCGTGTAATCTGCCATCTGTAACCTGAAATGGGAGATTTATGTTGCCTGAAGATCTCCCTCTGTCTTTCTCGATATAAAATCATGAAATTATGTACACAAGCAATATGCCTTACAGGGGCGGATCCAGGAATTCTGTAAAGGGGGGGGGGGGGGAGGGCGTGACTAATATTTCTGGTGCCACTTCCGGGTTTCATTTCTTTTTTTCTTTTTATTTCTTTTGTTTTTAATGAAAAATAAAGGGGGGGGGGGCGTGCGCCGGTTGCGCCCCCCTCTGGATCCGCCACTGCCTTATGTGTATTTTCCTATACAAGACTGCACAAAATCCACCAGGATTCCATACACAGACAATAGATAAATATCATATCCGCAGCGGTGATATCTCATGTGCAAAAAGACACGACAATGATATTCTCTCTTACTCGTGGATTCCTATACTCTCCTTTTCCCTTGTTAAATTTTCTGTTACTATCATTCCTGGTTTCTTCCCTGTCATCATCAGTATTTTTTTTTTTTTTCTGAAGCCAAACACTAAACCGTCCTTAAAGCACAATTATTTTCATGTAATGAGTATAGAAAACTGGATTTGGTCTGATATATCAGAGACAAACCTATTTGGCTAAAAATTTCCCTTTATTTCACTGTTGGAAATGTCATGATGGATTGTAATGCATAAATGTCATATGAAGTGAAAACTCGTAAACGGCCAGAACTGTGCTATAATAAAGAGCACAAATAATGATAATAATAATAACACAATGATGATGATAATAACAATAATAGATAATGATAATAATAATAATGATAATAACAATAACAATAATAATAATAATAATAATAATAATAATAATAATGAAATAACACAAAAACGTTTCCTCGAGTAGGATATACACATGTCTCTATCATCAGCTAATCATTTAAGCAAACATCGTGAATCCAAAATTTGATGAGAAAGATGATTTAATGAGAACTTTTGTGTGTGTGTGTGTGTGTGTGTGTGTGTGTGTGTTATACTTTCGCATCCGCCGATGCCGAAAGTGGAAGAGAAAATCAAAAACAATGAATAAATCGTCAAACTGTGAAAATTAAAGGTCATCTGGCGACAGAGCGAAATAAGTACTGCAGTCTACGTTCTAAAAATTATAAGTTACTCCCATTGTGGGAGCAAATTTCTGTCATGTTAATGAATCAGACAGTGATAGATTTTTATGATTACGCGAAAATGTTTCTATCGGACTGAAGCAATCTAAGCTGTTTCTCCTCCGTTAGTTTGATTGTTTTTGTTTGCCCAAAAAATGATAAGCTCTCTTATTTTTAATTTGCCTGCGTGATCTTATCTACAAATGTGGCTTTCACATGATTCTAAACGGGAAATTTTATTTGGTTTCATTTCATATTTTTTCATTTCATTTCATTTCATTTCATTTCATTTCATTTCATTTCATTTTCATTTCATTTCATGTGTCTCTCAGGTCTTCATGTCTTCGTCACTTGCTCTTACATTAATTTGAATTCAATCGTGTTTCCACAAAATTTTCATTTCCAGTTCAATTTGCAATGATTTTATCTGCAAATGTTGCTTGCACAGGATTCTAAACGTGAAATTTCATTTCATTTCATCTCATTTCATTTTATCTCATATCATATCATATCATATCATTATCATACCACTTCATTTCATCTCATCTCTTACCATTTTAAACGGGAAATTTTATTTGGTTTCATTTCATACTTTTTCATTTCATTTCATTTCATGTGTCTCTCAGATCTTCATGTCTTCGTCAATTGCTCTTACATCATTTTGAATTCAATCGTGTTTTCGAAAAATTTTCATTTCCAATCTGCCTACGTGATCTTATCTACAAATGTTGCTTGCACAGGATTCTAAAAGTTAAATTTCATTTCATTTCATCTCATATCATATCATATATCATATCACTTCATCTCATCTCATCTAATTTCATTTCATTTCATTTCATTTCAATTCATTTCGTTTCATTTCAATTCATTTCATTTCATTTCATTTCATGTGTCTCTCAGACCGTTATGTCTTCGTCAATTGCTACTACATTACGGTGTATATTGAATTCGCTCGTTTTTCCGCAAAGCCATAAATATGTCCTTTCCGTTATCAGTTCTATTCATATCATATAACACTAGTCAGACATGGGTTCTTAAATTCAGATCTGCAAGATGGAGGAACAGAGTGGACGATGAGGATAGAGAGGAGAAAAGAAGAGCAGGAGGAGGAGGAACAAAAGGAGGAAAGATAAATGATTAGAGCAAGGAAGTGGCATCAGTAATGGCGGTCATATAGTAATAGTATAAATAGAAATGACTTGTAGGCATTATAGCATTATATTGATAGTCATTCTAGCAAAGAATTTTAAACGAAGGACGCCAAAGAAATCAGATGAACTACCGTATGCCTTTTTTTTTTATTTGCAAGTTTTAATTGAAATAAATTCAGACCAACCCCGAACAAAATATGTGTTTAGATAGTTCCTTGAACATATTCACATTAGATGTATTGTCTGATTGTTGAAAAAAGCTACGCACACATTATGCGCACTACTACATGTACGGTGTTTAGATAATCATACGAAACACATACCCTTCAGATACTTGAAATCAAAGACTGCAGGTAAAGAAGACAATGGTAAAGAAAACGCAACCTCTTGTGCTAACCTTTCCAGTACTAGACAGAATCATTGCAGTGATTGCACAATGGATGTAATTGAGTGTTCTAAGGGACAGGAAAACCAACTTCGTGCTCTGATTCTTAGTGAAAAATCACCAAATTACAATTATTGTAATTGCATATTTTCATGTCAAAGTGTGCTGAGTGCCGATTCATCTTATGAAGCATAATCAACGTTAATCAAAGTGAGTCTTTTCGTAGTAGAATAATGATATACTGTACAGGTGACGGGAGCAGATTTAAAACGTTTAAAGACAGAACTTTGAGGATTACATTTACACAACTCAAGAATCGAAGGAAACAAGTGCAAGAAGTGACATTATATCACTCTTAAGATAGCATAGAAATAAAGACAATGGAAAGAGTTATGAGAACGCTTATGACCTATGATCATCATTATCAAGACAATTGATATCATAAATACAATTTTCTTTCAAAATCTGAAGTTGCTTATCCCCGACTTGACATGAAATCAGCTGCACAAAATCCTGACATGCAGATTTTATTTCATTCTACCGGTGATTTGTACCGTTAACTAATGTTGTTGATAGATTAATAAATTTAGCCACTACGTTAACATCCTTCATACTCACAATCATCATTGCTACAGTAAGACGGAACATACATAATATGAATAGAAGGACGTTTTTTTTTTTAACTGCTATTGATAACAAGAATAGGAAAGTGATGATTTGTGTGCTGGTGAACTTGAGACTTTTGAGGCAATTAAATCATTACGTCATCTAATTTGGATATGTGATCGTGATCAGTATCAGTGTAAATATAAGACAAATGTGAAACTTTAATTTTCCATTATTTTCTTACCTTTTATCCAATTCTGACGAAATCATATATAGTAAAAAAACATTTACTGGATTTAGCAAGTTGGATGCGAAGTAATGTGTCACTTTGATATCAACAGTATTTATCATTCCAAATGCGATGTAAACCACCACTTATTCTCTATTTTGTGTAGACCTGGTAGCCATGGAAAAAAAGTATTGGCATAATATGATTATATTTGAATTATTGGTGTTATATTGGTGTTATATATTTTTATATTTGAATTATTGGTGTTAACGTGCATTAGAGACTATAGTCCAAAAAAGGATCAGACGCCTGATAGTTTTAGTATACGTGATTAAGATTTATCTTCAATCTCGACGTTTCAAGATGTTCACAAACAAAAAAAAAACCCAGTATATTAGACCTGATATCAGCAAGAAGTTGATGTATTGTGAATCTTTTTAAAGGAAATTACGACATGGCATGGATAACGAATGTGACCTAATGAGAACTTGTTAGCACAATGTTAATACTGTATTTAGCTGTTTATGGAACTGCAATTAGAAGGTTGTGTTTCCGTATTTGTCTTTCCCCAACAGTATATAGTATACACACAGGTTGCAGGAATGAGATGTTTCAACTTCAAGATCGAAAAAAAAAATGGCACGTGAAAGCTTCGGTGTGGAAAATGTATATCCTTAAACAATTACCACGATTTGAGGTTGCTATGCTCAGGAGTTCATCCACAGCAATAATGATTCCCTACACTTCAACTTTCACAAAATGTCAACATACTGGACATTAACACTAGATACAGTGCGGATACATGAAAGTTTGATAGTCGTTTTGACTATTCTTCCTAGTCTTTCTAAAGTCATAGAAAGACTTGTTTATATCAGACTGTATGATTTTTTGTTACAAAATGATATACTGAACCAAGACCAATATGGTTTCAGGAAATTTCACTCTACTGATATGGCACTAGCCCAGTTGTATGACAGAGTGTCGACTGCCTTAGCTGAACAAAAACATGTCATTGGTGTGTTCATGGACCTAAGCAAGGCATTCGACACTCTTGACCACACTATCCTTTTACGCAAATTACATTTTTATGGAGTTCGTGGCATTCAACTGGAATGGTTTAAAGATTATTTATCAAATAGACAGTAATACGTATACTATGAATCGGTAAACTCTGAAGTTTTACCCATATATTGTGGGGTCCCACAAGGATCCATATTGGGACCACTACTATTTCTAGTGTATGTAAATGATATTACAAATTCCTCCGCAAGTTACTGCAATATATTCTGTTCGCCGATGACACCAATGTATTTTGTTCCAATTCTGATTTTCAGTCGCTTTCAAGAAATCTTAATACTGAATTGCCGAAATTATCTACATGGTTTAAGAGTAATATATTGTCACTCAATTTAAAAAAGACAAATTTTATTTATTTCCATAATAAGAAGCATAAAAATGAAATGCGTCAAATTCCTTGGAATATATATCAATGAAAATATGAAATGGAATGCTAGTCATGTGCAATACATCTCAGGTAAAGTGTCTCGTAACGCTGGTATACTCTGTAAGCTTAAGTATTATGTCCCAAAGAATATTTTATTTATGCTTTATAATTCGTTGATATTGTCAAATATCTCATATTGTAACATTGTTTGGGCAACTGCGAAAAGTCACATTGACAGTATATTGCTTCTACAAAAGAAAGCTATACGTATATGCAGGGCTCGACACTAACGGTGGCCCGGTGGCCCGGGGCCACCAAAAACACACGTCGGGCCACCAAAATTTCAGAAATGAACAATTTGGTAGCCTGATCGGGCCACCAAAAAAGGTCGGATGTTTGCCTTTGGGCCACCAAAAATAAAAGTAAGTGTGGAGCCCTGGTATATGTACCAATTCGGGTCATCGGGACCATTCAGATCCCTTGTTCGTAGATTTAAAAACACTACAGGTAAATGATATTAGTTTTTTGCAAAATTCACTTTGTATGTTTCGTTTGTATAACGGTCAGTTGCCATCTTCTTTCTTCTCATTATTTCAGTTAAACAAGGATATTCATTCTTATCCCACAAGGCAATCTGATAAATTTCATCTACAAAATCCTAAAAAGGTGATGGCTCTGAAATCTATCAGACATACTGGACCTGATATTTGGAACTCTCTTCCTTCAGAAATTCGAACTTTAAAGTCTATGTATTCTTTTAAGAAAGCTGTAAAGACAATGCTGCTCTCTGGATATCAGTGATCTTATAATGTCATTGCAATTGTATTGTATACGAAATTCCCTCGTTTAATTATCGCCGTTCAGAATTTATTGCGTAAAATAACCGACCATGACCTGTAACTGTTCACCTGTACCTCGGTGAGAAAATACTTTGCCATGCTTTACTATCCAGTGATCCAGGTGATCTAACTTTGTGTATTAGCGAAAGCAGACAGACCTCTCCTCTCTCCTTTCTCCTATCCTATCTCTACGCAAGTCATCCCTCCCCCTAGTTTCCTATATGTTATGTATTATGTACGAGGGCTGCATGCAAATCAAGCAATGCTTAAGCTGTAGCCCTTCTGCGTTATTCATTGCATCACTGATATGTTCTTTTGTACATTGTAAAGGCAATGAAGAAACTGTATTGCTGTACATTCTAAAGGTAATGAAGAAACTTACCTTGTTAGCAATTAATGTTTATGTATATCCATTTATATGTACGGTACCATCAATGTATATGATATATGTGTATGTATCTGCATGAGCAATGACATAATGCAGGAACCATGAATCAAATCAAATCAAATCAAATCAAATCAAACCAAGTTTAGAATGTGCGGGCCTGATACTTGCGGTGGTCTCCCTTCGAGCTAAATTCCGATATTCTCCTACCAAAGCAGGACATGGCGGTTAAAACATCGTGTCTATAGCAGTTCATGCTCGACAGGATTCAAATCATGATCTTCTCGTATTGAATAGGATCCAGAACCTTATCATTTTTACCCCTGTGCTCCTACACAAAGTGGTATGTGGCACAAAGATCCTGCAAAATTCCCTTGATCAGGGTAACTGAGTACTCCAGGTAGCTAGCATCGTACGCAAAGCGTGTTACAGGTGTCACAGTTTATATCCAAAGTTGGACGAATCTCGTGCTCATCAGGCAGCTATTCTACAGAACCAAGCACATCATGGACGCCAGCCGTTCACAAATTTCATCACCTTGACAGCGTGAAATGGCGACATATGAAACTCCTTCTCTAAGATGTCTTGCGACATTGACTGCAAGAGGGCGCCGTTCATCTGGTCCTCCAGGAAAGCTTCTACGACACGATCCTGAACTTTGAGCAAGGCCAGCGCCTGCGCGACTTGCTCGCACGTCAGACGAGAGATGTCCCTCGGAATGTCTCTGATGGAAGTAATGTTGGGGAGCTCCATATCGTCGGATTTACTCGACTGACTGACCATCGTGTTGCCTTTAACGCTTTCCAACGCGGGTATCGGTGGAGAAGGAACCTGGTCAAAGAAATGAATAAACGAAAAAGATGTCTCTCCTGCACCGAAATCCTTGCATCTGATTGGCGGAGTGCAAAATTAACAGCGAAAATCATTTACTGAAATGCCCCTTAGAATGTTAACACGCAGTTTGAGATCTACGACCCCAAGTACTTTGACGCGCCTCCTCCCAGGTAAGACAAAGTGATTCTTATCGGGGACAGCCGTCTTTGCTTATGTTTTTGAGGGTTTTTTCCCCCCTAAAAACAGCGTTGTAGCAAAATAAATCGCATGACTCGTTCCGTTTTCCCGAGTTGAATTTTTTCTATTTTAGTAGGGAATTTGCATAAAGAATGATAAACTTATATGCCGATGTCAAGATTGTATTACCATTAATAAAGGTAATGATAAATCAATTCATCTGGACTTACCGTTTCAATTTCCAGAACGGTTTCACGTCCAATCCTAGACGCTTCATCAGCTCGTCTGATTTGATGGCGGGAAGGGGTCGTTAATCGGTGCAAACGCACTACCGACGTTATTGTTCTATTTTTGTTGGACTGACTCCGATTAGAACATCGGTAGTGCATCTGCATCGATTGGCAACGACGCCTTCCTGCCACCAAATCAAACGAGCTGATGAAGCGTCCAGAATCGGACGTGAAACCGTTCTGAGAATCAAGGCCTCCATTTCATAAAAGATGTTAGGGTAGCAACTCTTGCTGGAATGGCAACTTCCCATAGCAATAGCCAATCATGAAGCTGGATTCTTGTCATTACAACGACAATTGTCATTCCACCAAGGGTTGTCATCACGTCAACTTTTTTTTTTAATTTTTTATTATAAAATGGGACCCTGATGATTTGATTTTATTTTGTACTTTTATTGAACGTTACCTGGATTAATCAGAACCAACACCAATAAGATTGTGTTACCATTGTAATATCGGCACCTACGGCGTAGGAATGATTGTCATGACTGCATGAGGTCGGCCTACTTTTACGAGAATCACCAGGAAATTAATTATCGGTCTGGGGTTTTTGACTACCGGAGCCAGGTATTCATCCTCTGCCTCATGCTCTACCGCTTCCGCTTCCGGGTCGCCGGCGTTAGTCCAAGCGCCCTCTACTGGTCCGTGTGGGTTGCTCTTCCGGCCTTTTCGAACAGATGGGTGAGAGGGGCGAGGAATTATAGTCGCTATTGGTGGGCCGTTTAAATTCAGTTGTGGACGCGGTGTATCCGGGACCGGAGGAGCCGGCCTCTCATCATGGATCGTTTGGTTGGAGCTGAATTTGATCCTCGCATTGGCGTCCCCAGCGTTTTTCTCATACCTTGAATTACCTTTAGGGATTCATAAGAGAAAATAGAAAGGAACAGAAATTCATCGAACGCTCGAGAAAAAGAGAGGGTCAGAGAATATGCAAATAAGAATGGTATTCCTCTGTATGATTCACGTATCCTTTGCAATACAAATTCAACTAATAGCATAAATCTCCAAGAAATATAAGAATGGTAAAAAAAAAAAGGCCTAAGCTATGCTTTAATTTCATTTTGGTAGGAGGTTATGACCCTCCCCCTCCTCCCCATAGCTGCCTCCATTGTACACCACTCTTGATAATATCATACAAACGGACACACATACTTATATAGATATTGTTTATGCGTACGTTTGAGTATTTGTGTGTATGGCGTTTTTTAGTTTCGTCCGTTTACCTCCACTCGCTGCCAGCAGATTGTCACAGGAGGAAGAGCGTGGGCCTATACAAGGGGGTAGGGGCGGAGGTGGAAGGATTTCGTCAAGCAGGTCGGCACTGTACGGACGAGATCCATTCTCGCGAATCCTGAGGGTGAATGACCCCGGAAGCGGAAACTCCAGCGTCGACGACTTGTTGTCGGGCCTACTAAGGGGCAACTTTGGAAGCTGCCGATAAGGTGTGGAGTGTAGGGGAAGGCCAGGGGTGAATGACTTTGATCGATCAAGTGTGACGTTGCTATGGCCGGTGGGCCGCTGGTGTTGAGTGATACGTTTATCAACACCTTCAAAGACCGACCGTAGGTCGACAGAGCTGTGGCTTGAATTCAGACCTACAATTCAAAAAGAAGAAAAGAGTACGTATGACGTAAGTGAAAGATATAAAATTATACTTCAGGCTTTGAGTGTTAAATTCTGAATGGTTGAAATGGGGAGGGGGGGGGGGGGCACAATAATGATTGCCTGCAGCCTCATAAATATAGTACCCAAACTTCCCCATAGTTCTGAATCGGCCCGTTCGTAGCGGTGGATCATACACGCGTAGTGTAACCGTTTGGCTTCCATAGCGCGCGAGGTGACCCTTGTCTAATGCAATACGATCGCAATGAAAACTGCCGTTGCAAATGATTCGATTTAGCATCAGTATTCATATAGTGTGTAACAACTACTGACATGAGCGCAGGGAATTATGAACACCTCCCGCCCCCCCCCCCCAATAAAAAAAAGAAAAAAAAAACTGTTGGTGTGTTAATTTCGTTTTGAAACTAATATTACCATAATAATACCGAACTATGACAACAGCCAAATCCCTAATTTGGATATAATCTTTGGAGACCCCTTGCGAAATAGGGTCTATCCCACGAGACCGGCACCCACGAGTCATACAACTCACGAGTTCGACATTGAAAAGAAAAACAGGTTCATGAGTCATACAGCCTACTGAGACATACAGCCCACGAGTTCGACACTACCCACGAGTTACAACAAGGGACTCAATGGCCCGAATTCACGAAGGTGGTACAATCTTGTCCGCGGACAAAGTCCATGGAGCGCCAAGTGTCGCATGGAATATTTCGTAACAATGTAATATGATGTAAAGTTATATAATGTAATGCATTGTAATGTAATGTAATCAAATGTAATGTATTGTAATGTAATGTAATGCAATGCAATATAATGCAATGGAATGTAACATAATGTAAAGTTATGTAATGTAATGTATCGTAATGTAATATAATGTAATGACATAATTTTTTCCCCTTCCACAGGGTTCCTTTATTAAATAATATCATACACACAAATATATAAAAAAGAGATATATATGTACATGCAGATTTAACACATGATATTCTTGGCCATTCTAAATACAATAAGAACAGCAAACAGTTACAAAAATCAATTATAAATTGCAAATTCTTTTCAAAGTTTCAGAAAATTACCTGAGAAATCATTTCATAAGAAAACACAATCAGAAACATTTAGTAAAATGTAATGACATAATGTGAATGACATAATGTGAAGTTATGTAATGTAGTGTAAAATGTAATGCAATGTAAAATGCATTTAAACATTTTTTCGACGATCGTAGACTTACATTCACTGCTGGTGGACAAATTAGCGATACTCTCTTTAAAAGGCCACCGAGGGGGCAGCGGTGGAGGATAGTCTGCCATCGGTATATCCTCCATATTGACCACATCATTATCACACGGAGGCGGTGGAAGGCAGTCAAGTGGTGGGGGAGACATCGGCCACACATTATCGAAGGAACCCGGTAGGGGAGGTATCGATGGTCTTATTTTGAAAACCGCTTGGCTGTGACTTCGACCGCTCTGAAAGTCAGCCGGACGGCGATCGGTTTCGATCGAGGGAGTAGTTGAGCAGCTTTCGGGATCTATGTTTGTTGTTAGAAGGAGACAAACTGAAGAAAATTCAGACCTCAACTATAATGTTCTTGAACTTTTTGATCCTTTTATTTCAACACATCCTCTTCCTTTTTTGAATGAAAACTTTCCAAATACGCCACCAAAAGTGTGCACCACATCGTTGAATGTCAGTTCTAAATGGGCAAAAGAACGTACGTGTGAGAAACCCCATTCCCACACAATCCCCTTTCATGTCACCGCCGGCGCAACGTTTTCAAAAGTGAAAGTGGGGGGAGGGGTTCATAAGCTAACAAGCAAAAAAAAAAAAAAAAAGAATTTTTTTTTTTGAATTTTCCGATAGTGAATTTGAATGCTCCGATAGTGAATTTGAATGCTCGGATAGTGAATTCGAATGACCGGATTTTGAATTTGATGAACCCCCCCCCCCCCCCCCCCCCGTTCCGCCGGCCATGAATGTGGCTGCCCTAAGTTATTAGATTTTCAAATAATTATGAGAAAGTTCACGAAAAATAAAATAATTTATAACGGGTTTTCATTTCTCTTCTCAACTTCTCTTCAACCTTTTCAATGAAAAATTTACAGCTTTCCATCCAAATTGTGCACGAGATAATAATAATAATAATAATAATAATAATAATAATAATATAGGGTTTCCCGGTCAATTTCATACTTTTGTCATTCAAGTTCCTATTCCGAGCATTCGATTTCACGCATTCCACGCTCGCAGCACTGAATCAGCAATCAAATTCAAAATCCGGTCATTCGAATTCACTATCCGAGCATTCAAATTCACTATCGGAGCATTCAAATTCACTATCGGAACATTCAAATTCACTATCGGAGCATTCAAATTTAAGAGAGGAGCACGCATTTCATCAATGAGCATTCAAATTCATGTCAAGCTGGCGACGGAATCTCGTCGGTCATTCAAATTCGTGAATAGGCAACCATGTTCCAAATAACTGCATTCAATTTAAAGGGGGAGGCTAGTAACTTCCCCTTTAAAAAGAAGTCCTGAATTTAGTTAGTTTGGGGCCGTGTGTGCATGTGTTTCTCATTTGGCTTTGAATATATTGGGATTTATGATGATTATTTATTTTGCAGTAGAGGTCCACCTGTTTATTGACAATTTTGAACTCGCGCTTAGCAAATAGGAATATACAGGCACATGTCCCTCGGATTGGACATAAAATGGAGGTCCCACGTGTAAGAGAGTCACAACTCATGCACGTAAAAGATCCCACTTCATTTATTCATCGCAAAGAGCAGAACATCTAACTGGACCCCATATGGAAGACCAGCTTTTGCAGCTGAATATGGGTTATCCAGCCATCTTCTTTGATAGAAAATGAAACAAAATGAACCTAGATGTCATTGTGTGAATGAGTATTTTACTTCTATTGGTAGTCAGCTTGCTGCCAATCTTCCCACTGTCGATCCAATGAACCTGTCATTTCAGAGGTTTACTAGTCGCTCTGTATTTCAATTTGACAACATATCTGAGGATTTTGTACGAAGAGAGCTGCAATCAATACAAGTTAACAAGGCAACTGGCCTAGAGGGTGTTAGCGCACGCCTCATGAAGTTGGCGGCACCCGTTATCAGTACACATGATTACTTACCTGTGTAATCTTTCCCTACAAACCAGCCGTATACCAGCTGAATGGAAACAAGGTCGAGTAACTCCCATTCATAAGGGGGGAGATCAGGGCAATGTTAACAACTACCGTCCCATAACAGTTATACCGACCATTATGAAAATCTTGGAAAAGGCAGTTAACATGCAGCTTCATGATTATTTGTCAGATAATCATGTCTTAACCCCTCACCAATCTGGATTTAGAAAAGGTTATTCCACCAGCACTGTTCTTGCGTATTTGAGTAATAACTTGTTGAGCAACATGGATAGAGGTATGCTGACTGGAATGGTATTTCTTGACATAAGAAAAGCATTTGATTCTGTCGATCATACACTCTTATTGGATAAGTTGCAAATGTATGGCATAAAGGATCAAGCCTTATCCTGGTTCATCTCTTACCTTTGTAACAGGACACAATGTACATCCTTTGCTGGTAAAACGTCTGATGTGCTGATGTTAAAATCAGGAGTCCCCCAAGGATCGATATTAGGGCCTCTTCTTTTTTCTCTGTTTATGAACGATCTCCCGTCTGTCATTGACTACAGTAAAATAATCATGTATGCAGATGACACTGCTCTTATGCACTGTGCTTCCAATCCAAGGGACATTGAAACATGTCTTAATCATGATCTGAATCGCGTGAGAATGTGGTTAGAAAGAAACCACCTCACCCTGAATACCGAAAAAACATGTTTCATGATGTTTGGAACACCACAAAAATTTTCAAAGTTGCAACACCCAATCAATCAAAATCAATGTGTCTGATGTATCAATAAACCAGGTAAACAGTGTTAAATATTTGGGAGTCTGGCTGGACCAGCACATGACTTGGCAGGATCATGTAAAGTACATCTCAAGCAAAATTGGTTCTAGGCTAGCCCTATTGCGCAGAGTCAGAAAGTACCTTACCACAGATAGTGCCAAACTGCTCGCCAATTCTCTCATTCTCCCTTATTACGATTATTGCAGTATCTCATGGAGCAACTGCAGTAAAGGAACAAAAGATATTCTGATTAAGCAACATAAGCAGATGGCAAGAATTGTCCTTAAAACAAACATGCTCACTTCTACTTCCGAAATGTTCCGTACTTTGAAATGGATTGATATGGAAAAAAGATAGGAGTTCCAGAAAAGCAAACTATTGTTTGATATCATGAATGACAACGCACCCTCTTACTTGTGTGACATAATCACATTGTCCACCCGCACTCATGGATATCGAACACGAAGTTCGGAGAATTTTGGTGTTATTATTCCAAGAGTAAGAACAGAATGTGGTAAACGATCCTTTTCAGTTGACGGTGCTCTGCTATGGAATAGCCTGCCGCCCCAAGTGCGAAATGCCCAAAGTAAAAACGTTTTTTGTTCACAGTATTTGAAATGGTGTTCTGGGTAATAAGTTTATAATTTTTTTTTTTCTCGCGGGATGTTGATTCACGTTGTGGCGGAGGGTAGAAGAAGAAGCAGATTGTATGTTGTTGTTTGATATTATATGATGATTAATGTTGAGTATAGTTAATTTTTGTTGTTAGAAATGAATGTTGACTTTTGACGTACAGAATAGTATAGTGTATAAGTGAATGAAGAGTTTAGTGTAGATAATAGTTTTTGATTTGGTAAATTGATAGAAAAAAATTTAATGGTTGTATATTTTTTTTTCTCAGGCATGTATATTTTGATATATATGATATATTTATATTCATTATAGGGGGTGCATTTTTCTTTATAAACTCAGACAGTAAGTTGTATTTTTTTTCCATCCCGGTTGCAAACTGCTACATTTAGTCTCATTCTTCATTTTCCCAATGTTATGAACAGTTCTGTTGTGTTTGATGTACTATTCGGAGTTATGTAAATGTTATTTGTTGTGATTGTTACCTTGTATGTATGTGTTTACAGGGCCCCCTGGAAAACAGTACTTGATTACTGACGGGGCCACCCTGTATAAATAAAACGAAATAATAATAATAATAATAATAATAATGATAATAATAATAATAATAATAATAATAATAATAACAAACAAACAAAAATTAGGCACTGTATAGGCCTACAGACGAGCATAATACGGAGGGTTGGTTGACACTTTCGAGGAAAAAAAAACACAATTTCGACTATATTGACACTGATACATGAACATTTTATACGTGCTGTTTGTTGTGTATTGCTGTCTTATTGGTTTACTTTTGCGGGACTATGTGAGATCATTGTGTATCAGTTTGTCTTAAATTGATGAATTGTCATTATGTGGTTGGTGTTGGGGCGTTGTCAGCATGTAGTATCGTCAAGGAATATGATTACTAGTCGTTGTGTTGTTTTTATGCACTGCTGATTGGACATTGCAATTTGAAATTTATTAAGATGAAAAACAAAGAATACATGAACAGAGAACAATGTAGAACATGTAAAAAAAAATCCTGATTACACTATATGCAAACATTCATTGGTTGTGTTGGCCCTTTTTCCTTTCTTAAAATTCTCCTCCATTTTCCTCGTTAAATTGATTGCACGAAGTAGGAACTTGATCGCCTAAAAATGAATTTGAACGCTCCAAACAAGCTCATTGGGACTATCACGTGACTATCGCATGAATTTGAATGCACGAGTAGGAAAGTCGGTGCTCGCATTTTGAAATTGAATGCCCAATCGTGAATTTGATATCACGAAAACGAAATAGAACGCTCATAAATGAAATTGATCGCTCGGATTCTGAATTTGAATGCCCGAATATTTTCGCGTGCGTGCGCTGCGTGAATTTGAATGCACATTAATGAATTTGAGTGACATAAGTATGAAATTGACCGGGAAAACCTATAATAATAATAATAAGGTCTTATTTACCCACGGTAGCCTCTTCAGTGTTGCCACTGCTTTACCAGAGAACCCTGCTATTATTTTACCCTAGCGTTGCCAGGTACCCATTTATACACCTGGGCAGAGAGGGACATAGTGGGTAAAAACATCTTGTCCAAAGAAGTAAGCACAGGGCGGGATTCGAACTCGGGTCCTCCGAACGAGAGTCGGGAGTCTTATCCACTATGCCACAGCGCCCCCACAGATCGTTGAATTCAGTTCCGAAAATGCAGAAACTCAATGGCGTCCCCGAAGGGAGTATAATAGGCATAACCACCTCTCATTGCACACTCTCCCTCCTGCTCAGTCGATGCGCTTATTTGTTAGATTGTCAAATAATTTTGGAAGTGAATAAGAAAATTAAGCTACAATGAAAGAATTTTAAGTCTTTTTGTTTGTTTGTTTGTTTTTTTGCTTTGCAAATGAAAGAAGTAACCAACATATCTATCGTCTTACTTTCTCCATTGGAAATTTTCCAATTAAATCACTCAGCAACAACTGTTATACGGGAAGGAAACTACCCCCTACCAACATCAACCACTTCCAACTGATCATATTCCCCCCCCCCCCCGGTCGTTGCCCGTTAGTTGCCCGTATAATGTCAGAAAGGTCCACTATTTCCAGTTTTGACCTTCCTCCCTAAAAAATTTCCATTGCAAAAAAAAAAAAAAAAAAAAAAAATGAAATTTCAGGAAGAGCTAGAAGTCTTTCCCAACAACAATTGACAATGTAATTACTGGATTGTCGTGGCTACGTAGCACATTTCATTCTTCAATCTGATTATAGAGGCGTGTCTCCATCAGGCATGTCCATGCATAGCTAATGTACAATAGAATACATCACAAATGATAACTTATCTATCAAACGTCTACTTACCTTGATCTTTTGCACCTTTCAAAGAGGTCTGATCCAATGACGGACGCTGTAAATTAATCCAATGATTTTGCTCTTAGCAGCTTAAAGCAAACATCATCTTTCAAAACAAACGCATACACACACGGTAGACATGGCAGAAAAGATGCCCCTACTGATTTCTCGATATGAAGACAAGGTTTGACTAAAACAGCGCGAGCAGGCCGTGTATGTTATTACACACTGTACGCCATTCCATTACTTAGACAGGATATTGCAACATTTTACAGCTCACCAATGTGTTCCTGCGCAGTGTGGTGCTCTTTTTATTTTTGTTATTGCAATTGGCAAGAAAAAGTCCGTGCAGGAAAAGCAGCGTTAGCATAAGTTCATGACTTTTATTGTCTCGCACAAAAATACTCTCGGATATCGCTATTATACCTTGACTCTTCTGTGACAAAGACAGTCAATATCCACTCATGTTTAAAGGGAATGCATAGTTTTGGTTCAGACCCAACTGCAGGTTTCTTACATTTTTGTTGAGATAATGAGAAACCTCTTATGAAATGTGAAAGAGGATGTAATTCCAGGAGGAATTCAACATTTATTTGATGAAAATTGGTCTTGAAATGCCTGAGATATCCAAAATGGAGCAATCCTAATAAAAGGTGGGACCAACTTTTTCTTGAGATCGCTTTGTTTTACTTTGTTTTTGGATGTCTCAGCCAATCCAAAACCGATTTCATAAAATTAACTTTGAATTCCTCTTAGAATGGTATATGCTCTGTACTATTTCATAAGGAGTTTTTTGGTATCTCTCAAAAAGTTTATAGCCCAATCCTCATCTCCACGAATACTATACCATAATGTAGGTCAAAAACGTTAAATCAGGGAGGTGAGCTGGTTAAATTTATCTTTTCATGTCATTTTTCATACATACACACATGCACACACATATATAGCGGGAGAGAGATTTTTCCTTTCCCAAACGTATACGCAGTGCCTCAGAAGAATGATGCATATATACATATATATATATATATATATATATATATATATATATATATTAAAACACAGACACATTGCATTTTCTTCTTTTATTCCTCTTCTTCTTTTCGTCGAAAAGTCCGATGCAAGGCATGAATGACGACTCATAATAGATGAATTAAAAAAAAGTATTGTTTATATAAAGAGAACTGGGGTAAAACTGGCAGACCTCAGTATTTCCTTCATTTTGGTTCTACAATTTCGCCCCCCCCCCTCCGCCATACTCCCATAAGCCAGCCAATAGAAGCGGAGGCACAGAGAGAATGGAGAGTCAACGACATACCTAAACGTGACTGATAGGTACTCTACAAACCCTTTTTTTTAATTTATCTATTATCAACTTTCATTTCCAGACATTGGTGGTCAAATTAAAGTTACAAGTTACAAATAACAGACGTGAAAAATTATCAAAGTGAACAGCTCCCTGATTGCCACTAAACAAACATGCCGACACAAAGACGCAGGTTACAAAATATTTAATTTACCATATGTGAAAGTTTAAAACGTTAATAAAAAGTAAAATATCAGGCCTCGGGATTAGATATACATGTAAAATGACAGGATGATGATGACAAATTTACAATGTAAAATGAGGAACTTGTTCAAAGTTGAGTTATCAACGTGTTTCAATTTGCATAAAGACCAGAATGAAGTTGTTATAAACATATGTATATATATATATATATATATATATATATATATATATACATATATAATGTGTGTGTGTGTGTGTGTGTGTGGTGTGTGTGTCATGAAACTTTATAGCCGTCAATGTGCATGTTACATAATGCTATTTTACCTATTAATACTAAATTTTAGCAGTAGTAGATTGAAGCATACATCAGGAAGGTATATACAGGCGCGGTGGAGCACCCCAATTTTCACTCATTATCGCCCCGTTCTATTTGAATTTCCAACGGGCATCCACGGCTGCCCGAAACTGTGTGCATGAAAAAGTCAAATCTTTACCTTCTCCTTGTGCCGCTATGCGTGCCGCTAGTAAACTCAAACTTCCCACACTATCTAAGTTTTTAAAAACCTTCCTTTTGATGAAAAAATTATGAAATTTGCTGCACTAGAACTTGAGATATTAAAGCGTTTTGAAAATCACCTCTCGCAAAACATGCTCTCTGTTTTTTTCCGACTGGACTATGGCCGGGCTCCAATGTGTCCGAAATTGGCAACATAAGTTTATCAGGCCTCAATCCATATATGGTGAAAGTTTTCGCTTGGTTCCACCTGTACTTTTTGAGAAATCAACTTGTTTCTACAGGGTTTGGAATAAAAAAATTGTAGTCAGCGGAACAGTTGAAAATGACGTCATTTCTTTTCCCGTAATATTGGGCATGCATGGTACGTGAGATTCAGGATTTCGTGATCATTGTTGGTTTGCATGTGACGCAGTCTATTTTGCTGAGTGTCGCACGGCGGTGACTGCTGAGCTGCTGCCGCGCACGCTGCATGCAGCAAAGCGTTGTGTGTGCTGTGACATGCAGCGCTACAGTCACGCGATTATATATACATGGGACCGACCTGTACGCTTTGCGTTCGTGTCATTTTTGACATCACCTTCTATTTTTTTCCGACACAACCATGGCCGGGAATATTACGGTATGACATTTAAAGACCTAATAAAATGGTTTAGGCATTTTTTTCTCAATGATGTAATAATATTAAATGTTAAATTCTAAGTAATTCTATGGTTGTGCGGGGTTATTTTACTGTTCTGAATTTTGTTCTATAGAATCTATTTGTTAACATATTGGATGCAATTTCCTCGGTTTGGGAAAACTTGCTATACTTTCACCGCATGCGGCGCACTATCACTTCTAAATTGTGATGTCGTCTAAGAACGAAGAACGGAGTCGTTCACGACCAGTCTAGCCGTAGCCAGCGAGCTGGCAAGGCTACTGAGTATTCTAGCGCAGCGCAGCGACAGCCAGCCGGCGGCTGCACTGGCTAGCATAGCGCTGGCGGGGGAGCGAGCTAGCGAGCGCATAGCAAGTGCTGCGCTGCACTGTTGTCATTGGCTAAGCCTTTAGACAAAAGAATATTTAATGAACTGTATCGGATTTAATACTGCCAATAATACAGATTACAACTGTGGTACGCTTGGATATCCATTATTTTCTGCAAACTCGTGAAATAGGCCCCACCACTGCGTGTCTGCACTAGTAACCAGAGTGTTAGTAACGGCGACTCGCCTGTTTCAGCCCCACCGTGTGGCGTTCATCTCGGTAGGTAAGCACGGCGGTGGGGCTGCCTTCCACAGTGAATACTCGTGAATGTGGCGAAAATGACTTCATAATATGGCCCTCGGCTCGACTAATTTAACGGCCAATTTAACCATAAATACAACCCTACCTAACCCTAAACCCTAGGAGGACCTACCCTTGCTTGCTATAAACGCACGGGTACGGTGCACGCGCACTGCGGTGGGGCCTGTTTCACGATAGCCCCACCACCACTGCGTGTCTGTACTAATAAATAAATTAAACGAGAACTTACCTGTTTGAAGTTTGATTTTTATTATTTGAGTAATAGGAGTGTGAGTTAATATGAGATCCCACTCGTACGCATGCGCAGTCAATATTCGTCGCCCAGGCAAATCTCCACCTAAGAAATCGGACTGTCTTCCGACGTCTAATACATAATGTCAACTTAGGTGAGAGAACTGAACTGAAGACCCAACTGGGTCAAGTGAGATTTGCCTGATCCATGAGGAAATGCGACCACTGTCACAATCCCACAATCTGGAAATAATTAGACGGAGTAAGAACATTACCTTGAAGTTTGAATTGAGGGTGGGAGTGGAGGGCATATTAACTCACACTCCTATTACTCAAATAATAAAAATCAAACTTCAAACAGGTAAGTTCTCGTTTAATTTATTTATTATTTTTCGTAATCTCCGTTGTTCGTTAATATGAGATTTTGAAGCCAGTGGTCGCATTTCTGCAAAAACCAAACAATGTATGGTGATAAGAATGACATAGTAGCTCACCGATAATACCTTTTCTCTTCAATGATTATCCAGTACCGCCATGGAGAACCTACATGTAGGTCCTGCCCTGATCGACGGCTTATCATAGAACCTGTTGAAGGTTTCCTCATTAGACCATCCGGCCTGTTTCAGAATGTCCGCTATGGGCACATCTGCTGTCTTTGCAGTAGAGACTGCTGCAGCCCTTGTAGAATGCGGTTTGAAAATTCTAGTGTCGATACCCGCCGCACTCATTGTCTCCTTTATCCACCTGGAGATGGTTTGCTTACTGGCTCGTTTGTGAGGTTTCCTATAACATATGAACAGGTGCCTTTCCGTGTCCCTCGTCACTTTTGTACGCTCAATGTACTTTTTCAGGTAGCGTACCACACAGAGTCTCTTCTCTGAAGGATACTCTTCAATTGTAGTCGTACTCCCTACTCTGTCGGAGGTCTTGTTCTGTTTTACCAAGTCACTGACATGAATCTCTACGCTATTATCCTTCCAAACCAGGCCATCAATATGAATGTAGAACAAAGTCTGTGCCCTTTGTGCCGAAGTGAGTGCGAGTAACATACACAGCTTATGAGTAAGTTCACACAAAGATAGCTTACTGGCTGGTGACATTTTGCGGAGATGATCTAACACGATTTTAACGTCCCAGATATGGTTGTACCGTGGCAGCGGAGTTCGTAAATGAAATACACCTTTCATGAATCTTGTCACTAAAGGATGTGTACTAATTGTACAGTTGCTGTTCTCCAACAGCACCACTGGGGCCAAAGCACTTCTGGCACAGTTAATAGCACTGTAACTCAACTTATGTACATGAAACAGATAACTCAAAAATTCTATAACACTTTCTACAGCAGTGCACTGACTGTTCAAAGTTTCCTGTCTGCAATACTCTTGCCATTTCCTAATGTAGGTTCCATATTGTGTGCGTGTAGACAGTCTCCAAGATGCACACAACACGTCCACAGTCCTGTCCTGTAGTCCCTTTATCTCGAACTGTGAACGCCAATCCTGCAACAAAGAAGATCGAGTTTAGTGCAGAGTGGGTGGGTAGCCTTAGATACTGGTTGTGTCAGCAAGGATTTGCTTCTTTTCAAGATCAAAGGTTCTTCACTCATCATACTTGTCAAGAGAGGGAACCAGGCCTGTGTAGGCCAATTTGGTACCACAAGCAGGCCATGTGCATTGTCTTCTTGTATTTTCTGTAGGCATTTTGCTACCAAACAGAAAGGAGGGAAGGCATAAAAGAGTGCAAATTTTCCCCAGTCTAGTGTGAAAGCATCAACTGACTCTGCATTGGGATCTGGCAACCATGAAACGTACCTAGGTAGCTGAGCATTTAGTCTGGATGCAAACAAATCAATTACTGGTGCACCATACTTAGCCACAATCTTCTCAAAGCTATTCTTATCTAGCATCCACTCTGTTCTGTCATTAAAGTGTCTAGACATGAAGTCTGCCTCGTTATTCTGGCACCCAGGTAAGTGAGCTGCTGACAGCCATATATTGCGTTCTATACACCAATGCCAGATGTCTAACACTACCTGATTGCATGTTTCTGATTTCAGCCCTCCCATGTTATTAAGGTAGGCAACAGCCGTAGTGTTATCAATCCTCAATAGGATATGTACATTTCTCTTATCTGCACAGAAGGATTTCAGAGCCAGTCCAGCTGCCAGTGTTTCTAGGTAATTAATACCCGATGTTTGAGCTGAATGTACTTCCTCTGTGGTCCACCTGCCACCTGTGTGAGAGGTTAAGTCTGTAGCACCCCACCCCTCTGCACTGGCATCTGTACGTAGCTCCAAATCGACCTTTTGTCTGACAACATGATTAAATGACTCATGAATATGTTCTTTCCACCATATCAATTCATGTCGTGCCTCCATGGAAAGAGTCATGGGCCTATCAAAATGACCACGAGCTGCCTTAAGGGCCTGTACCTTGTCTCTCTCTAGATATCTGTAATGCAGTGGGCCATACTGTACTGCAGGGAACGTGGCAACTACTTTCCCTATGACCCTAGCAACCTTTCGAATGGATGGGGTGGCATGGGATAAGAGGGAGGTGCAAACCTCATAAATGTCATCTTGTTTTTCCCTTGGCAAAGTAATGTGCATTGACCTAGTATTCAAATGAAACCCAAGGAACTCTAGGTCTTGGCCTGGGCTAAGTACTGACTTCTCAGGATGAATTAAGAACCCCAGCTCTGTTAGAAGCTTAGTGGTAGCTGAAACAGCCCTATGGGTAGCAACCTTAGATCTCCCAATTATCAAAGTGTCATCAAGATAACCCATAACTACATGTCCTTCTGTTCTAAGCTGGGCAAACACTGGTTTCAGCATTTTTGTAAACAGTCTGGGAGCCGAGCTGAGACCATTAGGTAGGGCCTTGTATTGGTACAGTTTACTTTGCCAATAGAAACGCAAGTACTTTCTCGATGATGGATGGACGGGAACTGAATAGTATGCATCTTGTAAATCAATAGATGCGATGTAGCAATTTGGGCTGAGCAGTGACAAGGCTGTATGTATGTTGTCCATTTTGAAATGCTGATAAAGGATGCCTGTATTAAGATCAGAAAGATCAAGGATAACTCGTAAGGAACCATTCTTTTTGGGTCTCGTGAAAATATTGGAGATGAATTCTCCATTCTCATGTTCGCAAAGTTCAATCACATTTTTAGCTAAGAGGCGAGAAATCTCTTCCTCTATTTGACTGTTAAGCTCTGAACTGCGAGACAAGTTATACAACTCTTTCCCTCTTACAGTAGGAAATTCATTAGGATCAAATTCGAGTTTGTATCCTTTGACAGCATTCAAAATGTATGGATCTGAAGTCAGGCTTCTCCATTTGTCATAGAAATTCTTTAGTCGTCCACCCACCATCGAGCAAGCAAGATTTATGAGAGGGCATGTACTCACCTCTGCAGAGGATGAGGAGACTGTTGGTTTAACATGCTCAGTTACTTGCGGGCCCCCGCAAACCCCCGGTATTGAGGGCTCTGTCGGCCGCTGCCCTTGTTGGGTCTGGTCATCGAGGTGGCAGTGTGTGGCTTCCACGAACGCTGGCCTAAAAAAGGCCGCTGTACCGACCCAGCCTGTACGGTTGGCGTGGTCCACCCCGCTGATCTCATTCTACGGTAATTAGCTTCCGTCTGTCGGCGGTAAGGGTGATAGTGAGACTGCGACTGCGAATATGGACGCTGACGGGAGTTACCTGTTGAGAAAGGTTTTGAGCCTTTCACAACACCGGCTGCTGCTCTTTGTTCTTCCTGGATGTCTTTGACTTTCTTTCCTAAGTCGTCACCAAACAGCTGTTTGGTCACAGGGTTCTGAGGCTTGCACAAGTGTGCAAATTTTGCATTCAAGCCAGGTTTAATGAGGTCCTTCCTCAAGGCGTTCAGCTCAAAATTAGAGCTACACAGGAGTCCGAGAGCGTCCTGCTGTTTTTCTGACAGCTCCGAAGCAGAAAGGGTCTGCGCAAAAGCAGTGATGCCTTTCACAAGAGCGCTCTGAATACGCTGTAGCTTCAGGTCCCTAGCCCGGGTAGTAGGGTTTAGATTCTCCCAAATTGTCAAGTTGACTTTGGGCACGTCAAGTAGTGGACAGTTTTCTGGGCTAGTGTACTTCTTACCAGTCTCCTCTAGGGCAGCCTGTTCAAGAGTGTGGCTGACAAGGTAGGATACCGACCCAGCAATATCCTCATCTAAGGGTTTCCCCACGCTGAGAGGCACTGCGAATTTTGCTGCGATAGCTGGGATGGCTACATTCTTGTCAGAGGCAGGAGTAGCATTACCATCTTCAGCACTGAAATCAGAAGTCTGTGAGTCAGACGCTGGTGTAAGTTTACAGCCAAAAGGCCCATCATCTTGATCGCAGTCATACTCATAGTCAGATAAAAGGAGATTATCATCCTCATCTCCGAGACTTCTCGTGTCATGACTACTACGAGTCTGTGGAAGAGAAAGTGGCAAATGATCCACCAATTTTCCCAGCATCTCTTCCAGTTTATTCAGACGATGTTCAAAATTTGAGCCACCAACACTAGTGCTTGGTCCCGACTTCGAGGTCGTGGTCTGTGGAGGCTCTGCACGAATGCAGGCCTGACTGTCCTTCTTTGCAATAGGATCTGCACGAATGCAGTCCTGGACAGCCCGAGAATCTTTGGCTATTATCTCAGAGTCATTCATGATCGAGGGCTTCTTAATCAAAAGGTCTGAGACCTCAGAAGTAGCAGCCGACTTGGCGAACTTCCGTGCAATCACGGGAGGAGGAGACGTAATCTTCGCCGGTGCTTTGCCTTTGGCTTTCCCGGTGCCTTTACCACCGCGGCTAGCCGAGCTCGCCGCTGCCGTCTTACCCTTTCCCCCCGGATCGCTGCCGGGGGAGGGACCCGCTCGCGGTCCGCTGGCGATGCTGGTGGAACCCGCATCGCGAACCAGCTTCTCGTGCGGGAAATTCGGCTTTGTGGAAGAACCCGAATTCGCTTCCATTACTCTCCAAAATACTACCAAACTATCGGGGAGGTAAAATAACCTATGAAACCCCGAAAACTTGAACGCGACAGATCGTAGAGTGAAAGAAAATCGGCGAAAATAAGAGCTCAAAATGGCGACTTGACCGCTAAGAAACACACGCTACGAATGAATTGACTGCGCATGCGTACGAGTGGGATCTCATATTAACGAACAACGGAGATTACGAAAAATAATAAAAATACTACGGCGACTCGCCTGCTTTTAGGCCTAGACCTACTCGTGAATCCAGCCCCACCGTGGCATTCATCGGTAGATAAGCACGGCGTTTGGGCTTCCTTCCACAGTATGATTTTTAGCATAAAACAAAAACTACTCGACCAAAATTGACGATCATTCTTGGTATCGTTTTTCTTAGAAAATGACGCATCTAAATTACTGAGTGTAAACTACTAGTAGACTGCTACTAGATCTACTACTAGACTACTACTGGTAGTTTAACTTGTAAGCGCCGGCCGACGGGCCAGGCCACGGCCGGGACGCTCCCGCTTGCTTGCTGCGGCCGGAGTAGCCGCTCACTTTGTGTGCGAGCTGGGCCTGTTCTTCTAATCTACTTACTTGACAGTTACAACTTACAATGTCAGTCATGTAAATACAGTATATCCTTTCTAACGTTAAACTATGGGAGCAAACCAGACATACCACTCTGTATTTCCCAGGCGATCGTTTCCGTGAGGTCTATTCTCGGGCTTGGTGCCATGTTCATACGCTCTTGCACTGGCAGCGGGGGAGATGCAGGTGGTTCATATCGGTAAGGTGCAGCCCCACGATAACGTTCTGGTTCATCGGCTGCCTCTCCCTCCCCATCTTCCCCTTCAACTTCATGTGCCTCCTCTTCCTCTCCGCTATCGTCAGAGCTGCAGTCTTCATCATCATCATCAATGTCGAAGTTTACCCATATAGGGGAAGACATTATGCTCGAGGTACCAGGTATCTGTGCAAGCTAACTTAGTGATAATATACGTGGTAATGCGTACATGTCGACAGTCAGTGTGTCGACCGGGAGCGCACATGGGCCATGATCCCGCGGGGCCCGGGCCTGGCCGGGCTAGCTATATGCTATCGTGTACGCGCGTGTACCAAGCTAGTATAAATCTGAGTGCTTGTGTTGAGCGGCGTCTGCTAACTGAGCACAACTCCGTGCTTATACGTCATCAATCGGTTCAGGGGTGTTGGTCACGTGACTATCTTTTTCGCAAAAGCTGCAACGGGGTCCTCCAAAAATGTGATTTGGGGGAGTTTCTAGAAGCGATAAAAACCGGAACGACACTGACAACATATTTACATTGATAATCATGACATATATTTTACATTTCTTTTGCATATTAAAACATTTTGCAAGCATTTTATTAGGTCTTTAAAATGCAAGCAGATAAATAAATTTCGGTGTACTTTGTTCGAATGGCGCTCTGGTTCCACAATCACACTTCGTGAATTTTAGGATGATTTTCGAGGCATATTTTTGGTAATTTTGCTCGCCAGGTTTTCGCTAAAATTTCACATTTTATCATTGTCAAATCCTTTAATATGTTATATGTGCATATTCGGACATGTTTTCAAATTCAAACTAACTCAATTTTAATCCGAAAATAGGTTTCCTTAAATTGTTATTAGCTTGAGAAGTTGTTTACTTTTTCTCAACTACGCGAGTACATGTTGTTTACTTTATGCAAATAAGGCTCGGCTGCCGATGGATTTCTGAGAGATAATTGGGGTGCTCCACCGCGCCTGTATAGACGTTGCTAAAATGTGTATTTGGATCCCAATGTTGTATCACGTATCAACTGCGCATGATTATGAATTGTGTACAGATTATAATAAACAGAGCAATTTACAATATTTCGCATGTTTCCTAATTATCATCCGTACACATGATATGGATTTAACATATTGTAATATTTCATTTCAAAAAGCCTGATTGCATTTTGATGAAAAAAAAAAAATCTCCACGCGCTATAAAGTATACACAAATCTTCGTACTGTTTAACAAGACTGAATTAACGCAATGTTCTGTCAATGTACCTACATATTAATTACTTGAGTATTGTTCATAACAAATATTCGGATGATCTTCTATTTCATGTTGTCTGATTAAGACACGGGACGCAGTGTGTTCTCGAAATTGGCAATGTTTGGAAACAAGGAAATTATAACACTTGTAACAATTTATCTTTACAAAGGACTCGCCGATGATATTCTGGACAATTCAGTCATTGGCAAGACTTATTAATCAATTCATTCATTCGTTCATTCTTTCATTCATTCATTCATTCATTCATTCATTCAATCAATCATTTATTCATTCATTTTTGTTTTCATTTCCAGCAGAAGCATGATATTTTACAGTAAGTTAGTAAGTAGTAAGTTCACACTCCACACTACCCCCTCCCCAGTGGCTTGTTTCATATAGATATTTGCCGTCATTTCACTTCGCAATAGTGACAGTTTCTATGGCAGCCGCCGTAGCCATGGTAACAGAGAATCAGCTGGTATATTCAAATTTTCTTTGTGGATACTTCAGTAGTGGATGTTTGCGGATGTGAATACTTTAAAATGTTTACGAAACGGACCCTTGAATTCTATCTCCGGCTTTACATTATAAGACTGAATCATCTCTTAATATGACAAGAAAACAAAATGAAGAAAGAATAGATTATGCTGAAATGACGGCTAACCCCTCTTTTAGCGATGCTTTAACCGCAACAGATACGACAAATTTGATCCGAAAACCAGTTCAGTGGCATTTTTATACATTTCAAGGTAAGTCCATCATCAGATATAGCAAAATAAAACCTTGAAACATGAAAAGGAGTATCTTGAAGTTATGTTTTCAAAATATTGCATATTTTCTTACTATTTTCTCTCTGTTTGGCAGCTTCAATCGCAAATATCTCGAATTAACAAAAAATGGAGGGAACTCATTTTGCGATCAGATTCTTCATAATTATCTACTGTCCTATCTGAATCTTATCGCAAACTGTACCAATGAATATCAAATGAAATTTAGATTATTTTGCTGAAATGGCGATTTTTTTTCCCGACTGTCAGGCGACGAGGCGTGATCGCTCATAACAGCCTGCTTTGAATTCATCATTCCCTCCAAAAGTTGTCCAAAAAGATCAGGAACTTTGTGATGTTTATACCAGAAGTGCATGGAGAAACTACATGGTGGGGGGGGGGGGGGGCAGTATGGTAATTTCCACCCGTAATTGATTCTTCCTAAAATAACACGCGAATTACTCGTTGCTTGGAAGAAAAAAAAATCATACTCCGTCGTGCCCCTCACTAAAGAACAAGTGGAAACAAACCGAATAAAATACATGGAAATGAAAAGACCCTGATATGCCTCAATATCTGGAAAAAAAAGACCAAGGGCCCTACTCCATCTGCCCAGAACAAAAGAGAAGGAGAGAAAAAGAGGGGTGGGGAAGAGGGTGGGGTGAAACAAGTCGTAATCATATGCACATATTTTGTGATTAACTTGTGACCTTCTGACAGTAACATTCACCAAATTAGTGTAACTGATATAGTTACTTGCTATATAGAGCACGAGTCGGAATCGGATTAGCGTTCGAGAAGTAATCGGAAGCAAACCTAAAGGAAAGGTTAACCAAATCTTAAAGGCTTAAGGACGTTCCTCACTTAAAGTGAAGTCCATGTCATTTTCTTCAAACTTTCCATACCGTGACTTTGACCCATCCAAAGCCCAAATATGTAAACAAAACCATAGGTTCATGTGCTTGTTTTTCTTCTACGGGACTTTGGAGGATATGACTAATCTGCCGTCCTGTACCAAAATGATAGCGTTACACGATCAAGACCATGATTGCCAACAAAATCTGCAATGACTTAAACCCCCATAATTCTTTCAAAATCCAGGTTATTTTCTCCAAATTTGCAAGAATTGCAGAAAAGGGTACCCAAAACGAGGGAAAAGGTTTTAAAGCTAGGGTTTACACTCTCATTCTTCAGCAAGCAGCGCCCTCACGCGGCAGAAAAACACCGAAATCTCTCAAATCCTTCTCATCGACGTTTTCTGTTAGGGGTGAGCAAAAGGGACATGGTTCATAAAAGTTTTGCTGTACATTCAAAACCCATGTCATTTTCACGAAACTTGACCAAATTGTAGAAAGAGGCTTACTAATTCCAGAAAAAACAATCAAAAGTGGGGGCTCATGTGCTCGTTTTTTGTGCTAGCAGCGCCCCAATGGGACATATATCATCGTAAGTCCCAAAAATCTGGTCAGGAACCTCTGCGGAGATGCCCCGACAGGGTGGGTTTATAAAAACTTATGCTGTACATTCAAAAACCCATGTCATTTTTCACGAAACTTAACCAAATTGTAGCTTACTTATTCCAGAAAAATAACAAAAAAGTGGGGGGTTCATGTGCTCGTTTTTGTGCTAGCAGCGCCCCCATGTGACATATATCATCGTAAGTCTCCAAAATCTGGTCAGGAACCTATGCAGGGATGCCCTGACAGGATGCGTTCATAAAACTTACTAGTATGCTGTACATTCAAAACCCATGTCGATTTCACGAAACTTGACCAAATTGTAGAAAGAGGCTTATCAATTCCAGAAAAACAATCAAAAGTGGGGGTTCATGTGCTAGTTGTTGTGCTGGTAGCACCCCCATATGATAGAAAATCATCCTAGGGACCCCCAAATTTGGTTATAAACCTAACGTGGATGCCCTGATTAGGTGGTGTTCATGAATGTCATGCTGTACATTCAAAAACCCATGTCATGTTTACGAAACTTTATTAAATTGTAGAAGAAGGGTTACTTAACGCAGAACAATTGTAAAAATGGGGGGTTCATGTGCTCGCTTTTGTGCTAGCAGAGCCCCCTTGCGACAGAAATCATCGTGACACCCCTAAAATCTGGTCAGGAACCAGTGCAGGGATATATACCCTGCTAGGATGCATGGATCTCATGCGGTTCACTCAAAACCCCCATTTTCTTTTTTTTTTTTCTTTCTTTTTTCAAAAACAAAAAACAAAAAGTCATAATTGTATTGATATGGTAGAAAAATATTCAGAAAGGAAGGTCCATGTGCGTTTTTGTTATTTCCCTTAGGGCGGACGTCCACTTGGGCGCGGACAAGCCCCGGAAGGGTTGCGGAAGCAAATTTTGTCATTTCGGCATCCTGTCCGCGACAGACGCGGAATGACTTTGTGAATCGGCTTGTCCTGGGACATTCCTAGGACTGTCCGCGGACTGTCCGCGGACTGTCCGCGGACTGACTGCGGACATTCCTAGGAATCACTCCGGAAGAGCGCGAAATACCTCGGAATATGCTAATCGTAGCCGGGCAGCGCGGAAACATCTAGGATTACACCAGGAATGAACGCGGACAATCAGGATACCTTCCGGACAACAAGTTAGGCATGCGGACAAACTGCGGACAATACCAGGAAAATGGACAGGTATAAATTTGGCGCTGACTTTGATTTTTCCTCATTTGACTGCTAGCCGTCATTGATGCTCCTTGTTGTACTTCCGCAGTAGCTGCTGATATTACTGATATGATTGGTCAATATTATTTTACAAATGTGACCATCAAAAGTCGAAGAATAGGATTGTCTGCATGTCGGCTGACGACTCATTTTTTTTTTATATTTATCTCATCTGGGAGAACAATCTTTTCTCTTCCTACAGTCACATGATTGATATTCGCAAACTTTTTGAACCATAATTATATTCTTTATTCCCGTTTTTTAGACCTGTGTTTTATCCATCGTGAAGTAGATACATGTTTTATCTGATACTTCTGCAGAGCATGCCAAACTGACCCTAATCATAAAATTTGTTATTCTTTCTCTCATTTTTACTCTTGTGCATCTCTAACTCTCTATTATTTTGATCACTTTTGAACATTTTGCAATGATTCAAGTCCGAGAAGTTTTTTTTTTTTTTTTTTCATGCTGAGAGCTTACTAGCCTATTGTCAATGAAGTGTAAAAATGGGGAAATATTTTTAACTTACTTTAATTTACTTTTTATTTTGGGTGGGGGGGGGGGGGTTCAGCTGGGCTGTCAAATTGGACAATCGAGTTTGTTTGCAACTAAAACAAAGAGAGAACATAAAATCATTAGGTAATAACAACTACAAAAATCATTCAGGTAAAGAATATTTCTGAAATGATTTGTGATGCTTAGAGTGTACTTAAATATATACACTCAGCAAAAAGAAAGAAAGAAAAAAAGAAATTAAACAATTTTTCGAGTTCATAACTTATTGCTTTTTCTCTCACTTCACTCGAATTTTGATTTGACAGAAAATTCATTTTCCTCCATTATCTTTAGCTTTCATTGTTATTTTGAGCTTCAAAGATATTACATTGAAGTGAGACCACATGTATATTTTTTTTAATTGAATTCATGCTTTTTATTGTGATGAATTTGTCTTTTGTTCTAGTATATTGTACCATTAGAGAGCATTTACGTATGAATAACAACTTGCTCATGTTTATATGATACATTAACATTTAGCCAAAAATTTTATGTTTTTTTTTTCTGAGTGTATTTCCACCTACTTTTGGGATTTTTCAGCTGGGCTAGCTGTCACATGCGACAGCCTAGTTTGTTTGCAAATAAAATAAGAAAACAACATAAAGGAAAATGTACCATAATAAGTAATGGGAACCATGAAAGTCACTCAGATGAAAAATAATTTCTGAAAAGATCAAATCAACATAAACTTACTAGGAGGTTAGGAGGGCTGATTTCACTTCTTTCAGGTTGCTATTGGCACAGTCTCTACTACCTTCTTCCATGCCTTCTGGGACCTGGAACTCTTCAGATTTACCTGTTCTTCATCAATAGACGAAAGGTGTGCCTGTGATGGGGATATTTGCATGGGGGCCTCGCCTCCCTTCTTGCTCTTTTTGCGTTTCATTGGCATGACGCTCGCGGAAAGTGTCGACACTTTCGTGTCTGGGTCTCAAAATTTCCGCATCGGTTCCGGACACTTGCATATATAGATCCGCATCGGCTCCGCGCTGTCCTAAAACATTCCTGGTGTCTTCCGCTTTCATTCGCGAAGCTTCCCCACACCGCGGGATTCTTTCCGGAGCGTGTGCGGAAGGAGCGGAAGGGTTCCGGACAAGCGGGACATCCTCAGGACATCGTCAGGACAAGTCGCCGAAGGTGTCAGGAAGTTCATTTCCGCGTCCAAATTTTGGTCTCGATCAAAATTTGGACGCGGAAATTTTTCTCTCTCTCGAAGGTGCGGAAACGCCCGGACATGTTTAGGACAGTGAGCGGACACGTTCAGGAACGTGCGGACAGGTTGCCGAAGGAGTGCGGAATACCAAATTTGCATTCCGGGTCTTGTCCGGGTCTTGTCCGCGCCCTAGTGGACGCCTGGTCTTTCACAGCCATAATGATATCATGTGGACGCAAGCGTGGAAAACTCCACATTGACATGCTTGTTTGTTTGTTTTACCCACTTGCTGTAACCATGTGCAGTAAGTTATAATGTAGGAAGAAGAATGAATATAAGGAAATGGGAGTTTTGCCATTAGTCTGACGGTCCTCCAAAGGAAAAACAAATCTTAATATAATAACGTTGATTGTAGATTGCATGTGTTGGTTGTTGCAGTGGTTGGTAAAGTGCGTGTTGTGAATTACGGATATGTACCTCCCCCCCCCCCCCCCCCGAAATTTGATTCTCCTTTTGTTACACCAGATTTGGTAATCAAAATTGATATTGGAATGGTGTAAGTGATAAATACATATTTGGTAATACTTTCGTAACCTTGTATTTTGTAACCAAAAATAAAGAAAACCCAAATATTTTGTATTAGTAATGACAAGTTTAAATCTAATTTAGATTTTAACAGAGATATTCAGATTGTTTTAATGGTTAGACCTAAAGATGAAATGTGTCTCATGTTTGTTTTGTTGTTGTTGTTGTTGTTGTTGTTGTTGTTTTAACACCTAGTCTAGTAGACTATAGTAATCCCCGACTAGGGCCTATAATGCCCTAGGTACCTTAGCACTCGATTTGACCATGTTAATGAACAGATAATGAACTGCATGTCATAAAACAGATCTATGGATTGAAAATGTAAACAGCTCAGTTCCACTTCCAAGCTTACTGATCCCGTCGATCAGTGTCGTGCTACCATGACCATGATGCGGCTCGGACCGCTGAACTTTGCGTAGTACGTACAGATTGTAACGCGTACAGTCGGCACGCGAGCCGAGCGAGGCCCTGTGGAGCCGTGAAATGTGCAAACGCCAGGAAATGTGCAAAAGCCGGGAATTGTGCAAACGTCTCGCCGGGAAATGTGCAAACGCCGGGAAATGTGCAAACGTCTTGCCAGGAAATGTGCAAACGCCGGGAAATGTGCAAACGTCTCGTCGGGAAATGTGCAAATTTCATCAACGGGAAATGTGCAAACATGACGCCGGGAAATGTGCAAGAGTTCAATTTTGCCGGGAAATGTGCAAAACGTCGCCGGGAAATGTGCAAATCATTTACTTTAGCGATATTGTGTATAAAGATAGTAGAATAAACTCCATATCAAAACTGCCCATGAACTTCCACCATTTAGATTTTCTTAATGAAATCCTTGACAGATTTTCAACAAAATTGGCAGGTAGCACGATTATGGCAATGGGATCTCAATTTGTTTATATAGTAGCCACCCCCCCCCCCCCCCGAAAAAGGGGAGGGGGCTCAATTAAGTCCCAGAACTACGGTATTATCGAAATTCTTCTGGTATTGTATAACCAAATAAGAATGAGCTAGGATGATTCTTTAACCCTAAAGGGGCCGGGCTTTTTTGGCTATGCTCAGTGCTCAAACGGGGGGGGGGGGGGGGGGGGGATGGATTCCTTGCCGCCGCCCCCCCCCCCCCCCCCCGAGATCTCGGCCATTGGTGGTGCGATCGCGATGAAATTTCGCATGCGTGAGACCCATGTCATAATCTACAAGATTGTGTCATAAGATTTTTTGAAACAATCAATTTCTAATTTTCATTAATTAATTATGCAAATTCAGCTCAAGATGATATTTTAGCCTAATTAAAAGCATTGAGAGTCTAATTTTTGATCTGTAAATCTGTTTTTGCATATTCAACGATTGTACATCACAAAAACTTCCAAAACTCATTTCAATTCTTATGTATTTCATTGTTTTTAGAATTTCTTATGTATTTCCTTGTTTTTAAGCTTTTGTTTTTTCTTTGTTTGTTTCATTGGAAATTGTCACTGACCACTCTTCTACCATAATTAGCACAAAATTAATAAATAAAAGTGATTAATTGTAAAAATAATCAGATTTTTATGACTTTCATGACAGAACATTGTTTTCCTAAGGAAATGTACACAAACTCACAAAATTGTGCCCGTTTTGGGGCGACATTCGGTTACTAAAATGGGCGTGGCTTCGCAAAAGTATGCGCGGACGTTGCAAATTTGGTCTCAAAAGTTGCGCGAGACTTGAACGAAGAAAGTCAAGAAGCCTCGCGACGATGCCTTCACGCGTTAAAGATTTACAGCGCGAAACGTCGAGGGGGGAGGGGATTCCGCCCTCCCCCCCCCCCCGGCCCTTTTTAGGGTTAAAGATATTGATGACAGGAGTTCACGTTTAATGGCAGATCCAGGGATGCAGGGCACGGGGCCATAAGTGGGGAGGAGTCTTCAAATTGAAGCCTCAGAGTCCCTTAACTAGTGCTATGAAGACATTAATGACTGAAATTGCATGTTTGATTATGACGGATCCAGGGGTGTCCGGATCGCGGGGGAGGGGGTGAGGGGAGGAGAGGGATTTTCTACATTGTCAGTATCTTCTTGAAAAGTCTGGGACAGATTTTCACGAAACTTAGTCAGATAGCCTCATTACGGTGACATGATCTTTATGAATTGAAATTAGCCCCCAATCCTCCCCCCCCCCCCCCACCCCCGGCCAAAAAGGGGGGGGGGGGAGTTGAAGCCTCAGAGTCCCTAAACTCTGGATTTTTAAAAATCTTTTTCTGTCGAACAAACAAAAAAGATAGAGCTAAGTTAGTGCCTTGTATGACTGAAATTCATGTTTGATTATGGCAGATCCAGGGGTGCCCTGACTAGGGGTGGGGGGGGGGGGAGGGGAAGTGATGGAGAGGAGGGTGATTGTCCACATTTACTGCATCTTCTTGATAAATCCGAAGAAGGATTTTCACCAAACTTGGCAGATACCATCTTTACGGTGATATGGTCTTATATGGTAAAATGAGCTCCACCTCCTCCCACCGCCAAGGGGGGTGGGGGGGGGGGGGGAGGAGGAGTTAAAGTTTTAGGTCCCTTAACTCTGGAATTTGTAATCTTCTTCTGTTGAACCGAAGAATATGGAACTACGTTATATGAAGACACTACAGTTACTAAAATTTCAGGTTTGATTATGACGGGTCTAGGAGTGCGCTGATAAGGGGTGTGAGGGGGGATTTTCCACATTTTCAGCATAGTCTTGTAAAATATATGACGGATTTTTACCAAACTTGGCAGATAGTATATTTATGGTGATTCGATCTTAATTTTTTAAATTGAATCCCCCTCCCCCCCCCCCCCCCCGCCGACGAGGAGGGGGGGGGGGGGGGGGTGAACCCTCAGAGTCCCTATTCTCTTGATTTTTTTTTTTTTACTTCTGTCGAACCGAAAAAGTTAGTGCTATAAAGACATTAATGACCGAAATCTCATGTTTGATTATGGCGGGTCTAGGCGTGCTCTGATTGGGGGTAGGTGAGGGTGAGGAGGAGGGGGTGCTGTTCGTTATTCCGAAGGTTCGCTGTTCCGAAGGTACGTTATTCCAAAGGGTCGTTAATCCGAAATACGCAAAGTCCCTATACCTAGAGGTTCGTTAATCCGAAAATGAAAAAAGGTTCGTTAATCCGAAAATTTGTGGCGTTATTCCGAAGGTTCGTTATTCCGAAGACTGGTTAATCCGTAGATGAAATTCGGAACAATGAATATTCGGAATAACGAATCTTAGGAATAAAGAGCCTTCGAAATAACGAACCTTCGGAACAACGAGCCTTAACCAGGGAGAGGAGGGGGATTTTCAAAATTTTCTCCATCTTCTTGAAAAATCTATGACGAATTTTCACCAAACTTGGCCATAGCATCTTTATGGTGATACTGTAAATACAGTTAATGCATGATGTATATAGGCTCAAGTTTACAATGGCAGATGCTCAAAAAGGTGAGTGGGTAGGAAGGAGGCTTAATTTTCACATTTTTTGTCTTTTTCCTGAAAACTCAAGACGCATCTTTCGGATAATAAAATTATATAAAAGCTTAAAAAAAAAAACAACCTTCTATACAAAAATGATGGAGCTAATAGAGTGCTGGTGCCTGTTATGGTAAGTTAATTCATGAATATTAATGTTAAGTGCGGCGGAGGTGGATTTGTCACATATTCAGCTTCTTCTTGAAACCCTTATATAACAGATATTTGCCAAGCTTGAAACGTAGCGTAGCGTATTTATCTGGTGATATGACCTCAATTTGTCTAAATGAGCACTGCCCCGACCCCTAAAGTGGGTAGAGATGGAGCCCCCTCCCCCCCCCCCCCCACCTCATCTCCGCCCCTTGAACTTGAAAGGGACCAACACGAGGGGGTGGGGTCGTTCGGGTGGAATTCAGAATTTTATTGAAAACCCTATACATATGAAAAAAAAACGGAATACATACTTTTTAAAGAAATTTTCTATACAATCAAGAGTAATAAAACACAATCTTATCACATTTTTAGAAGGTAGATCTATACTTTGAAGAAATTTCACTTCTGCTTACTAAATGACGTGGGGGCTACCCTGGTCTTATCCCTAGCTTAGGGGAAGGGGAACAACTTGGACTTGTTGCCCCTTCGAACAAAGTGGGATTCTATTACCCTAGAGATGCTACCTCCCACGTTCGGTGGAAATCCGTCAAAGATTTCTCAAGAGGATGCAGAATATGTGAAAATCCCCCTCCTCCCCCTCAACCCCCCCCCCCTCCCGATAAAGACACCCCTCGATCCGCCACAATCAAACGTGAAATAAGATTTCAGCCATTAATGTCTTCATAGCACTAACTAACCTCTCTTTTCCGGTTTGACAGAAGAAGATAAAGATTGAGTTTAGGGAGGCTTCAACCCCCCCCCCCCCTCTTAAGCAGTGTGTGTGTGTGTGTGTGTGTGTATGTGTGTGTGTGTGTGTATGGGAGGGGGGCCCATTTTAACAAACTAAGTGCATATCACCGTAAAGAGGCAATCTGCCAATTTTGGTGAAAATGTGTCGTAGATTTTTCAAGAAGATGCTGAAAATGTGGAAAATTCCTCTCTTTGCCCTCACCCCCTCGATCTGGAGACCTCTTGATCCGCGCCATAACCAAACATTAAATTTCATTCATTAACGCTGTGTCTTCATAGCACTAACTTAGCTCTATCTTTATCGGTTTGACAGAAGAAGATTAAATTCCAGAGTTTAGGGACGTTGAAGCTTCAACCCCCCGCATTCCCCCCCCCCCCCCCCCCTTCGGCGGTGGGGGAAGGGGGGGGGGGCTCATTTGAACAAATTAGAATCATAATTATTACCATAATCTTGCTATCTGTCAAGTTTTGGGAAAATCCCTCATAGATATTTCAAGAAGATGCTAAAAATGTGGAATATCCCCCGCCACCATCACCCTCCCCCCCCCCCCCGATCTGGGCACCCATTGATCCGCCATAATCAAACACAGAATTCCATTCATTAATCACGTTAATGTCTTCATAGCACTAACTTACCTCTTTCTTTTTCGGTTCGACAGATGAAGAAAAAAAAAATCAAGCGTTTATACATGGTATAAGGACTTTGAGGCTTCAACCCCCCCCCCCCCATCCTTAGGACTGGTGTGTGTGTGTGGGGGGGGGGGGATCATTTTGACAAATTACGATCATATCACCATTAAGATGTTATCTGCCAAATCTGGTGAAAAATTGTTGTAGGGTTTGCAAGAAAATGCTGAAAATGTAATAAAAAAACTAGAAACTAGAAACTAGAAACTAGACTGATGCCTCCGCCATAATGCATGATTCTCCCAATAGGTGTATGGTACAATGTCTTCACAATGTGTGATGACAGTTTCACATAACTGGCAAAATATTGAAATGACAGGTTTGTCAGAAATATCTTGAATGTTCACTTTCCTTGAACTGGGTTTGCTATAATTGTCTAAGAGTGCAGGTACACATCTTTAGGGAATTGAGAATTTTTACTTGACTTCTGACGGACCCTTTTATAAGTTTATGAATTGAGTAATCTCCAAGGTATGAAAAAAAAAATGTAATTACAGTACAAAATAGTTTTTTTTTGTTTTGTTTTTTTTTTTTTTTTTGGGGGGGGGGCATTGAAACCTGGCCCTTGACCCTTAACCTTTGACCTTCTGGCTGGAAATTTGCCGGATAATCTAAATTAGGTAATGCACGTATATGTTAAGTTATAAAACTAATAATGCAAGCATTGCATATACTAGTATATGAGGGAAATAGTAACATTTTGAGGAGTTGACCTTGACTATTGACCCACGACCCCTAAATTCCCTAGATAATCCCTGCCAGTCAGTACATGCGTATGCACCAAGTTCCATGAAGATACATTGAACCATTTGCGAGAGAAGTGATATTGCAACATTTTCACCTATCTTTGACCTTTTGACCTTTGACCTTATGACTTGAAACTCTCTTTGGAGAATCTTTACTCAGTAGTACATGTCTACACTAAGTTTCAAGAAAATACCTTTGGGCATTGCATAGATACGGGGGAAATAGCAACATTTTTAGCATTTGACCTTGACCTTTTGACCTTTGACCTCTTGCCAATGTCACTGAAATCTGCTCAACTAATTGTCCCATCATACATCATTCTTGGACCAAGTTTGGTGAAAGCTACTACATCCAGTTTTGAGTTATCACGTAAACAGATAAATTTTTAGGATTTGACCTTGATCTTTGACCTTTGACATCTGTCCGATTTCACTAGAAAACTTATCAAGTAATTGCCCCATCATACATCATCCTCCGAAAGTTTGGTGAAATTTGCTCGATCCAGTCTTGAGTTATCGCGTAAAGGGATACAATTTCATGATTTGATATTGACCTTTGACCTCTGACCTTAGGCCGATTTCACCTAAAATCTTATCAAATAATTGCCCTATCATACTTTATACTTGGACCAAGTTTGGTAAAATTCCAGTCAATATTACTCAAGTTATCGCTTAAACGAAAGCGGACGGACGTACGTACGGACGGACGGACAACCCGAAAACATAATGCCTCCGGCACCACTTCGTGGCGGAGGCATAAAAAGACAGATGGTCGCTAAGACAGGTGGTAAAGATGGTAATGGTTCGTGCGCAGCTTTGATTGAGAGTTTCTCTTCCATCTCTACATAATATAGGTGAAATGAATGGTTTGCACATTTCCCGGCAAAATTGAGCATTTGGACATTTCCCGGCGTCACGTTTGCACATTTCCCGTTGATGAAATTTAGAGATTTGCACATTTCCCGGCAAGACGTTTGCACATTTCCCGGCGTTTGCACATTTCCCGGCGAGACGTTTGCACATTTCCAGGCGTTTGCACATTTCCCGGCGTTTGCACATTTCCCGGCTCCACAGGCCCCCGCGGCAGCGGTGGGGAGATGCTGTCGCGTATCCCTACGTACCACACTCTAGCTCGATATACTAAGTACTACATAGCAGCTGCTCAGCTCAGCTAGCTCAGCCCATCACTCGTGAGTGCGCTTCTACGCTCTTTGTTACGTCACTGAGACCTGCGCAGCTAGGATGCGCACAAACTCAACTGAGGAACGTCCTTAAAGTTGTTAGGTGCTTATTTTTCTCACATTTTCCTAAGCCTGCATGACACAGATCTCATAAGCACACAGAAGACACCAGCATGGATACGAAAACAAAGTAAAGTGTCAGAGAAACCATAAACAGACAGAAAATTTTCAGAATAAAGTAACAAAAGGAGCAGGAACAACATAGCCGTTGTTATCGTATACGAAAAAGTAATGTTGACCCACATACCTATATCGGTGTAGCAACGTTCAGCTTGCATTGTCCTTCTGTACGTCTCTGTAATGGATTCATTAGTTGTTGGTTTTTTTTTTTCACTTTTATTTTGTAGTCATTCAAAGAAGTCTCGTCATAATTTCGCTGTGTCCTATCGTAGAGTTTCATAAATACTGACTCATCTTACATTACATCGGTTTTTTATTTTGTGAGGGTGATAAGTTTGCGCCTCAGGTTAGTTTTCTTAACAAGTTTGCACATTCTCTACAAGTATCCTTCAATGATTCTTGTTCAACACGTCCCTTTGTAAAACGCTTGTCAGTGCCGTATGGGTATTCATAGTTGTTGATCGCATCTTGGAATTTACTTCATTTCATATTTCTCTCTTGCTGTTTAAGTTTAGTCATAGGGATGACATGAATATAACTTTTACATAAAACAGATTGTAAACCAAATGCTTATGAATTGATAGAGAGTGATCTTTGTGTTAGTAAGTGAGATAATATCCGCTATAGGTACCATAAATTAAATGCGTTTCACGAACATCGTATTTCACCAAAAACAGACACAGGAAATTTGCACTTTTATTGCTGACAATTATCGCTTATCATGCCACCCACGAAAAAATTCCTTTTAATGACTTGAAATCTCCAAGGCTTTTACTTCTTTCATGACTTTACTGTAAACAATGCACTTTAAAAGAATCTGTCACTTCAAATGGCAATAAATGGAGAAATCCTAGAAAGCCATCTAAAATGTATTCACTAAAAGTTATTATGTTTAGGTTTTCCCGGCCAATTTCGCACTTTTTTCAGTCCAATTCATAATTGCTGCACTCAACTTAGCACGATTTAGCCTAGATGTCATGATCGGTATTTCAATTTTATAATCTTTTCATTCAAATTCATTTTGGAGCATTCAAATTACCTTTAACATCATTCGAATCAGCACTTTTTCAGTTCAAATTCGTAAGACAAGCACCATTTCGCAAATCGTTCATTCAATTTAGCATGATATAGTCACGTGATCACGTACACGCTGCGCTCGTTCATTCGAATTCATTCTTGGGCATCCAATTTCGCATTTACTGCAGTCAATTTAGCAGACACGTTTATGCTTCTATTCCTTTTTTTTTCATTTTCATTTATCATAGGTATTGTTTGCAAGCATCATAACATTTCATATTTTTGTATTCATTCTTTATTCTGATATCACCTTTGCAACAGTACTTTCAAAATATGTGTATGTGTTTATGATGTTCGATAGCATTATTTCATTCACAGATACATTAATTTTAAGTTTGTTTTGACATTAGTTGGTAGAAGGAGGTTTCACTTTACATCGTGATTATTTCTTTCATCGGTATGTTTCATTATTTTCCTTTGGTGGGTGTTAATTGGGTTAATCATCATTAGGAATAAAGTTCTTAAATCAGCTCTAGCCATCAATTTATCAAGGTTATTACCCTCAAATGCTTCTATGATGCTTTCCCTGTCTTCTGGAGATATACGCCTGTATCTAACTCGTGCTACCATGACTGGACATAAGAAAGTGAAGTGATCTATGATATTGGTGCATGTATAGTTCTGATAACATGTATGAAAGAAGAGGGGCGTTACAGAACAACAAACTTGAGTTATTTAGGGTCAAAGATATACCTTTACTATAATACTTAACAGTGTGTGGATGAAACAAAAATTCACATATGAATACGCATAAATCACGGTTCTCACCTTTTCAAAAATAGAAATAACATTACGCCAATTTGAATGAACATGTTTGGAATTTAACTGCCCATACGCGAAATTTAATGACTGAAATACCATTTTCCGCCAGTGCTGGCGAATTTGAATGACTGAAGAGCACGTGCCAATTTGAATGCCCGTTTTACGAATTCGAAAGGCAAATAATGTGCGAATTTCATTGATCGAAGTGCTAAATTTAACGCACAAGTTGCAATCTTGAATGACAGAATGTGCAGTGACGAGGATTTTCGCTAAATTGAATTAACCTTTTTTCAAATGGACTGACAAAAGTTCGAAATTGGCCGGGAAAACCTATATTATAAGAATATGTATTGAACCCCGCAGCCTTTCAATTCAATTCAATTCAATTCAATTCAATTCAATTCAATTCAATAGTTTATTTATTTCCATCATCAAAAAAAAAAAGAAAAAAAAAGAAAAAGGGAACATGATCCACAGCGGTACAAATTTTCAATTTGTCTTTCATTCGTCTGATAAAGGCATTACGGTAGAATAGCTTCTAAAAAGAAAAGCAAAAGGAAAAATCCACTTTATTTTGTACCTCATACTTCGTATCCGATGTTATTGTAATTCCCCTAATCTGGATTATGTGGAACGCTGTTCTTTATCCATTAGAAGCACAATGTTTTCAGTGAACATTAAATTAGCAGGCCGACTTTTCGACAAGGGCAAGTGCTTAATCATTGTTAATGGCCCACTTGACTGGAATATCTTAATCATCCGAGTCTACAGAAAGATCTCTTCCCCAGACTCGACGGAGCCGTTCATCCCTTGCCCAGACTAGACGGGACCGCACATGCTCTAAATTCTTAGGCAGCTTGTTCAGGTCATTGCAATCGTCTGTACTTCCAGCAGCCACTACTCCGCCAAATATGTACAGCCTGTCTGTTGTGCAAAAGGCGAGTTCGCCTGTGCGGAACTCGCGAAGGTAAATACCATTTGCGCTTTTTCGGTTTCTGAAAACTAAACTCCTTGACGAGAGTGTGCATATACTCCAGCTTGCTCGTGTATCGTTCGATGGTCAGAAGGTTGTTCTTGACAACCCAGGCTACGATGATAGATCCATCCTGGCATTCAGCAGGGGCAGGAAATGATTTCTCTTTCTTCACTTCACCTTTCTTTTCGGAGGTTAGCGTTTCAAAAAGCAGAACGCTTGTAGAACTCTTCACTATCATAAACATGTTACTTTTCTGAGCAACAGTTTGGTCAGGCTGGTGCTCACCACAATCAATAGTTGCTACCAAGGATGGATCTTCACTTCGGAGTTCCAGCACCTCAATCGTTTTGATATTCTTGTAAGAGAGATAGACAGTGTCTGACCCATTAATGCTGACACCACCCAGTCCATGCACCCTCCTCTTTTGTGATGGTGGACATTTTAGCATCATCCCTCTTATCCTCCTTAAATGTCTGCGTGTAGACACTGACTTCGTTCTCGCAATCACGAATTACACAACGTCAGTCCGAAAGGAAATCCAGCCCTCTGACCCTCACATCTGCTAGCACCATCTGCATCAGTTGACCACCACTGGAGTAGACGTAGATTCCGTCGCTCTGACATCCAACGGCCATTGTACCATCAGCTCTTGCCGCCATATAGCTCATACTGTCTATCCTCGGTAGCTCCACAGCTGCCTTAAGAACCCATTAAATATTGTAACGTCAGTCTCGAAGCACTCCAAATTTCGGCTCATTCCTGGATGGCAAACCCAGAAACTTGCTCGCTCTATCGTATTCGTCGAAATGGTATTGGCAGGGACGTCTTGCCCTATGATATCATGTAGAGTCTTCCAGAGCGTTTCGTGGGCAGAGAGGGCGTCCTGCTCAAGCAGTACCTCCATGGCTTTCCCAACTAACTGCTCCACGTACAGCATCCATGTCACCTAGCACTTTTCGGTTCTGCTCCGCCACCGTTACCATGTCTTTTTCAAGTTCTTCAAAGAGTTGACTAACCTGGTCCAATTGATCGTCGCCTTCACTTTTTCGAGTTGTTGGACATAGGAAGTGTAGATTTTGTCGACATCGGCCTTAACCTTTTTCTCGGCCCCTTTGATTATCAAGTGCTCTTTTTCGATTAATGTGATATTATGGAGCAGGGTCATTTTCCTTTCCTCTTTCTTACGTTGCAGTTCCTTAACAGGGGCCGCGGAACGTTTTTCAGTGTGTGTGTGTGTGTGTGTGTGGGGGGGGGGGGGGGGGGGGGGGCTGCGGGACCGGGGGGGGGGAGGGGGGTGGCAAGGTCTAGACCCCCCGCTTAGACGGGAAGAATCTAAGGGCGGAATCTTTGGGAATTGCAATTCATGAGTGTTGTGATTTTTTTTTTTTCGATTTTTTTTCCGATTTTTTTTTTTTTTTTGACGAACCAAAAGTGTGTGTGTGTGTGTGTGTGTGTGGGGGGGGGGGGCTGCAGCCCCCCCAACCCCCCGCTTCCGCGGCCCCTGCTTAATACTTTCCATCAAACTCTCCACATGCTCACTTGCAGTAATAATCTGCTGCCCCTTGTGCGCATGCTCCAACACTCCACATCTGAAACAGATATACTTCTCGCACTTCTGGCAGAAATGATCTTCTACCTCCATGCGATGCTTTTTGCACAAACCCTCCCTTTAAGAGCAATCTTTCCCTGCTGAATCTCTTCTACCCACACCAACGTGTGCTTGGAAAACGCTTTCCATGTTACGTGGCTCCTCTCACATAGCGTGCACATGAGTGCACTGCAATCTTGACAATATACGGCAGCTGCGGATTCCTTGGCAGGCTCGCAGTTTGTGCACGTCTGCGTCGAGATTTTCACGTCATCTACGAGAGATTTCAATGTACACTCGTCTGCAGATTGGTCACTTCTTTACTGGGAACTCTAGTCTGCTTTCTGCACACAGGGCATGACATTGATTTCGGCTTTCCTTGTGCCTTGTGTAGTTGTTGAAGACAATCGAGGCAAAATGTGTGGGCACAAGACGGGAACTTTGGTTCGCTGAACATCTTCAGACAAATAGGGCAGCAGAGATTCTGTGTCACGATTTGGTGCAAAGACGCCATTTTGATATCTGTGTGTAGGACAAAACAATGAGACAGCGCTAAATATGAAGTGGATACACTGAAATGTACATAGATTATCTGCATAAGCTATCGTAATCTAGTTTTGATGCTGTGATAGCCTTAATTGAAATCCAACCAACCTCTTGTTAAAGGGGAAATCTAGTCTAAAAGAAAGAAATTACGAGTTCAATAATAACACTTTGATTGAAATCGGGTGAAAAATAAGGAAGTTATGGCATTTTAAAGTTTCACTAACATTGGAGGATACAGTTCTTGAATGGTCAATATGAATATTCAAATGGCAAAGTGAGCATGCCATTACCTCACAACTTGACATATAATTTGTACATACATTTTGAAATTTCCTGATTTTCATTCAAACACAATTATGCCTGTGGCTCAAATCCTGATATATCTTACTGATCAATATTCCGAAGTTATTCAACCAGGAATAACATCAGGTTTTACACCTCAATGACAGAAACATTAAATTCCGTCATTTTTTTTTGTTTGTTCATGATCAATGGAAAATTGTGAGGTTATGACATTGTCAGCTAACTCATTTGCATATTCATGTCACTGTACACGAAGTGTTTTGCAGAAATTAGCAAAACTTCAAACTTTCATAACTTGATCCTTATTTTCATCCGGTTTCACTCAAAATGTTACTGTAGAACTCGTAAAATTTTATTCTTACACATCAGAGTAACTTATTTCTGGACTGGATTTTCCCTTTAAGTCCTTACGAAACTCATCTCTACCTCATGCAAGTAGGTCTATGTAGCCTTAATCCCTCTTTAGTGTCTGGTGGGCCGGCGGAACGGGAGAGGGGGGCCTTTTCTTTTGCGCCATACATAGGAATACATAGGGTGTCACCGCTTTGGGCCCCCCTTCCTCCCCCCCCCCCCCCCCCCCCCCCGAAGTGGCACTAGAAATAGAATGAATAGGCCTATTTGAAGCCCTGTATGGCCTTTGTTTTTGCGCTGAAGACCCTTTTTTATTTCATTTTAATATTTTTCTTTTTGCTCGTTGGCTGAAGAAACCGGAAGTGGCACCACAAGATGCGCTGAACCCGGATCGAAGTACCCCCCCCCCCACGTTTGATAACGCGGCGCCTGCAATGGGTGTTAGCAGTGTTTTCCCAAAAGTCAATTTACCATTACTGTTATTGTTAGTCAAGCATCATTCTCTGAATCATCTACTGGTATATATTGCCATTTCTTGATAACAATCACTCCTGATGGGATGTAACAGTTCCTTGCCTGTCTCTACAGTAAATTCTGTCCAATGCCGGGTGCTTCCTATTGAAAGTTTTAATCTCTGTTATCCAGATCATAGCCACCGTACCTCCAATACCAACTGGATTCTCCCTACTGTGTAGTACGTCTATATCTGTCAATAATAATCCCCTCCCATTTCTGGTTCTGTCCAACTTTATTACGAGTTATCCGTAGGAAAGTAGTAAAAAATCCATGGCAAAAAAAAAAAACTGTTGTAAATCATATCAGAGTAATGACCTAATCAAGATTGATCAAAAGAATCTAGCGCCATTAGGGCAGACAATTAAGTCGACCCGTCTGTCTCGACATAATCTACTTTTGATGAAACGAACCCCAACCTCCCCAAACAAAAAAACACAAAACACAACAACAAACAAACAAAAACAAAAAAACAACACACACACAACTTTAAAAAACAAAACAAAAAACGACTGATCTTGAGACTATTACGTCTCTCTGGATACGGGTAGATCAAAGTACAGAAAACAATATATAGGCAGTTCCCGTTATAACGAAACCCCCGGGACCGGCAGTTTTCTTTCGTCACAATCGAACACATGCAATGTATAGATATAGTATAGATAACAATTTCGGGACCTGACTTTTAGGTTTGTTAAAACGAAATTTCGTTACAACGGAATTAGTTATAACGTGTAGCGTAACTGTTATGAGGTGATATAGTGCAGTTTCGCGGCAAAGAAGACATAAATTGCAGAATTTATTATGCGCACTCACCTTCAGTGCCGCTCAAAGAGGTCTGATCTAACGGCGGAGAAGAGTAATCCGAATTGTCCTCTTAGCAGCTCCAAGCAAATATCTTTCACTGTAAAAACATCGGTGTTAGATTTAACACCGATCAATCTTCAATAGAGGACCACACCCACAGGTGTAGAAAATGTATTGTGACGGTGTTCAAAAGTGTTCACCTGGCACTTCGTGGTGTTAATTTGACACTGTAGTTGGTGATATTTTTGACACTGCGCTAGAGTTAATTCATTAATGACACCGCATGGTGTTGATTTGATATTGGTGGTGTTAATTTCAATGGTATAGCACCCGTCCAGCTTCAATAGGAGACCACACCAACTGGTGTTACTGTGGTGTAAATGTATTAACACGTTTTTTCAAAAATCAAGTACTTTATCGGAAAATTCTTCATCGTCTCGTTGAAGTTCAGAATTAACAAGAAATTCAGTAACTAAGAAACTATCAAAAAAACAATTTTATATTTTGAAATGACACCCGGAGGTGTTAATCTAACACCATGAATGAGCACCGGAAATTTAACACCAGCTCGGTGTTTCATATTTAACACCGAACTTTTTGCAGTGTTCAAAAACACATACACAAACACGGTAGACATAGAAGAGACACAGCAAGAAGAGGATGCTGGGACCTCCGGTGATTATGCCTGATGTGAAGACAAGGTTTGAGTATTATACAGCGCACACAGGGGACTTTTCGACAACACAATGTACGTCATACTAATGCTTCAGACAGGATATTGCAATATTTCAAAGCTCACCAGTGTTCTTGCACAATGTGGCTTGCTGTTTTTCTTTTATTTCTTCTTTTTCTATGTTTAGTGCACATACCATAATTTTGTATGTTTTGCCCAAATGTAGTCGACGGAAACAAGAGCTTAATTCAGGAAGTCCGCAGGATTATTATCATTGTGTGATAGATCATGTTTACACTAGCTGTGCCTTTCTCATCTTGGCTGTTGTTATGCGTCTGTAAAATTCAGAAAGAGGAAAGCAAATAAACAGAGGAACATCCATAATATGATATAAATAGGTCATAGATATTTGATATGATATGATATAATATGATATGATATGATATGATATGATATTAGTATCTATTGTCTGTTCAATGGTGAAAAGCAGAAATTTGTTTTTCACTTGTTGACTTGATATGATAATATGATATGATATGATATGATATGATATGATATGAGTATTTGATGTCCGTTCAATCATAAAAAGCAGAAATCTGTTTTCACTGGTACACAACGGAAAATACATTATTCAAATGCAATCACGGAAATTTTACGTAAAGTAGTACACATACGTGCATACAAATATCATAGACCTAAATTGCCTCTGTCATCGTGGTCATAATAAATAGTATTACCATTACAGAAAATGATTCATCTGTCGTGTAATCTGTCATCTGTAACCTGAATTGGGAGACTTATGTTGTCTGAAGATCTCTCTCTGTCTTTCTCGATATAAAATCATGAAATTGTGTACACAGGCAATATGCCTTATATGTGTATTTTCCTATACAAGACTACACAAAATCCACCAGGATTCTATATATACACAGGGAATAGATAAATATCATATCCGTAACGGTGATATCTCATGATACTTCATTAAATTTTCTGTTATGGTCGTTCTTGGTTTTTCCCCTGTTATCATCAGTATTACATTTTTTTTTTTGTGTGTGTGAAGCTGATAGAATTTAATGTCTAAATGTCAAATGAAGTGAAAACTAGTAAACGACCAGAACTTTGCCACATAATAATGAACGCAAATAATAATTATAATGATAATAATAATGATGACAATAATAATAATAATGATAATAGTAATAATAATAATAATAATAATAATAATGATTATAATAATAATAATGAAATAACACAAAAAACAACGCTTCCTCGAAAAGGTTATACGTAATGTCTCTATCATCAGCTGATTAATTCAGCAAACATCGTGAATCCAAATGAGAACTTTTTTTTTCTGTATTTTGCTATTACATTCGCCCAATGGGGAAAGTTGAAGAGAAAATCAAAACCAATGAATGTATCATCAAATTCTTAAAGTCAGATCTGCAAGATGGAGGAACAGAATGGACGAGGAGGATAGAGAGGAGAAAAGAAGAGCAGGAGGAGGAGGAACACAAGGAGGAAAGAGAAATGATTAAAACAATGGAGTGATTATAGTAATGGCGGTCATAATATGAAGAGTTTGTTTGCAAAACCGATAAGTCCATATTTGCCAAACGGAGATATTTGCGATTAAAGGTCAAGAAAAATAATGAGAATAATAAGAAAATTTTTGCTTCTTTTGACCATAACTTCAAAAATGTACCTTTATATGTAGTGACCAATATATTATTTAAAAGGTATTATTTTGTACTTTATGACAGAGACCTTACTTCAAAATCTTCAAAAATGGACTTATCGGTTTTTGCAAACAAACTCTTCATATAGTAATATACAAATGATGCACAGGACAGCGTGGATCGGTGAGAATTGGATGCGCGAGTTTAACTTTGGGACGAGAGCATCCAATTCTTACTGATCCACAAAATTAACCTGAGCATCATTTGTGTTATAAAATGGGCCGGTAAATTCATGAAATACTGTACAAGCATTTTCCCCATTATGCGCCCGGTACAACTACAACACTATACAAGACTTTAGCAATGCGTTCGGATTTTACCGGACGAATGGCCACGCGTTCGGATTTTACCGGACGCATGGCTCAGTGTGGATCAAGAAAAATCAATGCACGACAATTGACCAATCAGATTGCAGAGATTCTAAAGCCCATATAATAATAGTATAAATAGAAATGACATGTAGGCATTATAGCATTATTTTAATTCTAGCAAAACATTTTAAACGAAGGACACCAAAGAAATCAACTGAACTACATAACTGTTTGCCTTTTTTTTTTTTTGCAAGTTTTAATTGAAATAAATTTTAACCAACCCAAACAAAAATATGTGTTTATGATATTTTTCTTGAACATACCTGAGACCAAAGACTACGGGTAAAGAAGATGGGTGCACGCCACGAGACCGACACCCACGAGTCATACAGCCCATGAGTTCGACACGAAGCTAACAAGGCCTAAGAGACCGTGTTATCTGTCGTACTCGTGGGCTGTTTTTATCTAGTGTCGAACTCATGGGCTTTATTTGCCTGGAGACGAACTCATGGGGTGTATGACTCTTGAGCTGTATGACTCATGGACCTCTTTTCAATGTCGAACTCGTGGGCTGTATGACTCGTGGGTGTCAGTCTCGTGGGATGGACCGTATTTCGCGAGGGTCTCCAAAGTTGAAATCAAAATTGGGGATTTGGCTGGGATGACCCCAAGAAGACAATGGTAAAGAAAATGCAATCTCTTGTGCTCACAATTCCAGTCTTTGAAATAATCATTTCAGCGATTGCACAATGGATGTAAATGAGTGTTCTAAGGGACAGGGAAACCAACTTCGTGGTCTGATCCTTTATAGTGAAAAATTACAATTGTAATTGCAACTTTGCATCTCTCAGTGTGCTGAGTGCCGATTCGGTTTATGAGGCATAATCAAAGTTAATCAAAGTGAGTCTTTTCGTAGTAGAATAATGATATACTGTACAGGTGACGGGAGCAGATTTGAAAAGTTTAAAGACAGAATTTTGACGATAACATTAACACAAGGCAAGAATCGAAGGAAAAAAGTGCAAGGAGTGTCATTATACCACTCTTAAGATAACCTAGAAATAAAGACAATGGAAAGACTTATGAGAACGCTTCTGCCTTATGATCATCATCAAGACAACTAATATCATAAATACAATTTTCTTTCAAAAACTGAAGCTGCTTATCCTCGACTTGACATGAAATAAGCTGCACAAAAACCCGACATGCAGATTTTCTTACATTCTATACCAGTGATTTTTACCGTTAACTAATGTTATTGATAGATTATTGAATTCATCCACTACGTTAACATCCTTCATACACACAATCATCATTGCTACAGTATCATGATGGAAAATACATAATATGAATAGAAGGACGAATTGCTATTGATAACAAGAATAGGAAAGTGGTGATATGTGTGCTGGTGAACTTGAAATTTGTGAGGCAATTAATTTGTATAATGTGATCGTGATAATTATCAGTGTTATTAGGAGACGAATGCGAAGCTTTAATTTTCCGTTATTTCTTATCTTTTATCTAATCCTAACGAAACCATATACTATAGAACATTTATTGAATTTAGCAAATTGGATACGAAGTAATGTTTCACTTTGATATCAGCGGTATTTATCATTGCACGTGCAATGTAAACCATCAATTATTCTCTGTTCTGAGTAGGCCTGATAGCCATGGAAAAAAATATTGGCATAATATGATTATACTCGGGTGAGTTTTTTTTTCTTCCATAGGTATTACTCAAACACTGAATAATCGGTCTGTATTTACGCCGATGAAAGACAATTATCAATTACTAGTACTTGCAATAAAAAAGTTACTCGGTACAAAAATTATGAATTTGAATAAATATGCAGTACCTGCTGCATTTGACATATGAACCATCACTGGGTATCGGGTGGAAGTTCGGTAGTCTATAGCGGATACGACGTTTGTCTAGCAATCAGGAGTCGGTATAGTTGAAATCCAACCTGAGTGTATATGCCCATGATTTTTATCATCAGGGCTCTCACTGAAACTGCTGAATAATCGGTGCGCATTTACGTCGATGAAGGGCAATTGTCAAACAGTGTTGTAATGAAGACAACTCGACGCAAGAATGACCAATTTGAATCTTTAATAGTGGTCGTAAAGATACGCATGTCCAAGAAGTTGTGACTGGGTTTGTAGTGCCGAAAGCTAAAATACCCTTGGAAAAAAAGTCGATGTGGTCTCCCGAACAATATTCATTCAAAAATATTTCAAGCATTAAAACCATTGAAAATTTCTCAATTTGCCGGTGCACTTCAGAGACGTGATTAAGATTTATCTTCAATCTCGACGTTTCAAGATGTTCACACAGAAAGCAGTATATTAGACCTGATATCGGCAAGAAGTTGATGTATTGTAAATCTGTTTAAAGGAAGTTACGACATGGCATGGATAACGAATGTGACGTAATGAGAGATTGTTAGCACAATGTTAATATTTAGCTGTTTATGGAACTGCAATAAGCAGATTAGAAGGTTGTGTTTCCGTATTTGTCTTTCCCCAACACTAAATAGTATACACACAGGTTGCAGGAATGAGATGTTTCAAGATGGAAAACAAAATGGCACGTAAAAGCTTCGGTGTGGAAAATGTAGATCCTTAAACAACTACCACGATTTGAGGTTGCTACGCTCAGGAGTTCATCCACAACAATAATGATTCCATACACTTCAACTTTCACAAAATGTCAGCATACTGGACATTAACACTAGATACAGTGCAGATACATGAAAGTTTGATAGTCGTTTTGAATAAGCTTAGAATGTGCGGGCCTAATACTTGCGGTGCTCTCCCTTCGGGCTAAATTCCTACATTCTCCTACCAAAGCAGGATATGGCGGGTAAAACATCGTGTCTATAGCAGTCCATACTCGACAGGATTTAAATCATGATCTTCTTGTATTAAATAGGATCCAGAACCTTAATCGTTTTTACCCCTGTGCTCCTACACAAAGTGGTATGTGGCACAAAGATCCTGCAAAATTCCCTTGATCAGGATAACTGAGTACTCCAGGTAGCTAGCATCGTACGCAAAGTGTGTTACAGGTGTCACAGTTTATATCCAAAGTTGGACGAATCTCGTGCTCATCACGCAGCTATTCTACAGAACCAAGCACATCATGGACGCCAGCCGTTCACAAATTTGATCACCTTGATAGCGTGAAATGGCGACATATGAAACTCCTTCTCTAAGATGTCTTGCGACATTGACTGCAAGAGGGCGCCGTTCATCTGGTCCTCCAGGAAGGCTTCTATGACACGATCCTGAACTTTGAGCAAGGCCAGCGCCTGCGCGACTTGCTCGCAGGTCAGACGAGAGATGTCCCTCGGAATGTCCCGGATGGAAGTAATGTGGGGGAGCTCCATATCGTCGGATTTACTCGCCTCACTGACCATCGTGTTAACTTTAACGCTTTCCAACGCGGGTATCGGTGGAGGAGGAACCTGGTCAAAGAAATTAATGAATAAAAAAGATGTCTCTTCTTCGCTGAAATCCTTGAATCTGATTGGCGGAGTGCAAATTTGACAGTGAAATTCATTTACTGAAATGCCCCCTCTATGACGCTAATACTTTGACGCGCCCAGGTTGGACAAAGTGATCCCTATCGGGGACAGCCGTCTTTGCCTATGTTTTTGAGTTTGTTTGTTTTTTTTTCTCCCTAAAAAGATCGTCGTAGTATTTAGGGCCTCACATCCAAAGCAAAAGCTGCACATTGTGTAGCGGACAAGGCACTTTAGAAGACTCCAAAATCATTCATTATTATGATTTGTTTGAGCCATGAAGAAAATAATAGGAGATGGTTATAAAAAGAACACAGATCTGAGTCTTGTCAACTAGACTCGTTTGCAGATCACACCTTACATGCCTTGTAAAATAAATCGCATGACTCGTTCCAATTTCCCGAGTTGAATTTATCTATTTTAGTAGGGAATTTGCTTAAAGAATGATAAACTTGTATGCCAATGTTAAGATTGTGTTACCATTAATAAAGGTAAAAAATTAAACCAGTTCATCTGGACTTACTGTTTCAATTTTCAGAACGGTTTCACGTCCAATCCTGGACGCTTCATCAGCTCTCTGATTTGATGGAGGGGAAGGTGTCGTTGCCAATCGGTGCAGACGCACTACCGACGTTATTGTTCTGTTTTTGTAGGATTCACTCCGATTAGAACATCGGTAGCGCGTCTGCATCGATTGGCAACGACGCATTCCTGCCACCAAATCAGACGAGCTAATGAAGCGTCCAGGATCGGACGTGAAACCGTTCCGAGAATCAAACAGTTATTCCAGATCTCCTTTTCATAAAAGATGTTGGATAGCAACTCATGCTGGAAATGCAACTTCCCATAGCAACAGCCAATCATGAAGCTGGATTCTTGCCATTACAATGACAATTGTCATTCCATTAAGGGTTGCTATCACATCAACTTTTTATAGAATGGGACCTAGATGAATTTATTTAATTTGTACCTTTATTGAACGTCATCTGGATTAATCAGAACCTACAAAAAATAAGATTGTGTAACCATTGTAATGTCGGTACCTTTGACATGGAAATGGTTATTATATTAAAGCTTGGTCTACTTTTACGAGAATCACCAGGATATTAATTACCGGTCTGGGGTTCTTGACGACCGGAGCTAGGTACTCATCCTCTTCCTCACGCTCTATTGCTTCCGCTTCCGGGTCGCCGGAGTTAGTCCAAGCGCCCTCTACTGGTCCGTATGGGTTGCTCTTCCGGCCTTTTCGAACAGATGGGTGAGAGGGGCGAGGAATTATAGTCGCTATTGGTGGGCCGTTTAAATTCAGTTGTGGACGCGGTGTATCCGGGACCGGAGGAGCCGGCCTCTCATTGATCGTTTGGTTGGAGCTGAATTTGATTCTCGCGTTGGCGTCCCCAGCGTTTTTCTCATACCTTGAATTACCTTTAGGGATTCATAAGAGAAAATAGAAAGGAACAGGTCATCGAACGCTCGAGAAAAAGATAGGGTCAGAGAATAATATGCAAATAACAGTGGTATTCCTCTGTATGATTCACGTATCCTTTGCAATACAAATTCAACAAATAGCATAAATCTCCAAGAAATAACTAGAACCGGAATTTGTCAACACTGACAAATTAGGTGATCCGATCTCTTCGAAAATCAATGATTTGAGTCCTGATCCCAATAGGCATGACTGTTAAGGTTCATCTGTGGTTATGGACATTGGCCGTGTGATGTTTGGATTCTCATTTAAAAAAAAGGGAGTCGGGTTTGCCATCTTTGGTACCATATTCCGTATACACTATAACGAAGATACAGAATAAAGTATATTTGACCATTGACCCCACTTTGCACAGCCAAGATGGCATCTGAGAAAGATATGGTTATTTTGTGAAATGATCCTGGTAACGTGATCTTTATGTGTGCAAAATATTGGAAAGATAGGACATGTATTCACCAAGATACAGGATGAAACATTTATGACCTTTGACCCTAATTTACATACCCAAAATGGTGTCCGATCAAGAAGTTGTTATTTCATGAAATAATGTACGTGACATGAACTAAACATGTGCAAAATATGGGATTGATAACCATTGTTGTTGTTCATCTATTGCACAGAAAGTAGTAGAAAGAAAGAAAAATAAAGAAAGAATTATGTTATTTTATAGAAATTTGAAGGAGAAGCATTAAAAAATCAGAAAAAGTAAGGAAGGGAGATAAAGACTAAATAAAGAAAAAGAAGAAAAAAAAAGATTTTGAAAAAATTAAAAAAATATTGGCAGGGGTGAGGCTCGAACCAGGGACCTTAGGATTACGAGTCGGATGCGCTATGCAATGACCTATTTCATGCTCCATAGGCCGTGTGTATTAAGCAAAATGACGCTGCATCGAAGCCACGTGCCATTTTCAACCAAGTTTTTCGACGTGATGCCGACGTCGTATGAAAAAATGAAGGGCACACTTACGATAGCCCAAAGTCTCAGCTACAACATACTAAAATCTGGGAAAAATTCACCGAAGCATAAGTGAGCTAATGCTCGAAAAAGATAGTCATGTCAATTTTCACTGCCAGAAAAACTGCTCTCCCATAGAGATAACACGTAAACTGGTCAAATTTGACAAGATTACTTTCAATCCATTTTTACGAGGTGATGCCGCCATCCAATCAAACTGTTGTAATTACATTAATGAAAGAACATTTAATAAGCTACAACATACTGAAATCTGGGTGAAAATTGGCAAAGGATAAGTGAGATACGCCCAAGTAAACTTGAAAATTGATGACGTCATTTTGAAAATTTACTTTTTTTACTTTATTAAGAAATTTGATATCTTTTAATCACTTTTTCAGTATCGCCAACCCATAAACTGACATGTACAACTCATCAGCTTTCAGAATATGTAAAGAAAATTGGGGGTCACCGTCCATCCTGACGAGTAAAATCGGATTTAAAATTGGCGGTTTTAGGGCATTGTTGTACTGTATATCGCCATTGACGCGCGCGCGGAATTTCAACTTTGACGGTCCCGTATGACGTCATATTGAGTCGGATTGACTTGAAACTTGCTAGAAATATTCCTTGACTTTTAAGACATCCGATATATGTAAACAATCGGGAAATTTCTGTTGCATATGAGCTGTACGTGCGTATATGTGCGCGCGCGTACGCGTCCGTCCAATTTTTTCAATTTTTCAAAAAATGCTCGAAATGGTCTGAAACATATGCAAAAAAATTTTGAGCTCGATTTGAGCATACAAATATTTCAACGCGCGCGTACGCGCACGTCTTAAGAGAAAATATGAATTGTGAGAATATGAGTAAAATTCGCATAACTTGAAATATATGTGACGTAAATTTCATTGAAAAACTCCATTCTATTAATGAGATATGATTGAGAATGTGTTTTCATATAATGACGTCATAGTGACGTCACGGTTGACTGATCACTATGATACATTAGATTTGTCGTCTTTGGGACATGATACATATATGGTATGAGTTTGAAGTTGATACTCTGAGTACTTTCTGAGTACGTAGATACACAACTTTTGTCCAGAAATAAAGAAGAAGAACCAACAAAGAATCCGTACAGATACAGAAGGTGATCCGAGAGGATACTCGGATCACCTAAAAAAATGGCTTTACAAAAAAAAAGGCCTTAGCCAAGCTTTAATTTCATTTTGGTAGGAGGTTATGACCCTCCCCCCCCCCCCCCCCCCCATAGCTGCCTCCACTGTACACCACTTTTGATAATATCATACTTCTAAACGGACACACATACCTATATAGATATTGTGTATGCGTACGTTTGAGTATTTGTGTATGGCGTTTAGCCGTTTACCTCCACTCACTGCCAGCAGATTGTCACAGGAGGAAGAGCGCGGGCCTATACAAGGGGGTAGGGGCGGAGGTGGTCGGATTTCGTCAAGCAGGTCGCCACTGTACGGACGAGATCCATTCTCGCGAATCCTGAGGGTGAATGATCCCGGAAGCGGAAACTCCAGCGTCGACGACTTGTTGTCGGGCCTACTATGGGGCAACTTTGGAAGCTGCCGATAAGGTGTGGAGTGTAGGGGAAGGCCAGGGGTGAATGACTTTGACCGATCAAGAGTGACGCTGCCATGGCCGGTGGGCCGTTGGTGTTGAGTGATACGTTTATCAACACCTTCAAAGACCGACCGTAGGTCGACAGAGCTGTGGCTTGAATTTAAACCTAGAATTCAAAAGAAGAGAATACAACGGATGATATACGGTAACTAAAAGATATGAAATTATACTTCAATTTATGAGTGTTTAATTCTGACTGGTTGAAATGGGGGGGGGGGGGGGGATAAAAACAATTACTTGCAGCCTCTAGGACCCCGTTTACATTGAGTGAAAAGGCCGGGCTCGGCCGCGGCCTTCATTTCACTATAAACGCGCAAAATGCTTGAATTAAAAGCCCGGGCCGGGCCCGGCACCCTAAAAGGACAAAATTGCGGGGCCGAGTACCATAACTGAGGCCCTGCACTGTAAACGGGGTCTTGGACTCCGTCTACAGTAAGACCTCGTTTACAGTGAGTAAAAGGCCAAATGCGGTACCAAAATCGGCCGCGCATTTGGCCAAACTCTGGAGGTAGTCTCGGCCGCGGCTCGGCCCGGTCTTTTCTCACTGTAAACGCAAACTGGGCCAAATGCGATACCAAATTGTGACCGGCGCGCTCCCAGTAATGATACTCAATGTAGTTTGTTTCAGTGAGATATTAGAATAGCACTGGTTTGTTTACATGCAGAGCGTCACTACGACATAATATTGAAAGGTTTGAATTGAAAGCCAGGGCCGAGCCCTCCAGAGTAAACGGACAGAATTGCGCGGCCGAGTACCGAAATTGAGGCCGGGCTCATCCTGGGCTCAGTCCGGGTTCGGTCCAGCCATGCACTGCAATCGGGGTCTAATGCAATACGATTGCAGTGTAAACGACCGTTGCAAACGATTCGATTACGCATCAGTATTCATATAGCGTGTCACAACTACTGTCATGAGCGCAGCAAATTATTAACCCCAAAATTGTCGGTGTGATAATTTCGCTTTGAAACTAATATTACAAAGGAATACCGGACTATGAGAACAGCAAAAAAACAAAAACAAAAACAAAAAACAAAACAAAACAAAACAAAACAAAAAAAAAACAATTTGGATATCATCTTTGGAGACCCCTTGCAAAATAGGGTCCATCCCACGAGACCGTCAACCAAGAGTCATACAGCTCACGAGTTCGACATTGAAAAAAGGTTCAGGAGTCATACAGCCTACGAGTCAAACAGCCCATGAGTTTGATACTACCCATGAGTTCGACATTACAGTACGGGACTTATATGTCGGTCTCTTGGGCCTTGTTTGCTTAGTATCGAACTCGTGGGCTGTATGAATCGTAGGCCTTATGAATCTTGGGCTGTATGAATCGTAGGCCGTATGAATCTTGGGCTATAATATGATTCTAGGACTGTATAATTCGTGGGTGTCGAACTCGTGACGTGCACCGGCGAAATATTGCAGTAGTTAATCACATGTCATACAGTGAAATACAATGTAATAAAATGTAATGTTATGTATTGTAACGTGATGTTATAGGATATTATGTAATGTAATGTATTATAATGTAATGTGATGTTATGTAATACGATGTAATATATTGTTATGGAATGTAAAATGCATAAAATTTTGTTGACCATACTGGACTTACTTTCACTGCTAGTCGATAAATTAGCGATACTTTCTTCAGATGGCCACCGAGGGGGCAGCGGTGGAGGATAGTCTGCCATCGGTATATCCTCCATATTGACCACATCATTATCACACGGAGGCGGTGGAAGGCAGTCAAGTGGTGGGGGAGACATCGGCCACACATTCTCGAAGGGACCCGGTGGGGGAGGTATCGATGGTCTTATTTTGAAAACCGCTTGGTTTTGACTTCGACTGCACTGAAAGTCGGCTGGTCGGCGATTGGTTTCGATCGAGGGAGTAGCTGAGCAGCTTTCGGGATCTATGTTTGTTGTCGGTCTTTTTTTCAGGTCAGCAAAGCAGTTCGATAAGTCTTTGAGTTGCGAATTTGTCTTGAGCGGTAGGGTCTTCAGTCTTGTGAGGGGAGGTCGTATTGGGGGCGATGTACCAGCTGGACAGGACTCGGGGGTGGCGGTGGGGCGACCAGGTAACGGTGGCGGTAACGGCATGTTTTCTGCGCATGTCATCGTACTCATGCGGACATCGTCTGCCATTATGAAAAATATCATGAATGAATGAGTACAATTTAATCTTTTGAGTTTTGTAATACCATAATTTGCGCCCCTGATTATCGCTAATGTGCCTTTTTAAAACTCACATTTGGTTTTCTGGTGATGTTGATGGCCATGCAGTAGATGTAATACAAGTACGACAGTTTAGTCTGTTAACTGGCTTCTAATTAAATCTCTTTTGGTAGACATTCATTATCATCATACCGTGGAAGTAGAAAAGTTATTTTAATTAAGGAAAGCAGCTGCTACAGCTGCTCTCTCTCTCTTCCATATGCATACTGTACATGTAATGACATTGTGTATGATTATATATATACTCCTAGATGGGTCATTTGGAAGACATTTCCATTTGTTTTATATGCAAATTTGTTATATACGTGTTCAATGGCAGTTTACGCAATGGAGACACGAAAATTGTCTCCTTAATAACCAGTTGTCTCCCTAATGAAGACACTTCCCCCCAATGTGTCTCCCTAAGGTGCCAACTAGGCATATATATATATATATATATGTATACTGGCGAGTATATATAATCATATACATATATACATATATATTTATATATACGGATGTATGTTTGCATGCTTCTATGCCAAAGTACATTACTTTTAAAAAGAATAGAATTGTCTACCTCCTTTAACATCTGGTAAGTCCTGACATGACGCACTGCGATGGACTGGCTTTGGTACCTGGTAGTGAGACCTATCACCTGTCGCAGGATGTGGCCGATGATGTTGTTTCATTTCCTGAAAATACCAGCCGCTGCTACTGGCTCGGAGAGAATACTGTTTTCACCCCCGAAAAGAATTACAAAACAGAAAAAAAGAAGAATCTCAAAGATGTGGCAACAATTAAAGGACAAGTTCACCTTCATAAACATAAGGATCGAGAGAATGCAGCAATATTAGTAGGACACATCAGTGAAAGTTTGAGGAAAATTGGACAATCGATGCAGAAGTTATGAATTTTTAAAATTTTGTGTTGGAACCGCTGATGAGGAGACTACTAAGGCTCATGATGTCATATGAGTACAACAGTACAAAGAAAATGTAAAGAAAATTCAACATATTTTCACTTTTTTCGCATAATAAAAAAGCACTTGACTTGCCTCTTTCTGAAGGCAATGAGAATAATATTACCCATAACATATGTCAGTAACAAGTCAAGGAAATGTGTACTTTTTTCAAAAGATGAAATTTTGTGAAATTCTCTTTATGTTTTCCTTATGTTGTTGTACGTATGTGACATCATACACTGCAGTAGTCTTCTCATCCATCGGTGACTGCACAAAAACTTCAAAAATTCATAACTTTTGAACGGATTGTCCGATTTTCCTCAAACTTTCAATGATGTGTTCTACTAATATTGCTACATTCTCTCAATCCTTATGTTAATGAAGGTGAAGTCCTTTAATTTAAGCCATGGCTCACGTATGACTTGGTCTAAAACGTGACGGATACCTGACATAATAATACACTATTCCGAAGCCGCCGGACTGAAAAATTAACTGTTTCTGGGTTTCGTAATGCAATTTTTTATAAATATATTATACACATTATATACAACCCTGCTGGAAAGAACACAGTGACCCACAAACAGTGTGCTCACACTGTGTTCACATAGTCGACAGTGTGAAAATGCTCACAGTGTGAGGAAGATTATTTCACACTGTGGTATGGTTTTCCACAGGGTACTCACAGATTTCAAGTTCGGTACTGGTGCTAGTGCAGTACAAAATATCTTAGCACTAGTGCTTACTGCTATCTCAGCACCAGCACTTGTGATACACACCGAACTTGAAATCAGTCGGTGTGGGGAAGTTGATGTTAAAATTATGACGCATTTCCGGTAGCTGGTGTTGGGCCCGGTGTTGAAAGTCGTCTGCTGAACCGAGCTCCGCCATTTGTGTTGACGAATTACGTGTTTTTTCTCCATTGACTAACACTAGCCCCTAGGGATTATCATCTCGGAGACTCCAACTCTTCCGCTTTCGATGGGAGATATCCCGCCGAAAGCCCATTTTTGCAGAATCTCCCGTTCTCCCGCTTAAGATTTATTTCTGGAAAAGGATTTCTTACTTATTGCCATCCTATGTTAAAAAATAAGCCTTAGATAGCACGAGAGAGCATGTTGAACCAGTAGAGCTTCCAGGGCCCTTAAGTGAGCCCTGGACTATGGAAGGCCATGTGTTGCAAAAGTCGGGGAAACCACTGATCAGTGGTTTTAAACCACTGATCAGAGGTTTTTCTTTGCTCGTGCAAAGTAAAAACTACTGATCAGAGGTTTCCAACTTTGCACGAGCAAAGCAAAACCTCTGATTAGTAGTTTTAACTCTGCAGGCACAACTCGAAAACTGCTGATCAGTAGTTTTGACTCTGCACGCACAGCTCGAAACCGCTGATCAGTAGTTTTAAACCTGTGATTACTAGTTTTATCTCTGCGCGCACAGCTCGAAACCGCTGATCAGTAGTCGTTACCCTGCACGTGCGAAGAATTGTCAATGTTCGAGATAACAGGGCACTTTTCAGCAGTGGACAATATATTTTGCGAATGATGACCTTGAGGCCACTGTTTGTCCGTGCGTCAATTCACACCCCCCCCCCCCCCCAAGTTTGCAGTTGGTAGTAGAGGAGACGTTAAGTGCATGGTCCCGGTAGTGTAGAGGGCGCTGTTGATGATACTGCCGATCACCGTTAGCATTGATACGAAGATTACAGAAGTTGAGCTGTCATCAAGAGTAAAGTGCGTAGGTATTGCTAAGTAACGTTGCCTTCGTTGTCTTCTCTGCGAATCGCGCAGTCTGTAGTAATGCCAGGGTGCGTGCATATGTGCGTGTTATTATGACACCACAAAAGAAGATTGCTAAAGTGTCATCCCCCTCAGCCGAATCATGAGCCGAACTGTGACCGGACCACTGACTACAGTGAATCGGACTTCTTCGGACTCGGGAAAGTGGGCCAAAGCGTAAGCGCCAAAGAGGAGTCGATAGCATAGGTCTCTATAGGAAACTTGCGCCGTGCGCCCGCGTACGCATTTGACAAAAACACCGGGACCATGCACCTTTAATATATTCATTGCACTTCAGTGGTTAACACTGAGGAGTGAGGTCAAGTATTGGAAGACTATTATGAATTGTCTTGTAACGTGCTGTAGCTTCTCCAGAGTGGTGCATATAGTAGTATTGACGCAGACTCCTTTACGACGAACAAAGGTTTCTGCCTGCAACTCCCCTCCCCCCCCTGATCTGATGCGTTATCATAGTAGAGGATAAGATAAACCTCTAGATTCTTGCGAGTGTATCATGACTTTAATGGGGGGATTTTTGCCCCCCTTTCATTATTTCTCCTTGTTTTTGGAGACGCACCGCAGAGGAGGAAAATGTACATGTTTGTATTTCGGATCTAGTTTCGCCATATAGAAGTATCATTCCTGCTTAATGACGAAATAAAATTGAAGACATATCCTTTATTTCCCACTCTGTGCCACGTAGTCCCTGAAATGGTGTTTGTGTTGTCTATCAAGCTTTAATTATTCTCGCTCACTCCCTCAGGCGCGGAAATGAAACTACTGATCAGAGGTTTAAAACTACTGATCAGCGGTTTCGAGCTGTGCGTTCAGAGTTAAAACTACTGATCAGGGATTTGAGCTGTGCGTGCAGAGTTCAAACTACTGATCAGCGGTTTCGAGCTGTGCGTGCAGAGTCAAAACTACTGATCAGCGGTTTCGAGCTGTGCGTGCAGAGTTAAAACTACTGATCAGAGGATTTGCTTTGCTCGTGCAGAGTTGGAAACCTCTGATCAGTAGTTTTTACTTTGCACGAGCAAAGAAAAACCTCTAATCAGTGGTTTAAAATCTCTGATCAGTGGTTTAAAACCTCTGATCAGTGGTTTAAAACCAGTGATCAGTGGTTTCTCCGACTTTTACAACACATGGCCTTCCATACTGGACCCCGGACGCAAGGAACTAACAATTCGCGCTTCGCGCATATCAACATGGAGTCTCCCGTTTGCTAGGGGTTTCAGGCGGGAGAATCTCCCGATCAGAGGGTGCTTGGGGTTGGAGTCTCTGTGACATCTTCGTCATTTCAAGTCTCGGTGCTGATGTTAGCGTTGCTGTGCGACATCCACATTTACCCCCTTTTTTCGTCGTCAATTCCCGCGGACTTCACGGTAGTTTGATGCCAACACGGCAACACTTAGTGTTAAGATCGATTATTGTGATCAGTGTCGTTGTGTTCACACTGCCGAAACGTTTGATTTCAACAGTGTAAAGAGATTTCATACTCTGTCCATAAGATTTCATACTCTGTTCATACTGTGTTCACAATCTGCTCACACTGTGTTCATAATCTGTTCACAATGTGTTCATAATCTGTTCACACTGTGTTCACAATCTGTTCACACTGTGTTCATAATCTGTTCACACTGTGTTCACAATCTGTTCACACTGTGTTCACAATCTGTTCACACTGTGTTCACAATCTGTTCACACTGTGTTCACAATCTGTTCATACTGTGTTCACAATCTGTTCACACTGTGTTCATAATCTGTTCACACTGTGTTCACAATCTGTTCACACTGTGTTCACAATCTGTTCACACTGTGTTCATAATCTGTTCACATTGTGTTCATAATCTGTTCACACTGTGTTCATAATCTGTTCACACTGTGTTCATAAAATGTTCACAATCTGCTCACACTGTGTTCACAAATTATTCACACTCTGTTGCATATTGTGGGACACTGTGTTCTTTCCAGCAGGGAGTGCTCGACTTTAGCTGGGACCCAGCGGCCCAGGGCCACAAAAAGATTGATGTCGGGACACCAAATTTCCAAGAAGGCTTTTTTGCTGCTGGTCCGATCGGACACATAAAATTCAAAATAGATTATTATCGTTCGTTTTATTTCGGGCTACCAACAATACAAATCACTTGACAAACTTATAAGGTAAAATATTAGGACGCACGCAAAACGAAAATTGACTATAAAAATCGATGGAGGAGAAAAAAAACCCCCAAAAGCATCGCTATATTAATTATTATTACATCTGCGGGACACTTGTATGCTAAATTCCCGTCAAAGTTAGAGCCATATCTGGTCAAAGTCAGTAGAGGTCAAAGTTCTTACCGGATGCCATCAGCAACGATTTCCATGCGAATTATACAGTCATGTCAGTTTACGCTCGTTTGATTTCTTCGATAACGACTGTGAAATATTGAAGGATAAACACTGAGCGATACGCTGTCGTGGAGGAAAGTAAAGCGAAGTACATAGGAACTTACACCCATTGCTGTGTAGTTTGGTGAGGATTCGCCAGGCTCAGGTAAGGGGTCGATTTCGCCTTTTTCTTGATCACCTGCCATATATATATAAACAGAACTTGTTAAATGTCGTAACATTTCTTGCACACATAATAATCATATAATACAAAATACGGTTCAATTATCTATCTATATATCAGCTACATGTCTGTCTCTTTTATCTGTCTTTCTTTCTATCTTTCGATTCTAATAGCAGTCAGTCTTTACAGACATATATTATGATACATAATTATAATTTATCAGGGATTGTTCGAAAAACAAACTCGTATTCATGCTGACTTCTGGCAAGCGGTTTTACGATGACCTTTATCACAGCTCGTAGTTCCGAATAATAATACATCATGACGTGCAAATTACACGATCTTTACCCCCCGTATGGTCTCTTCTCCAACATTCGATTAGCAAACAGGCTACATTTTAAACATAACAAGAAGTGATTGTTTCAGAATGTCGTTACATCCTCATTTCCAATCCGACTTTGATAATGTTCTTTACTTACTGTTCAGCATGGATTTTTTCACTCTTTCTTATGAAATTGCTAAAATTTTGGAGTGGATTTCTTTTTTAACCGCAAGATTATAATTTGCAAATATTGTATTTTTTGTTTCATTGGCTTGTGCACAACCCTTTCTCCTGTACGCACTATGGACTTATATAATCTTGTGTTTATGTTTCCTCTTTGCTACCGTGTTTGTAAGTTTGTGTCTTTTACTCAAATTGTATTTTGTATCAGTGATGCAGGGCCTCTTGGCAGAGCAGTTCCGAGTGAGCTGAAAGGGCTACCCTGCTAAAAGAAAACGGAATAAATGAATAAATATAAGAATAAATAGATAAATACAAGGAGCCATCAAATATCTCACTGTGATTCGAAAGTATGGATGCAAGACTCTCGTAGTCATCTTCATCATCATTGTTGATGTCAGAGGAAGCGTGATTCGAACCTAAGGGCAAAACAGAACAAAGCACATGAGAGATGACGTCAGTATTTAGGATACTAATCGAATTATGACAAGTTCAATGACTTAAATGATAATAATCCGGCTGCTGGAAAGAACACAGCGTCCCGCAGTGTGAACAAATGTGAAACACAGTGTCCCGCAGTGTGAACAAATGTGAAACACAGTGAATACATTGTGAACACAGTGTGAAATTTCTTCACACTGTTAAATTCGAGCGTTTCAACATTGTAAACACAATGTGAATCATCAATTCACAGTGTGAAACAGACCCTTACTATTATGAACTCTCTGTGAAAAAAAAAAAAAACCCAAACTGCTCAGCACTGTTAAATTCGAGTGTTTTCACACAGTCGACTTTGTGAACACATTGTGAACACACTGTGAGACACTGTGTTCTTCCCAGCTGGGATGATAATGGTAATACAAAAAATTTAATAATATATTGATAATAACAATATAATAGCAAGAATAATAATAAATGATAATAATATTGATTGTAGATCAGAGAACTTGTTACATCACTTTGCCTTGACTAAGAATGCTGAAGAAACAACTCGGATTTTAGGACTTGAAACAGTTCGATCTCTGCAGTATAACCAGCAAGTCCACTATACCATGTAATTGAACAAGAGTGTGTTTTTAAACTAAGCGTGAGTTACTTTGCGAATTGGAGCCAACAGAATTTTTCACGGCGTGAACGTAGGCCCTACTAGTACGAGAAAGTACGAGGCAGTGCATCATATGATAAGATTATAATAATAATAATAATAATAATAATAATAATAATGATAATAATAATAATAATAATTATCATTATTATTATTATTATTATTTTTTATTAATATTGTTATTATAATTATTATTATTATGCTTTCCCTACATCTTGGCTCCTTGCGAAATTCGCGAAAATTTCTGGTTTGTAGTACGACTATATAATTATGTACCATACCTTCACACGAGTTGACGTCTATTGCGATATAGTCACATGACTTCCTCTTCTGCGCAGACGCAGATGTCTCATCACACTCCTCGGTTTTATCCAGAGATGCAGCTGTGCCAACGAGCAAATAAAAAAATATTAATGTTTAGATACGCCCAAATGCACTTGCACGTTTCTGTGATATCAATGTGACTAACAAAAGACATGGCGAGGGAACATGCAAGTTATGCTGAGTCGAGGGGAAAGTGCATTCCAATGTCTTTTGTTAAACATTTCAGTACTTTAGCAATGATTGACAGATGAGGTCATCTGAGGAATATTGGTTTGGAAGGATTTTTTTGTGGCCGTTCCAAAGTAATCTGAAGAAAAATAGAAGAAAAAAATCGTACAAAATATAATATGGAATGTTTCTAGATATTCGTTTCACCGCAACAGTGATGTTGAGTGTATCATAAATCAACACAAATCAACATGCATTTGGATTTCAGGGGCTCTTTAAAGACAATAATGACAAATTGCACTTTTTCCAAGTTTGAGTGTCACATGAAGGAACAATGAAGTCTCACTGAATGGATGAGATCCGTCAACATACATTAATGACCAAATAAACCGGGGAGCTTGTACGAATACGAGCTTGTGTTTAGGGCTTGTGGTTAGGGTTTCTTGTAACAATTTATGGTACATATTAACCTTTAACATAAACACCAGTGTCTGATAACGTGGTCAAAACACTACTAAGGCCAACTCACACAGTCAATTTTTCTCTGTTCATATTCAACACATAGCTTGCAGCGACAAACCATGTCTTGAATATGAAGAGAACAAATGAATAATAGGTTAGCTTTTGTGGGAGTGACCAAGTTATCAAACAAAGGTGCCATGTTGCAGGTTATGGACCATAAAAAATGAGAAGAAACCTTTAAAGGGGATGGCTAGTAACTGGTCAGTGGGAATCAGTGGGAATGCTGGGGGATGATTGTTCCCATCCTTGTGGATTCATTTAAGAGTACATTATATATCTATTGTTCTGTGAAAATTATTTGCTTCAGAAGGGTCTCATATTCAAGTAATGTGCAGGTTGATGTTTCCAGGTTAGCATGCCTGTACAGTGACGGGGCATTAAACTGCACACTACTTGAATATGAGACCGTTCTGAAGCAAATAATTTTCACAGAACAATAGATATATAATGTACTCTTAAATAAATCCCACAAGAATTGGAACAATCATCCCCCAGCATTCCCACTGATTCCCACTGACCAGTTACTAGCCATCTGCAGTCAAGCAGGGCACTGGCCTGTTACTTTGACCACTTTCATTGACAGATCACATCCACTCAGCGATACATTCATTGTCCCTTCATGTGACACTCAAACTTGGAAAATGTGCAATTTGTCATTGTTGTCTTTAAAGTTCATGTGCTTAGCCATGCATGAAATTTGTCAACATAATTACATATTAATGGAAAGAAGAATATTAATGGAAAAAAGAAGAATTTTTCTTTCCTCACAACTAACACTGAACTCTCCATAGCTGACAAGTATGAAACGGGGGTAGCCCTCCAAAGTTGGATTACTTTTTTTTTATACACTCTGTATAACACCGTGCTTCAGATAAATTGTAAAGTTTATTTTCGTTTTTAAACTTGTAGAACAACTAGAGAGGATCTTAAATCTACAATTCTTTCACAATTAAACTTTCGTTATCATCATTTCCTCGCATTTTCCCTTAATTTTTAACATTTTGTTTCGACTGAATGTTATCACGATGCAGTTTACAATTACATTAAAGGCTGCACAACAAACTCCATGTCTGAGCTGTCTAGCCGTCTATATTCACCTTGTGGTTTCATGAGGAGTGACCTCGGCTTCAACTTTGACACTGGGACAGTCGTCATAAGGAATGACCCGTACTCACTGGCGTATATGTCCTGTAAGTTGGAGTAATGAATTACAGAAAAGTCAAACAAGAGTTAGCCTTTTGCCAAGGCCCTCTCACTGTATGGTGGTGAGCGAATGGGGCGAACGAAGCGAGCTCAGCTGAGTTAGCCGACTGCTCGCGCTCAGCTGTGTTCGCTTCGTTCGCACGTTATAGCCATCATACAGCGAGAGGATCTCGACAAGAAGCGCTAAACAAGAATAAGCTCGTCGATTATATTTCATAGTCTGTTTGTTTGTTTCTTTGTTTGTTTGTTCATTTTCCATCTGAGAAGATGGCTGGATAGCCCATATTCAGCTATGCTAAGCTGGTCTTCCGTGGGGTCCGGTTGGATGTGAGGCGGGACCACTTCACCGGGTTAAACACATTGGCCCGAATTCTCAAGGGTGGAATAACTTTATTACACCGCTTATTCCGCCGATTTATTACGCCTCTTATGCAAATCAGGCCTTCGTGAAGTAAAATGACGCGATTTATTCCCCGGAATCTATTCTCAAAGGTGGAATAACTTATTCCCCGGAATAACTATTCCGCGGAATAGTTATTCCAGCTTTGAGAATTCGGGCCATAGTCTGTTCAGTCATCGCATGAATAGCATTTCGGAATACATTGATCGTTTAGATTTGCTTGCTTTTGTATATCTGATCCATTCTGGCTTACCTTTGAGATGGAATTAACGTGAGGATCACCAATGGTGCCAAGATTCTCCATGTAGTGATGGTACTTCTTTGGGTTCATTGTCATATCCGATGACGTCACAAAGTCGACCTTGACATTTTTAGACATCACCATGACATTCAGAGTTGAAGGGGAGTTGTTGCCGTCTCTGATGCCCAGGACGTACTCAGCGGTGACTTCGCGGTCAAGGGTCAAGTTGAGGTCCAGGGTTCTGCAAGCTTTCAGCTGTGACATCGTCACCTGCGGCATCCAATCGGTGGGGGTAAAGTCGCGCACGCGCACAACGACTGGTAAACGGTACATGCGCAGAAGGTCCTAAAACGACAATATAAATCGACAAATAGTAAGCCTTTGACATCAGCGCTGGCAAACCTTTCTTTTTTCATTATGCAACATGTATAGACATGATAAACGCACGATTGCAGCCACTTTGAAAATGAGACGAGATAAATTTGTCACTCACAGATTGCGGTTTTGCAAATGCCGTCCCAATAACCAACGTTTTGCTCCAGATTCAAAGGACTTGCGTCGTGTTACCTATCTGCCAAACACTAATAAATTGTCGAAAACACAATATCATCAGACAGAGAAATGGAACGTTTCCTTACTTCTAATAGAGATTTTAGTTTGGAAAAATCATCTTGATCATAAAAAAAAACCAAAAGAAAAAAAAATCGCACAAGAATATTTCAAAGAAACGAATATTTTAAGTGATATATAACATTATTCTTAAATTCATGAAAGTCATAACATTTTCAACGGTTGAAAAGCGTTGAACATTTGTGATACCCAATATTTATGCCTCCGACACGAAGTGGTGCCGGAGGCATTATGTTTTCGGGTTGTCCGTCCGTCCGTACGTCCGTCCGTCCGCTTTCGTTTACGCGATAACTTGAGTAATATTTACTGGAATTTTACCAACTTGATCCTAGTATGAAGTATGATGGGGCAATTATTTGATTAGATTTTGGTTGAATTCGGTAAAGGTCAAAGGTCAAGGTCAAATCATGAAATTGTATCCTTTTACGCGATAACTCAAGACTGGGTGGAGCAAATTTCACCAAACTTTGTTGGAGGATGATGTATGATGGGACAATTACTTGATTAGTTTTTCAGTGAAATCGGACAGAGGTCAAAGGTCAAAGATGAAAGTCAAATCCTAAAATTTATCTATTTACGTGATAACTCAAAACTGGATGAAGCAGCTTTCATCAAACTTGGTCCAAGGATGATGTATGATGGGACAATTAGTTGAGTAGATTTTAGTGACATTGGCAAGAGGTCAAAGGTCAAAAGGTCAAGGTCAAATGCTACAAATGTTGCAATTTTCCCCATATCTATGCAATGCCCGAAGGTATTTTCTTGAAACTTGGTGTGGACATGTACTACTGCGTAAAGATTCTCCAGAGAGAGTTTCATGTCATAAGGTCAAAGGTCAAAGGTTAGGTGAAAATGTTGCAATATCACTTTTCTCACAAATGGTTCAATGTATCTTCGTGGAACTTGGTACATACGCATGTACTGTCTGGCAGGGATTATCTAAGGAATTTAGGGGTCATGGGTCAATAGTCAGGGGTCAAAGGTCAAGGTCAACTCCTCAAAATTTTACTATTTCCCTCATATATTAGTATATGCAATGCTTGCATTATTAGTTTCAAAACTTAATACATGCATTACCTAATGGAGATTCTCCGGGAAATTTCCAGCCAGAAGGTCAAAGGTCAAAGGTTAAGGGTCAAAGGCCAGGTTTCAATACCCCCCCCCCAAAAAAAAAAAAAAAAAAAAAAAAAATCTACTTTGTACCGTCATCACACTCTTTCTTCCTACCTTGGAAATTACTCATATTACTCAAATATTATTCAAATTACTCATATAAACCCAAACTGTTGATGATATCCTTTTTTTCTTTGCCAAATGTCGTTAGTGTCATTGTATCAAATACAAATTTGACACATTTCGTCATTACTTACATATTTACTGCCTAAAAAACAATGTCACATCTCGATCAACAGGGTAATCATGCAGAAAACATACAACCTGATAGAATTAGCAGGGAGAATTTAATGGGCCTACGTCCTTGCACGAGATCAATTGGTTGGATTCGAACTTATGTCTCCTGTCCATCAGTCCAGGGCACTTTCCACTATACCATATTCACATACTACCAGCATTCCCTATAGAACCTATATAATATAACAGATGATGACTTTTGTTGTCGGGAACATGAACGAAACGTTCCATCCTCAGATTTTGAAATGCTATTTCAGGAAGCAAGTCCACAGACGAAGTCGAGGGACTTATAACCTCCCTCAATAGCATTTCAAACCCTTCGGGTGGAACATTCGGTATGTTTCCTTCCCCGCCAGTCATCATCTATATAATTATTGTAGTACAGTTAGTTCAATTGTTCATTCAAATTCATGAACATTGTACATTGTGCAAGACGATACTGTAAAAGTGGATATTTTCGCGCTCGGCAGGGTAAGAAGATTTTCGCGTGTTTTTAATTCCACCGAATCCAGACATCAACTACTGGCACATATGGCAAGGCACAAGCATAAAAATATGTGTGCTTTTTATCTTTTGTGCTAGATTCTGGTTGCGCGAAATGTGCGAAAATTTCCACTCTTACAGTAGTGAGGGTTAAAAAAAAACAAACAATATCATGGTGAACTGATTTGTGCATCATGCTGCCAGTGGTCAGTAAAATTGTAAAAGCAAAGAAACAAACAAGCAAAACCAGTAGCATCAACTCACCTGAATGAGATAGTGTTTAGTATCGGGTAGTGCATCGAAAATACCTTTCCACCTCAAGTCAAGCTTGCACACTTGTCCATCAGGTTCGTCGATTCGACAGCTGCGAGGGTAAGGGCAGGTATAATTTAGGGGATGGTAAAGTTTCGGTTGAGATGGAGATTCAGGTTTCCAACATTGTTTACAATGATTTTTGGAGATAATGAGAAACCTCTTATTCAATATTAGATAGCATGGTGTACAATAAAAGGAATTCAAGGGTAAGAGTGAAGAAAATTTATTTTGAAATGGCTACGATACCCAAAACAAAGTGATCCTAATGAAGGCGGGAACGTGTTCATTGGGCCACGACAGTGTTTGCTCGATTTCGTTGACTGACATCGCAACATAATCTGTAGCCTTCATATCACTGTGCCTGCACTCAGCTGATTAACAAAGTTATTTCCCTTGCAGGGACGAAAGTCTCTTTGCAAGGGCTTAGGCAATGTGGAAAAGAAAATAAGAAAACTTCTGTAACCAATTACCAATTGATTATTGTTTCATTTTGACTGGGATGGACCAATTCGTATTAAAGGCATTATTTGCCATTTGCTGATGAAACAAAAACCCAGTTTTAGGGTTTCAAAATATTTCTAAAATGTGAGTTAAGGATAAACAACCAATGTAGTATATTGAATACGTGTAATCAATGTTAAGTATTGTTAAATATACAAAATGTGATCAATAGTTACAATAAAAATGTTTATAGATTAAACCGTCTACAGTTATGGTTTAGTGGGGAAAATAGTGACATCTCCTTATACACGTATCTTAGGCTTTATCACAAAATCTTTATGACCACACAAACATCCGATGTTTTGTGATACCTGTTACAACTGACCTACACATATGCATCAAATGTGATATCTTGAACATTTTTTAAATCACTACTCCCAATGGTAAACAGGAGCCTACTTTTAAAGTGCTCTTTTTTTCTTCAACAAGTCGATTACTTAAAGTGACGTACCTTAGATACTTATTCTTGGTGGTCCAGGGGGTGTGAACTCCCATGACTTCGAGGACGTGCCCCTCAATGACCTTCGTGTTCTGTCTGATGGACTTCGTAGTTTTAATCACCTTCACAAACCTCGGCAGATGTTTGGAGATTTGATCAACGCTGTTAAATCGCATGCATTGTTTCGACTTCGATGTTAGTCTGGACGGGGTCAGATCGTTTAGGTCGTTGAACGCGTAGCGCACGCTGCCGCGAACCACTTCGAATGAGATCGTGCTCAACGACTTCGGCATGGCAAGCACGGACGGGAGAGGCACACCGTTGTACTCTTGCATGCCTCTCAGCTCTCGCTCCTGGTTGCTCTTAAACTCGACTCTCGCCTGCACGATGTCGACGGGTTGGAGACGGGCGATCTTCACCACGTCTCCCTCGGCGATCTTTTCCGCCAGGCGTGGGTCGCTCGGAGTCGACGCGCACCGCAGGAGTATGGGCATGATGGGAGGACTTCGGCTGACGACCTCGGCAATCGTCTGAGTCGTGTCCACCCACGTGAGCCCGTCACCGTCCCCAGCCGCTGTCTCGAACATTTGCTCTCTCGTCTTGTACATGTTAGGCACCATCGTCACATGGGAACCGCCTTCCGGACTGAACAGATAAATATGCACATAACAAGAGAAGGAACATGAATTTGGTTGATGCAGAATTTATCAATAATATAATTACAAGAATGTTAATAATCAGGATCCTACAGAATTAATCAGTTACTGCAGAGTAAACATCACCATGTCTTGTACTAGTTCTCGTATATTGACAACTAATTTTTGCCCACAATCATGGTCTGTTTTATACGTCGTGGAGAGTAGGTACATTCATTGCTCAAGAACAAAATTATTATCGTGCTTGATAAGACTTATCAAGTCCGACGGTATCACGTATGGGGACATTCCTGCTCATTATAATGTACCTAATCTAAGCAAGAGATTATTAAGCAGAGAGGTGAAGGTTTAGGTGTGAGCTTTCTTCAAGTTGTCTCCCTCTACAAATGAAATTTGTTAAGATCGGAACTGCTGATTTATAATTTTTACAAACATGTCGGAAAAAGGAACCACGGGACTCGAACCTGTCATCTATACTGCTTTTCTGGCACATGTAGACCTACTTTACTCTGCACGGACAGATTATGATTGTTGGCACATGATGACAGAGATAGTCCATTATATCTTTTGACAGACTTAATCCAGTATGAGGGAGAGTTTGGAGGAATCGTGACTTTATGTTGGGAAACTGTAAAGCTTTATTCATTAAAGGGGATGGCTAGTAACCGATCAGTGGGAATCAGTGACAGTGGGAATGCTGGAGGATTATTTTTCAATTCTTGTGGGATTCATTTAAGAGTACACTATAAATCTATTGTTGTGTGAAAATTATTTGCTTCAGAATGGTCTCATATTCAAGTAATGTTCAGTTTAATGCCCCGTCACTCTACAGGCATGCTAGCCTGGAACCATTTAACTGCACATTACTTGAATATGAGACCATTCTGAAGCAAATGATTTTCAGACAATAATAGACATATATGTACTCTTAAATGAATCCCACAAGAATTGGAACAATCATCCCCAAGCATTCCCACTGATTCCCACTGATCAGTTACTAGCCATCCCCTTTAACCTCAAGAAGCAGGAAAAAGAAGGAGTATATAAGTACCATAATGGAGGTGACTGAGTTAGAATGTCACCGTCATGTGAGTGTGAGTGTTACGACGTAACAACTCAAGCACCTATTACATGACTTCCGAAATGGTCATAAAATGTGACTTATTTTCCTTTGTTTTTCCATGAATTTTGCCTTTGCCTTACCGCTATTTTGATTCAGCACGATGTACCTCTAGTCTTACAGATTACAGATTACATGCAGAATATCCAAGCTAAAAAGTTCACTTTCCTCTGAATCGGGTAAACTCAAAACGGAGTAAAAAATTCAAAACATCTTAGCTTAAGGTGATTTAAAGCCCAAGTCCACACATAATTATTCTAGTTGGCATTGATATAAAGAGTCAAATTAGACGAACAGAAGGGCGCAACTTTTATCAAACAGAGCTATGAGAAAGTTAGCAAATCCTGAAGTTTCATGTTTTCGAAAACAGTGATATTAACAATCACAAGGTGAAGTAATTATACATGTGTACCATACCAAAGTTCCCATTGATAGGTACGAGCCTCTCCAGCATAATTATATTTTTCATTCTAGTACAGTACTCTCCGCATAATAGGGTAGGCTCGGGCAGAGTGTTTCATACCCGATTAAGCGGAGTACCCGATTAACAGAAGAACACGTCTCATTCACACTGGACACACACAATGTCCATGTACTTGCATTGTACCCTGCACCAAACACCTACACTGTATGCTTAACACGCGTGCTTGTAAGGCACATTCGGAGCGCAAGTGAAGGGTGTTCAACTCCTGTCTGTCTGTGCAATTGTGAGGGCCAGCTACGTGGCTGTGTAATATTCGTTTACGTGTGGCAAGTCGGAATTGGTACATATGTTTTCATTTGTAATCACTCCCAAAATGATCGTCTTCTTTGCTTAAGCAGAGAATGCCATTAGCCGTGGAAAATTTGACATTCATGATATCTTAAAGTGTCATATCTGCGATAAAATGTGTGTCGAAATTAGATTAGAAGAAAATTATTTACCCATTTATGCGGAGAGGCAGCCCGATTATCAGGTAATTTCAATGTGCATTGGAACTGATTTTGACATTAATACCCAATTAAACGGAGTACCCGTTTAAGCGATGCCCGATTACGCGGAGAGTACTGTATTGACATGAAATCAAGCTTGTATATTCTTGGAATCAAATCAATGTAGACTTTTGATCACCTAGCAGCAATGGCTTTTAAATTTTGGACCAAAAGTGTAAGGTTATCATACAACTTTGTACATGTATAATGTTTAAGTATACAATCCATTACGATAATATCAAACGAAGTGTAAACGCCAGCAACTCTCCTTTATACCAATATGGGTATGGTATGCTTTGCGATACTGATACTGATATTCGGTAAAACAAACAGACAAACAAGCAACTTTGAAATCCCATAATTTTCTTCATCTTCCTTCATCTTTGTGGTGTCTCCTTCAGTTTCTGAAGATTAATCACACTGTTTAAGGGATGACATAGTTTTAGTCGGGATAAGAATTCAGGTTCCAACTTTTTGTGAGATAATTCAGAACTGCTTATGTTATGTAATAATTAAAGTGCATAAATTTTAAACGGAATTGAAAGCTTAATTGATGAAAATGGGTTTTGAAATGGCTGAGATAAAAAGGTAATTTATAAGTAAAACAAAGTGGTCCTTGTGAAAGGTGGGGCCCACCTTTTAATTAGGACCTCTTTGTTTTTGGATATCTCAGCCATTTCAAAATCGATTATAATCAAATAAATGCTTGCAGGTCTGCCAACATTCCCACATCCAAATCAGGGAGATTCCACACCGCAATCAGGGAGATGGTGTGTTACATGCATTTCAATGGGTGAAAATAATTCTCAAATCAGGGAGATTTTAATATTCTCTTATTCAGACATGAACAGATTTTGACATTTTCAGGGAGACTCCTGCAGAGTCAGGGAGACTTGGCAGCTCTGTGCTTGCTTCCTCTTCTAACCTTTTCTTCTGTATAATATTCAAAAAAGTTAAAGTTAAAAATGAATCCCCACCTGAACCTAAACTATGCCCATGCCTTTAACACACATCCAGTGGTGTGCGCACATCAATCAATAAGCGCGTGCAGATAGACTCTCGATGCAGATATTCACAGTGTGATGTCGTTAAAATTAGAATAGGACTGCTTGCTGGAGAACTTCCTGTATGCCAATGTGAATTGAAAGCATCATTACAGTGAAGGAATGTTAGCTGGTTCATCCATGAATCCATTCAATTCTTTGTAAGTCGAAAGAATTTCTTGTCCAATATGGATGAAAAATGTTAATGTTATACCACTCTGCTCGACAGATTAACTTGCTTAGCATGATTATTTCATAGTGTGTAATTGCACTTCGAACCGATCAGTGAGATTACCAATTGCTTGACTGACTGTCGTCAGATATTCTAGTTCACACGGAGTTTATAAAGCATTTTTTTTCTTTGCGGTTCTTTGGGTGTGCAGTTTAGATTGCTTTGTTCTGCTCAAGCTTCTCTGTTGCCCAAACACACATTTATTTAGTAGTCTGCATAACTGCATAACTGACTATTCTCTTCAAACACACCATTTGCTTTTTAATAATTTTTGCATGTGATACTTTGTGTAACTATGACTGTGATTTTTCTACACTTTTTTTTTTGTAATCTGTGCACTGCATCTAAACGGATACCCACTGTTGCGGTGTTATAGGCTCATACTGTGCTGAAATTAAGAAACATGAGTGGCAAATGCATAAAAAATACTTTACCTTGAAGCACAGCATGTACTCATCATAGTGAGAGTGAAGAGATTCCAAGCTGAAGAAGAAGAAAAAAAGATATAAGATATTCCTGATGCTGCAAAAGAAGTCTCGAATATGGTGTATATTCGTCACGACCTAAGGTCACCAGCTGTCACCATGTATAGGAGCACACTCGGCAGAGATATACACACGGTTTCAAGTGCACTTGATTATGATGTCCATAATCGCCGAAGCTGGAGCATTCATTTTCCTGCCCTCCTTAGTGCAGTGCACTCCTGACCGGGGACCAATGAGCGGGAATGATAGGCTCAAAACTCATTACAGTCCACCTCCAGGAAAAATTAGCACACAAACACAGAGAACAGAAGACATGTAGGATCCTTTCTCCATCGTCATTGCTTCAGCATCATCAATACGAAAACATGACTCATTAAGTCTCACAAAACACTATTTCCGGCGACATTTTGTTTTTCTTTCACTTTATAAAAATATACTTATTATCAGGTAAATTGGTATAGCATTATTGATGCTTGCGGTGTTACGGTATGTGACGTTGGCGAAGAACTGAGGAGGAAACGGTGTAAGACAGTAGAGTTTATACGAATACCGATCCGATATTGGGAGGAGACTCGAAGAAATGATGCATACGACGTCGAGGTCTGAAAGCTTTTGAGGAAATGATTGTGACGAAGAGGAGATAACGCGCGAAAGTGAAAGTATACAGTGTAGCTACAGCAAAATGGCGCGCCGTCAAGGGGAATCACATGGCTTGTATGAGCAACTTTCGAAACTATTCCCCCTGCAAAACAATGTATAGAGAGTGTGACTGTCATATCGTATACGTCTGTGTCCATTCCGATACCACACGCTTTAGCTGTGGAAATGATTGGGTATGTTTGGTAGAAGTATAATGGTGAGTAGAAGAGCTGTCTTGATGTGGAGATAGATTTTCTTCACGACCGCACATAATCATTGACAATCATAATATCATTTAAGTTCAGACTCTTGCATGTCATGTAAACATGTGGCAAACTGAGCCAATCTTGCTTTTCCGCTAAACAATGCTAAAAGAAAGGAAAGGAAAACGGTTGAATTTCTATTTAATCATTTATCTACAAACTATATAAAACACACACAATCAACACACACACACAAACATGCACACACACACAAACTTCAACGACCACAAACGAGTCATTTACGTGACTTCCGACTTCAGACACGACAAAATAATGTTTACATAATAACATGGCTTGTTGCAACCAGAAGTCAAAATTCTCAAATAAGATTGCCATCTTCCGTCGAGTGGTTTTTATTGGAACTGATTGGCAAAGTGCCTCATCGACGTGTCACTTTTTTCCTTCTTACTTTCTTTTCGCGGAAAGGCCAGATTGACTCAGTGTACCACATTTTTTTACATAACATGCAAAGGTTAATACGATTGCCTAGGATGTACGTCGATGGAAATAATAGGCAGCGGTGATAGGGCATTTTTCTTAATCAGTTGCGATAAGATATCCATCATCTCTACAGTTTGCAATCTGCACCGAGCTGTCCATCTCTTACTATCATTAGGCTTACAGAGTTAAAGGGGAAATCCAGTCCAAATATAAGTTAGTCTGTTAAAAAAAAAAAGAGTAATATCTTGCGAGTTCAAGGTTAGAACTTGACTGAAATCGGATGAAAAATAAAGAAGTTATGACATTTTGCTAATTCCTGCAAAACAGTTCTTGTACAGTGGATATGAATATGGAAATGAATGAGCTAACATGTCATACCCTCACAATTTTCCATTGATCATGGAAAAAAAAATGACGGAAATTCAATGTTTCTGTCATTGAAGTCTGTAACATGATGTTATTCCTGGTTGAATATCTTTGGAATAGTGATCAGTTAGATATACGAAAATTTGAGCCTCGGGCATAATTGCGTTTGAATGAAAAACTGGAAATTTCAAAATTGTATGTACAAACTATATGGTAAGTTGTGAGGGGATGACATCCTCACTTTGCCATTTGTATATTCATATTGACTGTTCAAGAACTTTTTGCCCCAAAATAGTGAAACTTCAAAATGTCATAATTTCCTTATTTTTCATCCGATTTCGATCAAAATTATACCATTGAACCCATAATATTTCACTCTCTCTTATCAGGCTAACTTATGTTTGGACTGGATTTCCCCTTTAATAGCTTGCTTGTCGGCCTAATTTGGCATCATTTGATCACGTTCGACTTTTGATAAGCCGTAAAGTTGGATCGATTTATCAACGTGAGGCGTCCATATACGGCACTGGTCCGGGTTTTCATTCAGCCGTGGTGTCTTTCATTGGTCTACGACGATGTGACGTCTGCGGTGACGGTGCTGTCCAATGGGTTTTGCTTCTTCAAATCGGCGGGGAAAGGCCCAGCGAGTCAGGGTCAGCACTGGCGAAAATATCATAATTTTATTGATTTTTATTTTCCTCAGACAATTTTGCGGAAGTAGGGAAAAGTCAGTACCTTAAAGGACAAGTTCACCTTCATATACATGTGGATTGAGATAATGCAGCACTATTAGTAGAACACATCAGTGAACGTTTGAGGAAAATCGGACAAGCCATAAAGCAAAAGTTATGAATTTTTAAAGTTTCTGTGCAGTCGCTGCTGCCTGAGAAGACTATTACAGTTGATGACGTGACATGCGTAGAACTATATATTTCATGGAAAATATAAAGAGAATTCCGCACTTTTTTTTGGTCAAAAGTACATATTCCCTCATCTTGTAGGAGACATAAAAAGTGTAATATTACCCCCTGCCTTCTGAAAGAGGCAAGTAATGGTGTTGTGTTCTTTTCTTAACAAGAAAAATGAAAATATGCTAAATTTGCTTTATATTTGTATTTTCTTCATCCAGTCGTCTACACATTTTATGACATCACAAGTTGTAGTAGTCTTCACATCTAGCGAACGCGGAACTGAAAATTCAAAAATTCATGACATTTGAACGGATTGTCCGATTTTACTCAAAACCTTCACTAATGTGTTCAACTATTATATTGTTGCATTCCCTCAATCCATATGTTTATGAAGGTGAACCTGTCCTTTAATCATTTGCAACACTTTTTTTTTTTCAAATGGATTTTACATTTGCCCCATTAGAATACCCAAAAAGGTAGATAAGGATAAAGAAAATTAAAGACGAAGCAAATGGAGGAAAGTGTGACAATGACAATAATCTTGCCATCGTCGTCACCATCTCTGACATATCTATTATCGTGTCAGCAATAAGCCAGTTCGTAGTTCCACTTTATGCATGAACAGCAAAAGGCCATTACACCCATTTTGATAGAGCATGCCTGTTGGTTTTCAAATTCACCGAGATACGCATCTGTGAGATAATCATTATGGTCATTTATGTAATCTGTAGGACTATAAAAGAATGGTATTTGCGAGCACATACACCTGAGACTACTCCTTTTATTTAGCAATAATCTATAGAAAAGGTTTGATACTCCATTCAACATGTTAACGCATAACAATGAAATGGATTCGTCACCAAGCAATCGCCAAGTGTATAGACTGTTCTGGTCATCTGGTCTATACGCGGATTCATTCTTTGTTTGACCATGAATTCCACAAAATACATTGTGTCGGTCTAATTGTCACGTCGGGCAAGAATATCCATCATCGCTTTGCACAACGAGGTGCCTATAACAAAAGGGGAAAAAGGTCAAAATGTGCACATGAACTAATTGCGAACTGGCTTATTGCATAATGGTTTTTTATGGGACTTGGACGGAACACAAGCATATACCATAAGTGACCCTGCACCACAAAACACACAAAACGTCGCCAGAAATGAATTTTTAGTTAAGACCATATTCTAAAAGAGCAGACTTTAAGCTTTAAAATGATGTATAATTCAAATCAGATGGACTCTCCTAACCTATCTAAATATTGGAAAGAAAACACAAACTCATGAAAAGTGTGAACTGAGAAAAGAGGCTCTGAAGGACAGTGTCTATTCAAGCGCTTAATCTTTACCAAACCGTGCTAGCTGTGTAATGAATGGGACAAAAAACAGGATGTAAACCACCCGAGTAACAACAATGAAGAGGAAGGAAGATTTGCGGTGACACCATGTGTATATGCCCGAAACGTCAAGTTCCTCGGTTCTCCTAGTTATTCTTATAACTAGATTTCTTGCTCTACTTTCACTAGCTGTGCACCTTTACTCAGTGTTTCATTTCTCTTTCCTCTCTCTCTCTCTCTCTTACACTTTTGTCTGTTTCTACACTACTTATCTTTTCTTTTCTTTCTGTTCTGTTCTCTTCTCTCTTCTTTTCTTTTTATTTCTTCCTTCTATACAACCCAACGGTCCTTTTCAGGACCACTAGTTTTAATTTACACATTTCTTTACAGGTTATTTCTCTTGTCTTCTCTCCTCAGGTCTACACCTTAACCTTATTTTAATTTCTCATTTTTGCATTTCTCCCACAGGAACCTTTTCAGAATTTAACTGTCATCAATATCCTCTCCATTTATTTTTCTTTTCCGCAGCAGCATTTAATTCTAGGATCTACACTAGCTCCCTCCAATTTACGTCTCGAATTTCAATTTGTTCTTTTCTTCTTCTTTTAATTGCCCCCCCCCCCTCTCTCTCTCTCTCTCTCTCCCTTCTCTTCGCATATTCTCACCTCTCCTCTACTTACCCCTCCTTATTTGTGTTAATCGTCCTTTCTCCATTCATTCGCATTCCATAGCCACACTGTTCGCCGACTTCGTTCTCTTCTTGGTTTCATGAATCTTCACTGCTCTCCCCTATCTCCATGATTCTCCAACATTCAACTCCTTCGTCTTCCTCTTCCCTTCTATTTCATCTTTCCCCTTCTAACGATGTCCGAACATCTTACTTGATTCTCACACTATTCTTCCTTACCACTCTCTGTGTTCCTTTCTCTACTGTCTCCACTAGTGCAACTTCAACTTCCAGGCCATTACTGTCTCCCACTCTTCACTTTTTGCCCTCCTCACAACCCCCATATGTCGCTTCCCTCTTCGTTTCTCCTCTTTCTAAGCTCTTCTTCCAAACTACGATCCGGTTAAGGACTACATACACATGGTGTCACCGCAAATCTTTATTCCTAATTAACTTCACCATGCAAACCTTCAAACAACACATAACAATGAAGAGATTATCAGATTAAACTGAAATTAAGCATGCCTCATTAACATATTCAGTCCATAATATTAATGCCAATTTTCAAAGCAGTATCATCATCCTTTCAAAAGTTATTAGAGTTGAAAGTGAAGAGTGTGTACAAGGTTTTTCAGAAATGAAAAAGGGACTCTAAAGACACATCTAATCACACTATTGTACCAAAACTGTTCGAGATAAGTGCCAAAAAACACACTTTCCCGCCCGTTTTATGATCCCAAATTTTAGCATAACGTAAAAGAAGACTTGCTCTTTCAGAAAATATGAACAAGTCAAGATCGGCTAGGTTGACCCATTTCACTTATTTTAAGTCCTCACGCAAAATCAGTGTGTGCGACTTTTTGTTCGTTTTGTGATGCACGGTCACATAATGAGACAAAATTACAATATACATGTACCGAGAAGAGCTTGTATGCTCGCTTCTTGTAAACAAGTCTTTGGAAGTGTTACATATTATTATTATTAAGGGGGAAAATGACGGGTTCCGCTGGCCTTGAATGGAGAACGGTGAACGACTAAAATAAGGAATGAAAACCCCCGAATAGTATAGACACTGTGGTTGTTGCGGAGAATAGGAATGATTACGTAGACGTATTTTTCCTTTTTCTTTTTATTGTGGTTGCCGCGGAGAAGCATTATGAGTTTCCGATAACGATTATAGCTAACTGCGGCAGGATGAAGGTTGAGGCGGTGTGGTTATGCCTAATACTATGATAATATTTAACTTTCAGTGAATAGTTTCTAACTGCCAGCCACGTGCACGTGTGACAACAGCGTTTAACTTCGTCTAATCCTGCCCTATTTTGCCGGGATTGATAAACAATGATCACAATGCCTCGGGAAAACGTTTAATAGTCTACGACCATTCCCCCTCCTCCTTTTACATTAGGGAGCTTTAGATTTTAGACGCGCGGACGTTCAACGGGGAAAAAACATGGTCTGAGCGTGCGCAGTAGCGCACGTCAAGTTACTGCGCACGCTCAGACCATGTTTTTTTCCCTTTGAACGTCCGCGCGTCTAAAATCTAAAGCTCCCTAATATCGCTGATGATGCAGATAATACATGAAGTCAATACAAGGGGCGGATCCAGGAATTCTGTAAAGGGGGGTGGGGGGGTGCAAGTAATATGTCTGGTGCCACTTCCGGGTTTCATTTTATTTTATTTTATTTTGTATTCTTTTGTTTTTAACAAAAAAATAAAGGGGGGGGGGCGTGCGCCGGGTGCGCCCCCTCTGGATCCGCCACTGACTACTTTCAAAAGTCACTTTCGAATAATACAAAGATATACACGGTACAGTAATGTAACTTAAACAAAACAGATCGCAGATGGATATCGGAAAGGACACATCTATAACGAACCTGAAACTCATGTGATTGCCGATCTTACCTTTTGTAAATTATGTCCAAGCATATTGTATCGTACATTAATGAACACTAACAAACTCTGACCAAGGAGATTTAAGAGTTGGAGTTCTAACTGGTTGTAATAATTCAAACAGTTGTCAGATTTCTATTGATGTACAAAAGAATTTCACAGGTGCATTTGTGCCTTTGATGATTGATGTTCGACGCCGTCTTGCTGAGCAATCTGAAGAATCATTTTGAACTTTAACATAATACTGGCCATATTTTGCTTATCTATTTATCAAATGAAATGAAATTTCACTTAATGATTAAACATGTACAACAAAAGTCAATCCCGTGCAGAAATTTGTGCAAAAGTGTAAATCAGATTTGTATCATGTGAAAATGTTAAAAACTGTACCATACTGGAAAGCCGGTTTTATCACTTTTCCACTTTTCCACAAACATTGACAAACAATGAAACAAGGAAAAGTAGAAATTACGCGGTGCGTAGGATGTCCCCGCCGGAAGATTTTGTAGCAAAATGTACAATACAGGTAAAAAATCAAGGTCAAAGGTCAAAGAAATCAAAGGTCAAAATTCTGTGTAGAAGTTTTGAAGCCCTCACCTAGTGCCATCACATAAAGCAAACGGAATCGAAATCGGGTTAGAAATGGCGGAGTAGCATTTTGTAGCCATTGTACAATATAGGTCAAAAATCAACGTCAGAGGTCAAGAAGTCAAAGGTCAAAATTCTGTGTAGAAGTTTTGAAGCCCTCACCTAGTGCCATCACATAAAGCAAACGGAATCGAAATTGGGTTAGAAATGGCGAAGGAGTAGCATTTTGTAGCAAAATGTACAATATAGGTCAAAAATCAAAGAAGTCAAAGGTCAAAATTCTGTGTAGATGTTTTGAAGCCCTCACCTAGTGCCATCACATAAAGCAAACGGAATCGAAATCGGGTTAGAAATGGCGGAGTAGCATTTTGTAGCCATTGTACAATATAGGTCAAAAATCAAGGTCAGAGGTCAAGAAGTCAAAGGTCAAAATTCTGTGTAGAAGTTTTGAAGCCCTCACCTAGTGCCATCACATAAAGCAAACAGAATCGAAATCGGGTTAGAAATGGCGAAGGAGTAGCATTGTGTAGCAAAATGTACAATATAGGTCAAAAATCAAGGTCAAAGGTAAAGAAGTCAAAGGTCAAAATTCTGTGTAGAAGTTTTGAAGCCCGTTTCATAGTCCCCTGCTCGAACTCGTTCGGCGGGGAGAATAATCTTCAAGTATAATTTTTTATAGATAGATTATATATATATATATTATATATATATATATATATATATATATATATATATGCAATGTATATACAATTGTACTTATTCCTTTTCCATTCAACACTTGTCCTGTTCATTGACAATGCCGTAGCGAAACGACTGGAATGCATTCGGTATTTTTCTTTAGTTCGTGTAGTATGTGCAGTGTGCACGTATAATTACATCTGATTCAAATTTAGGAACTACATAATGCAACTGCGGGCAAACATGCAAGTTATTATACGCTCGTTCTACGGAAGGTGAATTCCAATGTTTCGTACTAATCACATTATATACATATCAAGTGCATAGTGAATTATGTAATTATATTTATTATTAGCTTTATAAATGTGAATAACATGTATTATTATTCTTATGATGATTATTATTCTTATGATGATGATTATCATTATTTTCTATCATTATTATTATTACAACTACTACTTCTATCATTATTGACAGATGATTTATAGATGGTGTACCGCTAGCAGAATCTTGGTATAAAGATTTAGTAAATCAGCGCAGTATCATATTCCATGTAGGCAAATAATGTCTTATTAGCATTAAGTTATCTGGAACTGAGTCCAATTTACGGACAAAATCCATTTATACCTTTGGTTGTGGACAGCAGTATGCAATCATAGAGGTACGAATGAACACCCGTTATTAATAGATCACACATAGGCCCGAATTCACGAAGGTGGTACAAATAAAACCATGGTATAAACCATGGACAAAAACCAGGGCGCCAAGTGTCGCACGGAGTATTTCGTTACGAAATTGGTCATTTCGTCGACAAAATGACCGTTTCGTTAACGAAATTATCATGTCGTGGACGAAATGTTCATTTAGTTACAAACTGTTGTCATTACATTACAAAATAATAATTTCATCGACGAAATTACTGAATTCGTAACGAAATATTCCATGCGACACTTGGCGCTCCATGGTTTTTGTCCATGGTTTAAACTATGGTTTCATTTGTACCACCTTCGTGAATTCGGGCGTTAATGTCCAGAGTTAAACATGAACAAGAGACTATTGCTTTCAGTCGAGTCTTTCTTAAGTCCCGATGGCGTAGACTAAATATAAATAACATTTGAGTCTACAAAACAAAAATTGATTTTTCATGAAAATTACACATTCCATCAACTTGATGCTGACATGATTATGTTAAAGGTAGCAATTATTCCCCCTGCTTTCTGAAAGCGGTCAGTTAAGTGCTCTTTCATTTAATAGGCTAGAAAAGTGAATTATTTTTGTGGAATTCCCTTTGTTTTCTATACATGTATATTGTTGTCCACACATTACATCATAACCTCTAGTAGTCTCCATATCTAGCGGTTCCAACACCAACAATTTAAAAATTCATAACTTTTGCATCAATATAGTTCGATTTTCCTTAAACTTTCACTGATTCTATCTACTTGTACTAATGTAGCTGCTTTCACTCAATCCACATTTCTTAGGGTTTTGGTTTCCTTTTCAATTCACTGTACGTGTGTGCACGTAATTAGGGCCTATTGTGTGCGTCTCATGGTTCTCAACAATTCCATTAAATTCCTCGGGCATTTCCAATATGTTCACTGGATGGTAAAAAAAAAAGAGTTTTGTATTTGTTTTGTGAATAACCTTTCCCTTTGTTTTCAATGCAAGTTTTCCCTTCATGCTCATAAACGATTGTCCGAAGCAAAAAAACAAAAACAAAACACAGTTGTACGAAAAAGGAAGATACTGTACATTGTATGTACATACCGACTGTTACTTTCACTTGCTGTGTTTTGTTGGTTTAGATGGATGTACATTATACGTATAATTTCATGTACAGTTTGTGAATTGTAAATATAATGTAGCTCATTAATTGTTCTATTTATGCTTTTATTGTAAGCTGAATGTAATTCAGCCTCTTGGCTGCTATTTTTAGTCAATAAACCACACATAATTCCTAGAGGTATGAGATTTTGCAGTAAAAAGGAAAAAAATTGTTGATGATTCAAAGAAAAAAGCAAGTCAAATCAAAACACAATGTCAAACAAGTGTGGAAAAACACAAACAATGCATTTATTCAGCATGTTTGTATTCAGCATGACTTTGAACATGATGGTCATACAATATCGGAAAAGAAAACAAATTATGTATGACGATAGCTTTCTCGTTTCCTGTATTTCAGGAAGTAAATGTCCGTTTCCAAGGTGATGTGTGAACAACAGGACAAGAAAATTAGCTACCCACACAACCTTTCTATATAAGAAGAACAATGAAACGCCTTTCCTTCCTTTGACACAGAGTAAAAAGTTATTTATACTCAAATTTTCCTTGTCATATACGTTAGACCAAGTCTGAATCAAGAAATCGGCTACATCCAAAATCTCGTCTACGTTTACAAAGAGGTACAGTGTAATAATACCTCTCGAGATTTCTACATCAAATAAAATAAAATAAAATTTAATAAGATAAAATAAAATAAAATAAAACAAAATGAAATTAAATAATGATAATAAGAAAAAATCCTATGGACTACTCCCATGAAAATCGGGAGAACAATTTCGTTGAAGGTTTGCAAAAACACGTAAAGTGAACCCACGCACAGGACCGGAGAAAACGTGTGAATTTGTCAACCAAATAAATAAGAAAATACAAAGTCAGAACTTTTACGAAGCCATGATTTGTCGCTTTTAATAGGCAATGTCGGTATACGCGAGGTCCACTTTACAGTAGTACAAGTATGTTACATGTACATATACACACATACAATGTATATATTGGAATACACAGATACAATGCATAAAAGCAAACACATTGGATTTTATTGGAATAACTCTCATTACAGGACTTCTATAATTCAATGGGCATCTAAACGTTATAGCTGCTACACAGCAATGTCGATCCACTCCTACAGTTCCTTGAAATAGTCAAGTTCCTTGAAATAGTCGAAGGTTGTTATTTAACTGTACGTTGTACAGCTATATTGAGGACAATGTTTTGTTTTGATTTCTAAGACAGCATGACACACACAGCTTTATGTCACGTTCCAGCTTACAAAAGAATGGCATTGCCTGTATTCATATTGAACATGAACGCACAAGACATCTGCTTTAAAAACAAAAGACAAAACAAAAACAAAACCACCTGATAGAACCTGTTTACAACATCCTTCAACAGCAAGTTATGTCCCTAATGGAGAGACAGTGAATATAAGGTCGTTAGTGTCAAAGATAAAGAACTACATCGTGTACATCTTGTTGTGCAACCTTGTGCATTTGTCACGGCTATCCATAAAAGATGAAACCATCACACCCTTATTCTCAAATGATTACAACTGATCTTTCTACATGTATATTTATCCCATTACATCCTCTGATCCTCTGTTAAATAAAATACATTGTACGTGTATTTGCCTCTTCGCATTCAAAATGTATGCCGTTAGTAACTTATTTCATTTCTCCATTGTAGCGAGATTTTGCTATTCATACATGTATCGTGACAATTCTTGCGGTCATGACTTTATCGCAAATAAAATGCTTCGCATGTACAAGGGGAACTCGTTATAACGAACTGCTTGGGAACACTTAAATTTCCTCGTTATATCGGGTATTTCGGTGTATCACGGATTGAAAACAAACGAATATAACAAGCATGGGACTTGCAAAATTACGCTGTTATCATATCACGCTATATTCGACACCATTATAACGAGGTTCCTCGATTTATATTGTACATGTACATGTACATTGTACAACCACAAACCAAGTACGCGATGGCTGTCCTGCGTACATTATCAGCGACATAGCGGAGTGATGAATTACATACAACTGCATGTATTGCAATTTATGTACGTGTACATCATAATTATGTACTTTGCCGCAGTGGCAGTGGCATTCAATACGGAGAACAGGTTTTACCATCAGAATACAAATAATTGAATACTCATGCATACATTAGGTAGCAAATCAAACATGTAGCCATCACCGTCACTATTATAGGACTAGTAGAATAACCAATATATCACCGTATATTTCACAAATGTCATATACTCGCGAGAGCATATTCCACAAAATTCATACTTGTCAAAATCCAAGCCCCGCTTGTGGTGTAAACACGATTTTCACCTCTCATGACAGTACTTCATTGTATCTTGAATAAAACACGTATTTCAAAAGGTGCATAATGAACAACCTTACAGGCAGAATACATTTGACTACTTCATATCATTAACATAAAAAAGTGCTAATCATACACACAAGTACTGAAGTTTGATAAAAAGTATTTGTAAAATATATAGATACAACATAAAACAATGGTCCTTAATCACCACTGATAGGTAAAAGAAAAAATACCGACTTGAATGAAGAGAGAAATCCCTAAGGAGGGGGAAAAATACATGTATACACACATGCTTATTTCAGCTACATTATCAAGAAATGTACATTATGTAAAATATTTAAACAAAGATCCCAAGTTACTATTCAAGAGGTATGCTAATAAATACAGCATAAAATGTTATTATATTCAGCCTCTGATGTATTCAGACATTTCTCTCTTTTTTTTTTTTATAGGCAGTACATAATAATCTTGGGTACTTCATTCAATGATAAGTTCACCTTCATAAACATAATGATTGAGAGAATGCAGCAATATTAGTAGAACACATCAGTGAAAGTTTGAGGAAAATTAGACAATCGATGCAAAGTTATGAATTTTTAAAATTTTTGTGTTGGAACTGTTGGATGAGGAGACTACTACAGCTTGTGATGTCATATGCGTACAACAGTACTGTATAAAGAAAATGTAAAGAAAATTCAATATATTTTCACTTTTTTCGCATAATAAAAGAGCACTTGACTTGCCTCTTTCTAAAGGCAGGGGGAATAATATTACCCATAACAGTAACAAGTCAAGGGAATTTGTACTTTTTTCAAAAGATGAAAATTTGGGATATTCTCTATATATTTTCCTGATATTGTTGTACTCATGTGACATCATACGCTGCAGTAGTCTTCTCATCCAGCGGTGACTGAACAAAAACTTCAAAAATTCATAATTTTTGAATGGATTGTCTGATTTTCCTCAAACTTTCAATGATGTATTCTACTAATATTGCTACATTCTCTAAATCCTTATGTTTATGAAGGTAAACTTGTCCTTTAACCAATGGCATAATTGTCACAAGAGTAATTACGGTGTGTCCCAGCTGTCAGAACTACTGTAGTACTCCCTATTGATAAATACACTGTATGATACATGTAGAAACAGCTTTACACTGTTAACACACACACACACACACACACACACACCTTTACATGATCTCACAAGGACGAAATAAACATGAAAAGCAATATACTTCAAGAAGTGAAAGCGGAGGAGTGAAATTCTGACGGCCCATCCGTCTACTATCACAAAGGCATACATATTTATAGCATGAATGAAAAGTACTCAAGTGGACATTAAAACGCAACAAAGACGTATCATAAAGCAGGATTGTCACGCAAGGATGCATAGGCGGATTGTTTGCAAATATTATAAGCTTTTACAGTTGCGCTGTAAATCACATAAATGATATTGCCATTTTGGCAATCGTAGGCGATGTCGTAGAGGAATACAATGTATCGCCGGAGACGAAGGATTCAAACTTCAACTGAAGGGTCGTCAGAAGTTTATGGCAACTCGGATAAGTGTAGTCAAGAACTGCTGAGTACTAGAAATCGCTGAGTCCTGTCACCAAGCAATGTACTGTTTACACTGTGCATAAAGTGCGACATAATCACACACACACGGTCACATGATTACTTACGTGTAACTGTACAATTTCTCTGCTTGTCTGTTGCGAAATCTCACACTTCAAAAGCGTCAACAATCTGAATTAACTTTTGTGTATGCAATAAGAAATAGGAAGAACATCAACAAAATATTGTCCAAAGAAGATTACATACCGGTATATACATATATGCAAACAAGATGATTGTCAAAATAGTCTGACACCTATTTTAATACGGTATGTCCTTCCACCTATAATTCTATCTAAAATATATGTATTCACGTCACAGCAACAATGCGGTCATTTAGAGCAAGAGCAAATTTCTTTTTAACCTCCAGCATGAATGAAGATTGGGTCAAGTCATATTGTGCATGACTGATAGAATCTCACTTGTATGCACGCCCAATGGTGAAACGATTGGCTAGCTTCTTCTCATCAGAGTGTTTGATATCGCGGTGAATGTCGAGGGAGATACTTTTGTTTTCAACCAATTTGATTTACCTTTTCTAAGCCAACTCTCAGTTGAGACCAAAATCTTAGCATTACCGTTTGGGGGAATTTACAATGTACCATGACCAATGGGGCAATCACTACAAACTTGTTCTTCACCTCCTCCCAGTGTTTGACAACAAAAGGTCAAAGGTCAAATCAACGCAAAAGTGCATCTGCCCCATCCTCACTTCCCTTTTAAAATGGGAGAGAGAAGAAGGTTTGTCTGGGCGTGGCTGTGATTCACCCACCACCACTGGGTATACATGCTATGCTACACGGGGAAAACCAGATCCCACAACCCGATTGACAAGCTCAAGGAGTTAGGATAAGTTTCACTCTCGGGGTGATGAATGCAGATGAGGAGAAATTACGGAGCAGAAAAGCTTGTCTTTTGACGGAGCGTCCCTCTACCATTTACTGAACAGTCACTGTTGCTAAGTTTTCAAAGTGTATATAGCACCAAATACAATTAACCCATAGAAAATTTGACTTGTAGGCCGACATTTATAGAATTTCTACTTTCAAAACTGAAGGACAAAAATCAAAGTTCACAAACAATGTGACATCCTAGTCTGTATCTCTTTTCTCTGTATCATTATTGTCTCCTGTCACATAAGATTGTATTCATCTATTCGAGAGTAGCAGATACTCTTAATGGATAAGTACACTCCTTCAAGAGGGCATTGTGGCTTCATGGTCAGACATTAAATACTTGGATATTTCTCTTCCATCAAACTCTAGTCACATTAAATGACGCATTGGATGGCACAATAGGAATGTTTGTATATCTTCAAACTTTTTTTTTTACTCTTGAACTTTCAAGACTATGCAATTTGTGTGCAATCTAAGTGGTCTGTAATTTTAACAGTTTCATTTTCAGTGGTTAACAAACATCATCATATACATGATTGAGTCGTGTGTGAAAGAACTAATTGTTTGATTCTTCCCACACTATGCACTTGTAGTATTCTACCATGGCACTACTTTCAGCAAAGGATACATTTCTATTCTGCCAGAAAATAACAAAAACGTGAAGCACTTGTAGCATCCACTTACCACTAAAAGAAATAGTTACATCATCATCAGCCCCACCTATGTCTGGTCTCCCTTCTCACTACTCATCATTCCCACATCAAGACACATTGCACGGTCTAACCCCTACCTTGCCAAATGAACTCACATACAATGTAAACATCGTTGACCACTTTCCTGTATAAATACGTAACCATAACACTTTCCCTCCTTATTCTACAACTGAATCATTATTTGTACATATATCAGAATGGTTCATGAATACAAACACTTGTCCTTCCAATTATAAATGCAGGTACTCCTCAGTTATATTGTTTCTTTAATCTGTGTCTCTCCCCAAGATACCAAAACATTAGCGCTCTGCTGATTTGCATTCTACAGTGTAAGATCAAACTATTTAAACCTATTCTAACTAGGGGGGGGGGGTCAAATTGACCCCCCCTCGACGTTTCGCGTCATGATTCCGCAACGCGCAAAGATTTTGCCGCGTCGTTTCATGACTTTTTTCATTCGAGTCTCCCGCATATTTGGAGACCAAATTTGCGACGTCCGGGTACACCGTTCTGAAGTTATGCAATGTTTTGCAAATGCATGTCAACCCGAAAAACGCTCGAATTCATGATTTTGTGTGCAAATCCAATGCAAACTGTGTTTTTTTGTTTAATTGATATAAATTAGATTATTTCAACTTTTAACCGTTGAAATAAATCAATTCTAATGTAGATAAGCTTGAAAAAGTGCCTCCAACAAATTTTGGCAAAAAAACAATAGAAAACAAAAGATCGAAAAAACAATAAAATACATAAGAAATTAACAAAACAAAAGAAAATGATTTTGATTGCGCTATTTTTTTACTAGAAAATTGTTTGATGTGTCTTGAGGAACTCTGACACAAAAATTTAATAATCCTTCAGTCTTTTTGATGGAGTTATAGGTGAAAATATGATTTCATGCGTTAATTTGCATAATTAATTTATTAAAAAATATGAAATCAAAATTTTTCTATTGTATGACCTTGTAATCTTGTAGTTGACATCCGGCTCTATGTTCAGGCAAAATTTTGCGGCGATCGCGCGATCTGCGGCCGAGATCTGAAGGGGGGGTCAAATTGACCCCCCCCCCCCCCCCAGTAAAAACTTGGTCTCAAATAGCCCAGTTAGAATAGGGTTAAAGTCCTGTCCGTTTTCAAGAAAGGCAAATCAAAGCAAACTCATTCAGTAGTTAGCTCTTCACTTCTGCAACTTTCTATCCTTGACTCATACCTTTACCTTGGTATACAATGTGGCTAATACACACAGATAAAAATACAGATATTGAGGATGGACTGGTCTTCTTCAATGACAAGTTGAATTGATTAACTAGTGCTATCTCAATATTCATTGCTAAAGTGCCCGGGTCAGAACCTTCCTTTCTTGGGAAGTGACTTGTTTTGGACTGCAGCACCGATTCAGTTTGATGCTTTGATCTTTAGAATTCTTTGCCCAGTTAATGATACTGACTAAATCTCCATGATGCAGGCAGGCTGATATCGGGGTTCCCTCTGGCATGTGTCTACATCGACTTCATTTGCTCTCACAATATTTCTGACAAATTCATTATTCTAGAGCTAAGTTGCTTGTTTGAACTTTCGAGGCAAACAATCTTCCTCATAGGTGCATTTTAGAAATAAAAGTACATGTAATTTAATGTTCTCTAATATGGAAATAGAACTACCCATCACCTTATCCGACTGAGACCTGTGGTTCAAACCAAGGTTCCCTTGCAGATGGTCTGTATCTAGGCATTACTGTCATTGCCATTACTGAATGCGGCTACTTTTTCTGCCACTAAGTTGCTTGGGATCCTACCAAGGGATCTCCGAGGTGGCTTCTTTTCCTTGAGGGGACTCCCCACTTTACCTTTAAGCTTTGCTGTTACACCCATCACTGTGCCTGGTGACACTCCTTTGTTTTCCTTCCCTGGGGCATAAGCCCTACTGCTATGAAGCACCAAAGTCTGGTTATCACCAGTCTTAGGTGACGAGAGATTGCCCTTGTGTTTGGGGCTATGGGGTTTTGATTTGCTGAGGGGATTATAGCACTGCTCATTCTGATTCTTTACAGTGAGTATGCCTACTTTAGGGCTGGGGGACTTTTTGCTTTCGATTTTGACATCTAAGCTGGGATTTTTTGGATGTGTTTGGACTGATTGATCATCAACATTCAATTCCTCATGACTCCCCATTAGTGTTGAATGCTCAACAGAACTAATCTTTTTCTCAGACGAAGCACTTCCCTTGATACTTAGAACCCGCTTAATGTTTCCCTTTAAGGCCATTCGTGGGCTACTTCTTGCCTTGACCGGAACTTGTATGTCATTTACTTCATCTGAATTGACATTCATCTTTTGATGTGACTTGCCCACACTGCCTGGAGTCTTTGAGAGGGCTGGCTGAGGAGAGGCAGGAGCGCTTCCCTTCAAACTCCGCACTCTCTTGAGGCTTGCCCCACCCTGAACCTTGACCCCACTCTGGCGCGGTCTGACCAGGGGACTGGCGTGACCATCGACCTTCCTGTGGGACTGACCAAAGATGGCAGAGTGTGGTGACAGGGAGGCAAGGCCACGGGGCACCCTTCTCATGTGAGGACTCGCATCTCTGCCTACAGGAGGGGTAGAAATGGAATTAGAAGGAGTATGGGCAGAGTTTACTCCCTCGCCTTTTGATGCATGCCTATCATCTCTGCATTTGAATCCATCACTTCTTGTTAAGTCCTTAGATGCTGCCATGGCATCAAATGCTTCCAAGCTCCCTGCCTCACTCATACCAGGACCTCTCTTAACCTCATACTTCTCGCTTCCGAGATTGGATGCAGACCGCACCTTGTTTTGATCTCTGTCAAAGCAGTCAGATTTGCAAGATTTCATACCTGGAGGACTTTTTTGACCAGGGACATATTGCATCTCCTTCTTTTCTTGCAAAAATACTTCCTTTTCACCAACATCTACAAACCCTTCATCAGTTTCACCCAAAAGAGGCTGGCAGTTCAGCCCTTTCAATTCATCAACTGACTCTAGATCCCCATCTAGAGCCTCACAGGGAACAGGTGTGGCAATTTCTGTTTTGGCTTCACCATTTTGCCTTCCTGCACCTGACACAGATACAGAGTATGGGTTTTGAGGCTGCTTGTTTTGGTACATCAATTCTCGTCTATGTGATGGCTGGGCATTATTAGCAGTGCAAGGCTTGAGAGGAAACAACGAAGCACTGTGAATGCTTCCTTTGAGGGATGGGTTTATGACACTTTCAGTTTCACAACCTTCATGACGTTTGCTAATAAGTCTTGCACTGTCATTCATTATACCATCTGTCATGTTACCAGTCACATGACCACTTCCTTCAGCCCCTTCCCCTGTCAGGTGGTCTGTGGCTGGATATTGGGTATGATTTTCAGTGATACACATCTTTTCAGGTACATAAATTTTCTTAACTCTTGGGCTTCTAAACTTTGGTGCATGCTTGCTTTCTTCTGTTTTGGGGACAGGAGTGATATTTGATATTTCCTGGTTGCTGGAAAGAGATTGTTCCGGGTGTTGTTCAGTGGTTAGTGTTCTCTTATGTTTGCAAGATGAGTTTAGGCTTTCCTCTATCTTCTTTCCAGTAGTGAAAGTTAGTGCAGGTTTTGGGCCTCCGTCAAACTTCAGTTGCCTCTTGGAATTCCTTCTTGGCTTTTCTATTCCGAGGATGTCCTCATAGATCTTCTGAGCATCATACGCTGTCATGATGCGGTTTGGTGAATCTACAATCTCTGGCATCCGGGGCAACGCTGGGGAAGAATGCATTGGTGGCTCTCCCATGGGAAGTCTTGACACCCCCTCATCAGCAGAGATGGTTTTCTGCTTCACTGATTGGTGAGTTGGAGAGTCTGTGGCATGGACTGGAGTCTGATTGTAGAGGCTTCTGTGGGACCTCGACAAGTCACCAGGTCCGCAGATGGCGCTGTGGATGGAATCATCACCTATCATGAAGCGAGCCTTCCGGTCGTCAAACCTCTGCACCAGTTCAGATCCGAAGCCGGAGATGTCACACCTAATCGAGCGCATGAGGGAGGTGTCACTCAAAAAGGTGGCATTCTGGGCAGCGGCCAACTCCTGTTGTTCCAGAGTTACACAGATGTCACTCTCAGTTTGCCTATCTTGAGGATTTCCAATGTCAACCTCTTGACCCTGTGACCTCTTACCTCTTTGACCTTGACCTCTCCATGACCCCTGCTTGTGGGAATTCCCCACACCCACCTCGCAGTCAAGGTCCCCTTCCACATGGATGCTTGTTGCCGATAAGGGTCGAGCAAGGGGACTTTCGGCCTCGTTGTGGTTGATGTCGGGGCGACGCGGTTGCCGTGGAGACGGGCTGCGACCGTGAGGGTAGAGCTCGGGGGAGAAGAACCCAGACAGACTGGATTGTCTGGATGCTGGAGGAATGGCTTCCAGAGATCCTGGGATATCCTTCTCTTCGGACAGTCCACAGAAGCTGGGATCCTTACTCGGGTGGAGGAAGCGATAGTACAATATCATGCTCACCACACCTGGGGGATAAATCATTTTACAGAAGAAACACTCTTCTCAGTTAGAAACACAAAAAAAAGACCTTACAGAAGCTCTTTGCAATGATTTTATAGTCTAAACGATAAAGATGTGTGGTTACTTCTAGCTTTGCGATACAATACAATACCATCGGATCATTTATATAGCGCTCTTGCACAGTCAATGACTGGTTTGACAGCACGCATGTGTGCATCTATCACAAGCTACACAGTATCTACAATACATGTACACTGTCTTTTAAACCACATGTTGTTTCACACATATAAGAAAGAAAAGCAAGTCAAATTTGCTATCAATTGATTTAGTATGTATCAGATGTAAAGTCTTCATTTGAAGAGTTTTTCTTTCATGATCAATTAACAATATCTCTACAGGATATTCAACTGAGTGCAATTATCCATGATCAGGATACAGTCACACTTGCTCATATAACAGCAAATCAAGGGAAAAGGTGACCTTTATAAATAGGGGCCGCACTACCTAAGACAGCATGGCAGCTAACATGACTTTATAATGAAGCACAGTCATGTTCCAGTACTACCTATTATTGACATTTATACACACACAAGCAAAAAAAGAAAGGATAAGAAAAAAGAACCAGACCCACACAATCACATATACGCAAATGGTACATTGGAAGTTGTTGTTTAGTGTCTTGCACTCTAAGTTAATAGTCTGGATATCCTAAAATGAAAGCATTTAGATCCGTGGCAAAACAAATATTGACTACAAAGTACACAGACAGACATGGCACACTCAGGAGTCTAGTGTCTGCTATCATACGTAACAATGTTAACAATATGATCTAAGAGTTTGTAGGGACCAGCTGTCTATAGGTGGCCACTGGGACAGGTTTGACCATCATAAGACATGCCACACACATGATTGAACTGTACAGGAAGCACAGACAGATGCCCCCCCCCCACCCCCAATGGTACTTACCCACTGCAAATCCACCAAAGACGACAGAAAAGCCCACGGTGACGTACCACTGGCCAATGGTGCGAAAGTTATACCACACAGCCAGAAGGGCGGAGTCCTCCACCAGGAGAATGGTGTAGAAGACCAGCACCCGGAGACGGGAGCGCCCCTCCTTCAGGTTGAAGAAGCAGAAGATGTAGATGACGCTGACCACTGCATTGAAGAGGCGCTCCTCCGCCCAGGTTGAGCAAAAGTCTGTCTGTTGGAGGTGTACCCAGGTCATCATACCAAGCCAGTGGAGAGCTGCAGTTCAGATATGAACACTTCATATTACCTGGTATTCATCTCTTTCAAAACAGTCAAATATCACTGATAATGCATTATTTCTCTACACAGGAAGGCCTAGCACACAACCACACTTACCAAGATTTCCATTACAAAATTGTTGTCAATGGGTTGAAAGTGCTTTTCTAATATTATTCCATATGTAATAGCATTCAAACTGATCACTGCAAGGGGTAGGGACAACATAAAGTCTCTCACTTTTTGTAAAGCCCTAATTTGATAAAACATAATTGTATCTCTGTTTCTGCACTTTTGTGATAATAAAGGGGACTGATTTTCTCGTTTTTGAAAGACTGGAATCACTTGTGCACCAGGCCACTTTAATACATCTATACTTTTTTTCTTTTTCTTTTTAAATCAAATGTTTACCACATGTAGGTCATGAAATTCTACTAGTAATCTGTTGAGTTCCTTTTTTTTGCAACAAATCAGGGGGTGTTTTTGTGTGTGTTTTTTTTTAATCAAAATTTCACTAAACACAAATTCACGAACACAACACTCAGGACTGTTGTCACCATTTTTAGCAAGCAGAGCCCCATCCCTCCAAAAAAACAACAACTTACCAACTAAACAAACAAACACACAAAAATGACAAAACAAAACAAAAACAAGAAAAAGAAACAAAGTCTCTGCCATGACTTTGGAAAAAAGACATGAAAACAGCTTTAATTACCAGCAAGTGAGTAACCTGTTGAGGACAAGTTGATTTTGCTATAACATGCATTTTCACAGACACCTGCCCGAGCATACTCAGGACTAGTCTTTAACCCTAACTTACCTGGGCTATTTAGCGAGCTTGAATTCCTGGGGGGGGGGGGGGCATTATGGCTCCCCCTTCAGATCTCGGCCGTTGATCGCGCGATCGCCGTAAAATTTTGCATGAACATAAAGCCGGATGTAGTCTACAAGACTGTTAAGTTTAATTTTCAAAAAAATTGCATCTTATATTCTAAATTAATTAATTATGCAAATATATGCAAAAAACCTAATTTTCGTCTGTAATTGGCTTATAAAAGCTTATGGAATGCTGATTTTTGATGTAAATATTCCTGGTAACATTCCGGACATTTGTACGTAACAAAAAAATTCAGTATCAGAATTAATTTCTTATGTTTTTGTATTGTTTTTAATCAATTTTTTATGTATTTCCCTGTTTTTTCGAACTTTTGTTTTTGTTGTTTTTTTCAACAGAATTTGTCATACACATTTTTTGAGGCATAATTATACTAAAATAAATTGATTTCAGCCATTAAAATTAAAAATATGAATCTTTATATGAATTAATTGAAAAAACACAATTTGTATTGACTTTGTACACAAAATTACGTTTTTGAGCAATTTTGGGGTTGACGAAAATTTTTTTGAAGGGGCGTGGCTTCGGAAGGGTATGCCCGGGCGTGACAAATTTGGTCTCAAAAGTTGCGCGAGACTTGAAGGTAAAAAGTCAGCGAGCAGCGTGGTCAAAAAATTTTGCGCGCCGGAATGGTCGTGGAATTCGTCGAGGGGGGGGGGGGGCATTATGCCCCCCCCCCCCCCCCCCCCAGGTAAGTTAGGGTTAACGGGTTAAAGGGATGGTATAGTATTGGTTGAGGTGAGGTTGCCAGCTTTTAGTTTTTTTGCGAGATACTAATAGAAACCATTTTATAAAATTTTAAAGAGCATGCAATTCTGAAAGGACTTCAAAGTTTGTTTGATGAAAATAGGAATTTGAAATGGCTGAGATATTCAAAAACATAGCAAAACAAAGCAATCTGAATAAAATGTGGGTCCCAAGGATCGCTTTGTTTTGGGTATCTCAGCCATTTCAACACCAATTTTTATCAAATGAACTTTATATTTCTCTTAGAATTATATGCTATTTCATATTTCATAAGAGGTTACACATTATCTCCAAAAATTGTCAGCAAAAAAAGTTTGAAACCTGAAACCCCATCTCAACCAAAACTGTAACATCCCTTTAAAAGATGGGCACAGCCTTTGATTATTCACCACTTACCAAGGACGAGAAAGATGTAGCCCTTGAAGACGGAGGCGAAAAGGACCAGGGCCGCGACACGAGATGAGATCATTCCGATCCTCCAGACGGTCTGAAGGACCAACCCTGGCCAGGACACTATCTTCTTGTCCCTCCTCACCTTGCGGTGGGCCCTGCTGTAGGCCCCCAAAGCCCAGCACAGGGAGAATAGGGACACCATCGCTGATGTACCTAGAGTGCACATGAACAGGAGAAAAGAATGTTAGAGTATGGCAATTCAATAACATGCAATATACATGTATGTCAATGTGATTATCATCTGGAAAGAAACTTTAGAGGCACATAGAAAATGCACATTTTTCTCCACTTTAGTTGCATTACATCAGCCCTTTTATAACTATGGCTACAAGGGCAATCCTTCCAACTAGTGGAGAATAGATTAAAAAAAAAAGTGTAATATCAGAGCAAACATATGAGGTAACACATGGGCTAATGTATTAACTCCCCATAGGCTACTTAGTAGAATGGCCTAAGACAGCTGGTTGACCCGTGATACTAAGGTGCACCATCAGAGTGTGCTGGTCTTCCATGGAGACCATTTGTATTATGTATTGTGTGACCACGTTGTATTTGAGGTGGACTACTTCACAAGGTTATGCACCTGCTCTTAGCAATAAATGTATGAAATTAAATCTATTACATGCATGGGTTGAGACTCTTTCAAACACAGGAACCCCATCTTAATGTCCTGTTTTAGGGAAAGACATTTTTTTTTTTTTAATTACAGGGGATGGTATGATTGCATTTCCCTTTCTATTTGGTCTGAGAATTTGTAGCACTGTGGCAAGGAGGAATCAATGACTGATGCCAATCGCCTGTCCACGGTTCCCAACATTTCAAGAAAACTAAATTCCCTGATTTTTCCCTGGATGAAGTCTCAAAATTCCATGATAATTATTTCAACTCATTTCCAGTTTCACATGATTTCTATGTTGTTGCAGCAAACTATTTGCAGCATAAAGCACTGTAATTTAAGACTAATTTATTGTACTTACGCAGACATGTAATGGCCTCTCCTCTCCCCTTACGGTCATCCTTTCCTCAAGAGTGTGACTGACTACTTTTGATCTTAGGGCCAATCAAAATTCTCCCACTTTTCCCTGATTTGAGGCATTTTTGTCAAATTTCCTGACTCTGCCCTGACTGGAAAAAGGAAACTAATTTCTCCTGATTTCCCTGATGGGCTGGGAACCCTGCCATTTGCCCACCTGTCCAGAAATTCTCATCGTTGGTGGCCACCATGATGTAGAGCTGCAGGACAACCTGAGGGGCAGATTCCAGGAAGGACTCAAAGAGACGCAGCATGCACACATCGCTCTGCTGGTAGAAGAGGCGCTCGAAGTCGGCTGGATCCTTGGTCCGCCTTGCCTCCAGTCCTGTTCTGAAAGCATTGATGTACCTGCACCCAAAAAAATAGCACTGTATTAAGGAAGTCTGCAATATCAACACCAGCATACCCTGGTTGTTCACCATCATACATGGAACAATACAACATGCTTTATGATAAAGTTTCATAAAGATTTGGAAATCTCTCTTTTCTTTTTTTTCTTTTTTTAAATCACAGTGAGCAATGTGGAAAAAGAAGACCAAAACAAGCAGTGTGGTTGACAACTGACACTATAAACCTTTGTCAGGAAACAACTGCTGCTATCTAATTCTACTTTGGACCCTTTTTAAGTCAGTATTGGATTCAGCTCAGGAGGTGGCCTTCAAAGAACAGACAACAAGAAAAGTTGTGACAAACAGAGTGTATCTCCTTTGTTGATGAAATTTTGTCCTGTATTTTCGTGTCTATTTCTCTTGTCTATTTCTCTTTTCGTGTCTATTTCTCTTATATGGTGAGCATATAATTATAATGCCCTCAATAGATTCTATTCCAAAGTGTATTGACTGCCTGTATCAGGCAACCAAGATACTGATGCAAAGATAAAAACAAAATATTACAAATAAAAAATAGAAGGCAAATACCATGTTGTAACTGATTGACTAATTGCCCTACTTCAACATATATGATGTACGGCAATTTGTAGGCATAATATCTATTTCTATAATCTATATGTGTTTTCAATCTTGAAAACGAAGTTTGCAATATTTGCTGATGAAGACAAATACTCAATATCAGAAAAACCTAAAAATGATTGGCTGATCTACTGCAGTTATTCTAATATGCTTTGATCATAAAATGAGTTGTTGTTGGTTCTAAATGAAGAATACATGTTATTCATATACATTATAATATAATAATTATAAAAAATATAAACACATGAGATCAATACCACCACATACTATGCATGTATATCCATCAGAAAAAAAAAAAAACAACAGCAGAAGAGATCTAATTTAGTCTCTCGTGGTTGAGATTTACCGATGCAGTGGTCCAACTTGGCAGACATGTACGATCCACTTGAAGGTGGACATGTCATCATCATTTAGATACCACCTGACGCTGAAGATCTGCAGGATGACTGATGGGATGACCGTAAAGGTAAGGGTGAGGGAGCCCCAGGTAATGTCTCCATTGACAAAATACTTGCAGGTGACAATCGAGTCTGCACAAAGATAATTTGAGGAAGAAGACAACACTTTAAAAAAAGAAGTTAAGATGGTACTAAAGCGAAATACAATCTAATCTACACTTGTAATTAGATCAATCTAATCCACTCAGTGCCATCTCCAGCTAGTCTAAAGGTGGAAAACTGGTGTCCATTTCAAACGGGCTTTAGTGAGTCTTACTACAACAGATGGTGCGGGAATACCTTCAACAAGTTCTATTTTAATCAATGTGATGGAACCGTGATCCGTAATGTCTAAAACTTCTAGATAAAAAAACAACAACAAATTTAACATTGATATCTCCATACACAAGCACACACACACATACAGACACACAAGTGACATTGCATGTTTTACATTCTCATTTCAATTAAAATATACTTTTCACATTGTAATTATGTGAAAACATTCTGCCCTATGCAGTCTAGGACTCTATAGTCTATGTTGCGTTTCTCTTGCCTGTGGCCCTAGAGTAGAATCAAGAGTCTCAGCACCATTTCACTTGGACGGCTGTCTTAGTAAGTAGATAGATCTGCATTCCTTGTAGATCCTACTTCACACTGCTTGTCTTCAAATTTAAAGAAAAATAAAGTTAATATTCTTTCCGTTTCTACAATTTCACTAAGTTGCTAGAACCATTCTATAGTAGGGAGAGGGTTAGGGACAAACATGGACGATGGTCTCGGTCTAGGGACTCAGAAATCAGAGTAGCTTCCTTGAGATCTCTTTCTGCCTGTCTAGATTTCCACTCCAGTATGGAGCCAGAAGCCATATTGGCGTAGGATTGTTTAGAGTCCATTATTAAACAGTGGCACAGTGGCAGATCGATCCAGGGCCAGGGGGCAAGGGGAGCGCACTGGGCATCCCTTTTATTTTTTGTTACAATGTAAGACAAAAGAAAAATGGAGGGGGCGCGTGTGCCCACTCAAATTTTGTAAAGGCCCCCCTCCTACTCCTCGCCCCCTTTCATGCCTTACGGAATATTCCTGGATCAGCCACTGTTTAAAAAAAATAAAAAATTACCCACCTGTTATGAGATCAGCAACAAGCAATCCCATGGATACTAGCACGAAAATACCGTCAAAAACATTGAATGTGCTATCGGCAAAAGGCGACGGTGATTCTGTATCATTCTCCTTCATTTGAGAGTCTTTGATACTTTGCTCCTCCGTCTGCTCAAACGGTCCTTCCAATTCCATTCGGGCATCTTTCTCAAGCTCCATTTCTGCAAGGATGGTCGATGCGTTTGATGCGATATTCAATCATAACCAATAACGCGATTTCGAATTTGTAGTTTTCCCTGACCCTGTCCTGTCACTGTTTAGGAATGTGTTCCATGTGGATCTCGACCTATCAACTTCATCCAGCAAATTATGACTTTCCAGAAGAGATGTTCCAGTCAGTCCTAGCTCTAGCTTCTCTTACTCGACTCGCCGGGTAAAATCTAGGGCCGGTGGTGGCGGTCGGTCGCCGGTCGTCGTCCCGTAGGCGCGGCGCGCGGGTGGGTACGGCTGGCTGTGTAATGTGCCATACACAGTGAAGCTGCGGTTATCGCGCTTTGAACAGACCGCTGCAGCAACTGCGCATGCACTCTCAATAAAAACAAACAGGTGAATGAACTATTTCAGTAAAACTAAGTTGCATCAAAAAGTTGATACAAATTAAAGAAACATGCCATAGAACCACTACAAATCTGAAAATACGTTCATGCTAAAAATAAAGCTAGGTTTCTTTACGATATATGTGTTATCATTTGTTTTCTTCCTTCATAAACATATTTTTGAAGGATTAAAATAACATTCATTATATTTGGATATTGGGATTGGCAACGCCATCAATCCATCCTACCATCTGATGAATCGTCTTCTGAGGCAAATATGTTGTTATCAGCATATAATTTAGTTTGACTGATTTTACGTGCATGATGTAACAGCTTTATACGAGCATGAATTCAGAAGTGGAGTTCCATATCCGAAATAATTACCCCTGGGGAAAGCTTCCAGCAAATATAAAACAGGTATGACAACGTCGTCAATGCTTCAATTCAGTCCCACATATTAAAAAGAGCGTAGTGTTCTAATGTCTTTACGTGTGGAGTAGCTGGTAGCGTATTGCGTTATATAGGCCTACCGTTAATTGCGATGGTGGTTCAGATGTGTTTGTTGTACATTTTGTATCCTTGACTGTTGTTGTCATACAGGCCTACATGTACTATTGATCCTGAGTCTATCAAGTTTTGATAGGAGTGCATCAATCAGTAGTGTGTAGAGTACAACAACCTCTCCGGTCCCAACCCCCTGGCCTGCCTGCTGAGCTGATAACTGATGAGCTTTGTCCGCAACAACTTGGCGTAACATGATACAACAACCAAAGGCCCAAGGGGCTGATCACAATTATCAACATTTTCACAAGCGTACAAACCGTTCACTAGGGGGAGGGGGTCAACACCTGGCATACGCTTTCCAATTTTGAAAAATGTTGATCCATATTCTCCCGATCCCGCCCATCCCGTCTGATCGCTGTAAACGGGGTCTAAGAAGAAGAAGGAAGAAGAATACAGGCTCACAAGTAGACTGAGAAGGAGAAGAAGTAGAAAAAAAGACAAAATTCAAGTAGATTTCGAGATGGAGAAGAAGAGGCAAGGTGGGCAAAGAAGAAGTTAATCCCAAGGAGGTTTTTTTTTGTTAAACATATAGAGTAAAATATCCCGTTTGCGGCAGTTTAAGCATTGTTAAGAGTTTTTCCAACTTGTAAACAAATCAGGCAAATTATTTTCAACCATTTCATATATCATAGACAAGATTATTCATTAAAGCAATTGTTTTCATGAAAGAAATTTACCATTGACCAACGCAGTTTTCATGATTTACCAGGGCAAAACCCGGCACAATTTTCGCCGATAAGGGCGATATGCGACATAGTATTTCTGCTTGCGGCACGATGTACAATCCCTATGCAATACGCGCGTGCTCCGCGATCTTTAGCTGAACGCCTTCACATGTCTCGCGAACATTGCGTAAGCTCCAATTCCCATTGCGAAAGCACGTGAAAATAGCGTGCGCACATGCATTGGCCGCAAACAAGATCGCAATTCTGGCGGTGTTGTTGATGTCTTTCTCGTGTTTTTCTCATTTTTTTTTCGATGGTAACATCCACTTTCCGAAAAAAATGTCGGCCCACAGCGGCTCGCGAAAATTCTATTTTACGTGAGGATATGTTTTCAAAATCCATGAACATCGAGAAAACGACAAAAAATCCAGTTTCTTGGACCATTGTTTCTTAACTGTTGTGTTAAGAAGTACCGAAAATTTCACTTTGGATGCGATATGTTGTCATTTAGGTGAGAAAATTTCACTTTCGTCAGAGATCGTGCCCATTTTTTCGGTTGGTTTTTGTTGATTGCTAGTGTGTTAGTATATGTGTAGTGTGCATGTAACAGTTCAATGCTGTGTTTAGCTGTATATTACCGTGTATGTTGTACCTGCCGCGAACGGCTGCACGGCCGCTTACTGACGCAGTTACTCTAATACGGTCTCAGGGTTGTCCAATTTATGTGCTGAATGTTGATTATGCAATTTTATCATGGTTCTTTTGTGACAATAAATTTATATGAGAATTATGTTTTTGTCTGCTTTATCAACAGCTGCTGGGACACTCACCCAAGGAGTATGAAAAATGTGTCATCAGTTACAGCATCAAAAATCAGCTGCGGTACAAAGGGAATCTAAGTAAGGCTCTTGTTTCTTATTCTAGGTACCCTTTTCTGGTTCTTTCTCTTTAACCTCCATACTTCTCACATGCAAACTTCTATTGCCTCACTCATTCTCAATCTCATGCTCTCCCTTCATCTTCTTTTTCAAAACTGTCATTCAGTGACCCTTTTCCACAAATGTCTCAAATGATTCATCACAAATCAAGTGATTTAATTTTGATTTTAAAAATAGATAAATGTTAGGGATGTTGTCATAAGGTCCAGCTTTAAAACCCACATCAAACAGATTTGGTAATGATGTGTAGAAACGGAGAGAAAGTCAAATTTCTCCCACATTTCTCTGAAAACCTTCAGTGCTTCCACATTCGATTCTTTTTGCCTGTCTGCAAAGAATGGACAGGTTGGTAATCCCCCTGTGCACAAGCAGACAAGCAGTACATCCCTTTTCCAAGTTCAACTGCATGTGCCATCAAACAACCAACAATACAAAAAATTGATCAAACATGAGCTATGAATACAAAGTGTAGGGTGTGCACTGTTCTTTTTTTTTCTTTTTTTTTTTGGATGAATATACTATATAAGGGCACCCGAAATGGGTCAAATTGGGAAAAGGATGCTTTGGGTTTGCCTTAAACTCTTGATGGCCCGAATTCATGAAGGTGGTACAAATGAGACCATGGTTTAAACCATGGACAAAAGCCATGGAGCGTCAAGTGTCGCACGGAATATTTCATTACAAATGTGGTCATTTCGTCGACAAAATGACCGTTTCGTTAACAAAATTATCATTTCGTGGATGAAATCTTCATTTAGTTACAAAATGTCATTTCGTTCTAAAATAATCATTTCATCAAAGAAATGACTGATTTCGTTACGAAATATTCCATGCGACACTTGGCACTCCATGGTTTTTGTCCATGGTTTAAACCACAGTTTCATTTGTACCACCTTCGTGAATTCGGGCCATCATGTCTGAAAAATAAACAAACAAAAAGAAAACAAAGCAAAAACTTTTGCATGGGCTAAGTCAAATTCATTGAACATTGTGAGAAAGAACCTTTCTACTAGACCATGACAATGGGGCAAGTTTTATGAGTGCTACCCTGCTGCATCACCAATCGTGTCTTCATGTTTCCTTCTATATTGAATCTTAAGTTCGTCAGGTGAAGAAGGATGACAGGAAGTACTATGAGGACCTGCTCAAGTACAGCCGAGAGCACCTCATGCTCTACCCCTACCACCTGTCGGATATCACCGTCAAGGGTCTCAGAATCACCCCCTTTGCCTACTACCTGAGCATGATGCACGACATCATGTCCAGCGAGAAGAGCTACGACTCTCTTCCTAATTTTACAGCCGCAGACTGTGAGCATTTTTGTTATCATTATTATTATTAAGATGATGATGGTTATTATTGTTATTATTTTTGTTTTTTGTTGTTGTTATTGATATTATTATTATTATTATCATTATTATTATTATCATCACCATTTTATTTTTTATTTTTTGTTTTTTTGCAAGAGACTTTTGGGGAGAGGGAGGAATATCAGTAAAAAGGTATAAAATGCACATAATTGAACTTACACAAGGAAAGATCAGAGTAACACAGAGAAAAAAAAAAAGGGCGCTTAAAATTACATCATGCCGTATTCATAGTGTGTACATCAAGATTATTTAGTGAATATTCACTATGTAAAATTACTCAAGCAGTGATTACTTTTCCTGAAATCCTCTTATAAGAAAGTACATTAACTATGCAGAAACAAAACTTTTGGAGAGAAGGTGCACTCCAAGACTAAAACAAGACCATTCAAGCGCTTCTGTATGTTAGATGTTGTCTGAATATAGAATAGCATGCCCAGATAAATATGCTCTGTATTGACTACTTGATTAAAATGTCTTGGTCCTAGCAAAAGCAGGAAGGTGCTCTTCTGATGCCCTTTCACCAGGGATCAAACAAATTATGTCATGATCTGTGTTTCATGTTCTGTCTAGTCTATCAGGTGTCTTTTCTTTCTTTGTTACTTACTCCATTTTCTTCCAGGTTTGAGGTTACTTGGAATAGGAAGAAACCAGTACATTGACATTATGAATCAATGTCGATCATCCAAGGTAGGTACACATAGAACATAATTTACCTTTTTTTTTTTTTTCACTCCAGTTTTGTCATTCATACTTTGTAGATTTCTTGTAATGTTATCAATCACCATCTATGCTTTAAATGCATTAGGTTAATGTATACATTAAAATATTTGTCTTATATGGTGAAGTAGTGAACAACAACAGCAACAAAAATGTCAGTATTGGAAAGAAATCCTAATTGACCTGCAGCTGCCAAACAAGATATGTAAAAAAAGACAAAAAAAGAAAAAAAGAAAAATGATCTGGAATGGAAGAAAGTAACAAGTAGGTCTAATCATGAATTTTTTCAAGTCTTAACCAAACATAAAAACAAAAATTTTCCTTCTTGAAAAATACACTGCTGAAGAAGAAATGAGTAGAATTTAGCAATATCAGTGTGGTGCGACAAGTGTAGCTGACGTTCCATTTCACAGCCTCACAGCCAAAATAGATACCACGGTATGTATGTAACTACATTTAGTCCTCTTTTTTACTCCACGTACTGACTGATTATGCCATTTTAAATGAATAGGAATATCATTGACCAGTAAGAGCTTAAACTTTACAAACTTGGTGAAGATTATCAGACCAGAAAGAAACAAGTGCCTAAAAGAGATTGGTTGTGTGTGGGATATTTCATTATTAGTTATCATCAATGATTGATGAAAGGATGGTTCAAGGTGTGATAGGATTTAACTCGAGAAAGTCCAAAGAAGTGGACGAAAGCTAGCCAGTCAAAGACAAAGATTGGTTCAAGCTGTATTTTTTTTTCTTTTTGTGATCTTTCTCCAACTGATGAAAGTTTCCTGTTTCAGATATGTCATTGTATGTTCCTAACATTTTTCCCCTCATGCATCCTGTTTGCTTTATCGCTGACAATGTGTAGCCTTCTCTAAATCGGTCTGGTAGCATCCAAGTAAGTTGTGACTCTGCCGATATTGCTAGCAATGATCAGACACTAGCATCCACTGTACCCACTTCCTAATCCCCTCATAGAAATGCCTAACTCATACGATTTGTTCAATTATCTTTTTGCAAAATACTTTCTTGCTAAGACTCTCCTGATGATAGTTTTGAGTGACTTTGGCCACATCTAAAAAGTCATCTCTATTTCCAGAAGTGTTCATTGTAATAAGAGAACTGACTTACAGCATCCATTTTGAAACAAGTTCAGTGTCTTTCACTGTGGAAAAGGCAATTATCTGTACAGTGCACTCCCGTTATAACAAACACGGTTATAATGAAACTCCGGTTACAACAAAGTGAAAATTCAGGTCGCAACATTATATACTCAATGTATTTTTTTTTTGTTTATTTGTTCCGTTATAACAAAATTTAGATATAACGAAAGAAAACTGCTGGTCCCAACGACTTCGTTATAACGGGAGTCCACTGTACTGCATGAACAAATTTATACACTTAGGTGTTGGAGGCAACACTTCGGTTGAAGTGCAATATGCATGTCAAAATGGAGTTAGGCATTTCTGTGTGGCTACAAGTGTCACCTCTAATGATTTGTGTTACGAAATCAATTATTAGACGGGAATGCACCAAAAATGTGGACACAGTGAAAGCAGAGATACTAGTTGAACACATCAGTGATGTTTAGATATGAAAATCTGATAGCCAGTTGAAAATGTGTTGAATTCTAAAGTTTTGCTTTAATCCACGTTCCATCATTGCTGGATGAGAAGACTACCCCCCAAAAATAAAGGATATACGCCTTACATGGAGAAAGAGATACACATGTTATTATTTTCATCTTTTTGCAAGCATTTTTGAAAGAACACTTGACTCACCTCCATCAGCATCCAAGTGGAATAATACCACTAACATATTTTAGTAATCAATTTTGGGAAACATATATATTTCATAACAGTTGAAATTTGTGGAAATTTTTAAAATATTTTCCTTGTAGTGTTGTACTCTTGTGACATTATATATTAATGTTCCCTTCTCTTCCAGCATGATGTCACATAGATGTAACTGAACCTGTAAAGAATTGTAACGTTTGAATCGATTGTCAGTTTCTCCGTAAAGCATCACCAATATGTTCAACTTACTTTTCTGCGTTCTCTGAACACACGTACCAATGTATGTTAGTGGCAAATTGCCCTCTAACCGTCACTCCAGTACCAACACAACACCTCACTCACACCAACAATACTATTTACCGACTGACACACTTTCCATGATTTGCATGCCCTAACAACCCTGTCCCACTAGGCTTTTTTTTTTTAATGACAGCTGCAGATCTTGATGATGCATTCGAGGAGCTGTCATTTTCATGATATTGTTGAATAGTGTGTAGATTGCTTCAGACATGATATCAAGTTCCAAATTGTGCAGAAATCAAAAATAATAAAAAGAAAAAAGAAGGGGAATTTTTACACTTTGCACCTCAGGGTAAAGCACTGTAAAAAATATGGATTTATGATCATGACATTGTTCGTATGTCAGAATAATTTTTTTTCCCTGCATTCAGTTCTTTTAATTTTCTTTATATTAACCCTATTCCCACCGGCATTTTGGCCCCCCCCCTCGACGTTTTGCGTGATTATTGCGCAACGCGAGATGCCTTCTCCGTGACATTTTATGACTTTTTTCTTTCAAGTATCGCGCAACTTTTGAGACCAAATTTGTCGCTCCCGGGCATACCGTTTTTAAGCCACACCCCTTAAAAAAAATTTGTTGACCCAAAAATTGCTCAAAAACATGATTTTGTGTACAAATCCAATTGTGTTTTTGCAATTGATTCATATAAAAATAGATATTTTTACTTTCAATGGCTGATAATGATTTATTTTAGCCTGATTATGCTTTAAAAAGTTTCTGCGACAAATTTTGATGAAAAAAACAACAAAAACAAAAGTAAAAAAACAAAGAAATATATAAGAAATTCAATAAATTATAAGATACATAAGAAATAATTGTGAAGCTGAATTTTTGCTTCAATATTATTGTTGAGGATATTGAAAAGAATATGTTCACCAAAAATTAGAAGTCTTGGAGCTTTATTTTTTGATTTATAGGCAAAAAAAATATATATTTTTGCATAAATTAGCATAAATTAATTAATATAAAATACATAAATTGAAAATTGAAAAATCTAACTGTACAGTATTGTAGATTACATTGGCCTCTACCTTAGTGCAAATTTTTGTGAGGATCGCACTATCCACGAGCGAGATCTGAAGGGGGGGGGGGGGGGCCAAAAAGCCCCCCCCCCCCCCCCCCCCCCCCGTGGTTTCAAGTCCCTCAAAAAAACCCGGTGGGATTAGGATTAAACAAGATGAAATGCTTCCTGAATTCAGATATTTCAATTAAATGCAACATATTTTGTATCTTTGAGAGAATAAGAATGCATTATTTAATAGGACTGAAGAGAAGCAACAAAACCTTTTAAAGGGATGAAAGATGAGCATTGTAAGGATACTAACCCATTCAGAGATTGAATTATTAGATTTAAAAACTTTTTTTTTCAGTGTAATGGTATTGGCTAAATTTGCATAGTTTGGGCCATCAAAAGAATATCAAAATCATATATTCTCCATCTTTCCCTGTACCTTAGAGCTTTGAGGGAGGTACAATTTGTACATAACTGAAGTATGATACCTTCCTCTATCTTATTGCTTGTCATGATTGAGTTTTCCAGTGCTTTCAGCTCATACAGGCTGAAGTCAAAGCAAAAAAAAGAAAATAATAAATAAAAAAAAAAATCTGTGCGCAGGTCCAACACTGTTGGGATGGGACTACACATGTATGTACAGAGATCACATGATCTAATCGAAAGAGTCGGGTGATATGCTTCGTATTTACCAGGTATAAATCCATTACCTTTGAGCTGTTGTAATTCTCAAAAGGATTGATACATGGAACAGCCAGTCCTAGGAAGCAATGGCTTTACCTGACAATATCGTTCTATTACACTTTGCTTCTCAATCAGATCAATCATTCAAACAAACAGTAATCAGAACAAAACACTTTCAATGATTCTGTAACATGCTGTCTACGAAAGGTTTGTCAGTGGTGCATGATAGTGCAATTTGTTGAGTTAAATATGCAGTCAATTTCATGTCTGTGCAACCTGTGTGGGTCAAAGCAGAAAACGTGATCCCTCCTAGCCTATCTGCATGTGTGTTCCATGATTTGAATCTGTGGTCACCACTGAGCTGCCCCAAGTTGATTTTGGATTTGAAATTGATTAGCTTTGAAACAGCTCTATGTACCTCTACAATTTAAGCATGGTTTTATTTGATATAATGCTATATCTTGATTAACCCACTCAGCTAATATACTCCTGTGCTTTTTACCGTAGTCATTCTTTTGCAAACTCTAACTGTGTTTGAGGTATTCACATTAGTCATTAATGTACTTTCTGCTCTATCATACCCCTGAATTTGGTAATATGTTAATTTTATTTTATTTTTTTTTGTTTAACTGAAATGATGTGATACAATCATTGTATCTACTGCCTACTCCTACACTCTATTTGTGATAGTTTAATTGATATTTGACAATATGCATTCTTTTTATTTGTTTGTGTTGTCCATCAGCATGATATATACACTATTGCAACAGTTTAGCATGCTTTGAACTAGGCACCCTGTTCTGGCTTTTGTCAGTTACGTAGCACCAAATGAAAAATAGGTGACTACTACAGTACCTCGCCAAATGTATGCTGTCTAGATTTACTCCTATTTTGTGTGATCAGTCAGTCACAGACAACTGGTGGTAAAGTATTAACTAAATACTGTATACACCATTTATTTAGCGAGTTCAATTTTTCACAAATCTGGACTTCCCGACAATTTAGCAAGTGGCTAAAATTTGAGAGCATGGAGTACAGGATAAATGCAGAGAGGAATGACTATATGCATGCACATTGCATTCATGTTGAGATCAGATTTGATGATTTCATGTGTTGTTAATTCTTGCAAATAGCACCCGTACTTACAAAATTTGCATTCAGTAAAAACCTACTTGGAAATATATGGCATACAAAAGTAAACTGAATAAAGTGCTCAGTAGTAGTTCAGGATGGGTGTGTCTCATTGGTTTTCTATGACTCAGTTTGGCAGTTACATATGTCCCTTTGTCCACATATAGTGTACATTTGTAGCAAGGTTCAACTTCTTTTGAAGCCTTGTTAAAGGTAAAACATAGTTTTCAGAAGTGATGAAAAAATTAATCTGCCACCATATGCAATTTGCTTGCAATACATTGAAAGGGTCTACAAAGAAACCTGTCCGGCCGACATTGTTTGCCAGGATAATGCATTGTTTTGGAGTATTTAGAGATGAACCAGTTCAGAATAATTAGGATTTGAGTACCTTACTTGTATTCCTGAAGAGCCCTCCTCATTAAGTAGTGGGTAGGTAGAACGTAACATGATGATCGTTCGTGTTGTAGCAATCATATTTTTCCCAACAAGCTTCGTGTGATTCAATCTCATGCAGAATATTGATGGATACTGCTTTGGCCTAATTGTCGATTGTTGATTATCTGTTGTGAAATGTTATAGTAACCACGATCTGATCATACAGTATGTGACCCTGCATCACAAAACCAACGAAAAGTTGCCACATATGGATTTTTAGTTAAGGGCAGATTCTTAAAGAGCACACTCTAAGCTTTAAAATGATGTATAACTCAATCCAAATGGACTCCTCTAACATATCTAAATACTAGAAAGAAAGCACACACTCTTGAAAAGTGTGGACTGAGAAAAGAGGCTCTGAAGTACAGGGTCTATTCAAGCACTTAATCTTTACCAAGCCATGCTATATTGTAGCTGTGCAATGAAAGGGACAGAACACAGGATGTAAACAACCGGAGCAACAACAATGAAGAGATTTCAGATCAAGCTGAAATTGAGCATGTTCTATGAACACATTCTGTCCATGATTAATATCAACTTTCAAAGCAGTAGTGTCATCCTTTTAGAAGTTATTAGACTTGAAAGTGATGAGTGTTTTAAGGATTTCAAGAAATGAAAAGGGGACTCTGAGACATACCTGATCATTCTATTCTCCCCCATAAAAGGGTTGTAGAAAAACTGCTGAAAACACACTTTCCCATCAATACATGTATTATGATCCCAAACTTAAGAATAATGTAGAAGAAGGATAGCTCTGTCAGAAAATATGACAAACTAAATATCAACTTGGTTGACCCATTTCACCATTACTATAGTCCTCACATAAAATCAAGGGGTGTGACTTTTTGTTCGTTTTGTGATGCACGGTCATATATATATATATATATATATATATATATATATATATATATGTGACCCTGCACCTCAAAACAAACAAAAAGTCGTCAGATATGAATTTTTAGTTAAGACCATATTCTGAAAGAGCAGACTCTAAGCTTTAAAATGATGTATAACTTCAATCAAATGGACTCTCCTAACCTATCTAAATATTGGAAAGAAAGCACAAACTCAGGGAAAATGTGAACTGAGAAAAGAGGCTCTGAAGTACAGTGTTTATTCAAGCGCTTAATCTTTACCAAACCGTGCTGGCTGTGCGATGAATGGGACAAAAAACAGGAAGTAAACCACCAGAATAACAACAATGAAGGGATTATCAGATTAAAGTGAAATCAAGCATGACTCATTAACACATTCTGTCCATAATTAATGCCAACTTTCAAAGCAGTAGCACTATCCTTTCAAAAGTTATTAGAGTTGAAAGTGAGGAGTGTGGACAAGGTTTTTCAGAAATGAAAAAGGGATTCTAAAGACACACCTAATCACACTATTCTACCAAAAATGTTCGAGATAAACTGCTATTAAAACACACTTTCCTGCCCGTTTTATGATACCAAATTTTAGCATAATGTAAAATAAGACCCGCTTTTTCAGAAAATATGAAAAAGTCAAGTTCGGCTAGGTTGACCCATTTCACTTATTTTCAGTCCTCACACAAAACCAGTGTGTGCGACTTTATGTTCGTTTTGAGGTGCACGGTCACATATATATATATATATATATATACGTACATTTAAGATTGCATTTCTGTCAGCGGACCTTTTTTGCTAATAATTCACATTTTTGTCATTACCCAAGCTTTTACGTATTTCACACGATTCATATGCATGTGTGTCCATTTTAGAGCCAAATCAACAGATTCGGCAGGCACATATGGAAACTATGTTTTTACCTTTAAACTACATTGAGAGTTTTAGTTACAAGTGAGGGAGGATGCGATGCTAATAAATCGGTTGTAATAAAGACTCATCAGTGACCTTTGTGTAACTATTATCATCCAGTCACCACCACTCGAGATTGCAACATCAAAACTGAATCTAAGTCATATAGCTGCAGCTGGAGAAAACCCTTGATCAATCTCAAGATTAAATCTGATAGTTGTGAGATAAAAATTGTGAAGAATACCCATTCTCAAAAACGGGTTGTAAGCATGTAGACCACAGCATAGCATGCACTGTGCACAGTGTCTATTACAGCTTGGTACTAATTATTTTCAATCATTTGGTTTTTGTCACCAGTCATGAGTACTCAAAAGTATGTTAGCCACTCACTGGGATTATTAAAACTTCAGCACTTCAAATGTCTTTCAATCTGGAAAGTGCATAATCAGCACATGTGTGAGAAGTATAAAGCATTTGATAGTTAGTCTGAAGGAGTTAAAAACATATTGAAGTTGAATTCTTCTCCTTTCATCTTTCTGAGTAGACTTGTACAGAGTAAAGAGTTTTGCATTCTCTATGATTTTACACACACTGTCTCTTTCATTTTTTTTAAAGTAATTCCATCAGTGCATGCTGTGTTATGTTTCTGTTACACCAGTTGATCTTTGCTTCAATAACATGCTGCTGCATTGGTTTGCTATGGAAGCAACCTTGATTTTATGTCAGTTCAAGAATGATGTTTAAGTCATGTGTTGCTTGAAGGTTTGCATGGTGAAGTAAATGAGGGAGAAAGATTTGTGGTGACACCAAGTGTACAGTATTGTATGTAGTCCTTAAGCGAAGAAGAGCCTAGAAAGAGGAGAATTGAAGAGGGAAGCGACATATGGGATGTTTAAGTCTTGTCACAATCAGTTATGATATTGTGACCACTAAATATGACACCCATATGGTATGTCCAGCTAAATGCCTCATCCAGATATGCCAAAACATCAGAGATGAAAGTAATGAAAGGTGATTTAAAAACAAAAACAAAAACAGAAGACTCACACAAACAAATAAACAACAACCTTCAAAAAACTTCAGCTGTCACTATTAAAGAGAAAAAGGTGTAGAAGGTGGGGGGGGGGGAGTTATCTGGGAGGCCCCTCCCTCCAACTCATGTTTGTTTCCTTTTCTTTTGTTTGATGGGAAGTGAATTTAGAGAAGGTATTCAAAAGCAAAATGTAAGAAAAGACAGTGGTTGTGTTTATAATCTATACATCAACCAGTGATGAATGGAAATCAACTAAAGTGTGAGAGTTTTGTATTGTAAACACAGTGATGTCACACAAACCTATACAAAGTATACAATGTCCAAGTGAGGCTAACCAACAGAGATCTACTCACTTCCCTTTGTAGTATTGAAATTTCTTGCTTTTGATTTGGACCTTTGTATTCATTACATTTTTTTTTCTGTGATTACTTTTTTTTTACTCTTAAAATTTGTAATTTCAGCAAGCCTCTGAACATGTTGTGCAACCATTTATATGGCTGTTTATTACTTCAGTGTGCAGATATATACAGTGCATTGTGCCCTTAAGAAATCACAGCAATATGTATCACCTTGGCAACTTTCAGTTCACTGCTTCACTGTTCTCCAGATTTTTCCTGATTTAGAAAGTAAACAATATTAAAGCTGAATGAGCTGATTCTCCTGCAAAGTTGGAATGTTTCTGTATGCATAGTGATACGCCATACCTCTTGGAACTGAAAGACATGTATGTATACGCATTATGATATTGAATATGAGAGCATAAAATATAAAGTAAAATGTCTAAATATTAATTTCTTGTTCTTTTCTATCACTGACTTGTCTTCTGCTTTCTCTCATTTTCTGTCCCCCCAAAATGAAATATCTTTTTTTCTCTCTCTTTCCTGGTATGTGTATGTTGTGTGATCTTTTGCGGCATCCTTGTCTGTCCCTTTGTCTGTCTGTCTGTCTGTCTCCCATCTCTCTCTCTCTCTCTCTCTCTCCATCTATCTCTCTGTTTGTCTGTCTCTCCGTCTGTCTGTCTGTCTTCATATCTGTCTTTTTGTTTGTCTGCCTATCTGTCTTTCTGTTCATCTATTTGTCTGTCTTCCTGTTCACTTGAATTGTCTGTCTGCCTGTCTGTCCATTTGTCTATCTATCTATCTATCTGTCTGTCTTTCTATTCATCTACCTCTGTGTGTGTTGTTTGTCTACCTGCCTGTCTGTCCATCTGTCTATCTGTCTTTTTGTCTATATATCCTTTGTCTGTCTGTCTGCCTGTCTGTCCATCTGTCTCTGCCTGTCTGCCATTGTGGCTGCCTCCTCCTGCGAGAGTAGAAATTCTTCCGGAGGAAACCCATCCGAGATCTCCTTCCCGGCAAGCCAATTGAGGATGTTTCTGTGGAGCCATGGTGGATTGTTCAGGCTGGATACATCACAGAGGATGATGTGAAGGTATAGCAAGAGATACTTCCATGCAAAAAGAGCATCATTTCATTGCTCTCCTGGTTTGATATTAAACTTAAGGTTTAGGCTCACTTTTATGTCTTTTTTAAAGTCCTTTCTCTTTCTCTCGCGTTCTCTCTCTTTGCTGACTGTATGGGATGCATATGAGATACAAATAAAGGAATCATTCCTTGATTGTTCAAATATCACAGTTGTTTGTTTTGATTGTGCATGTATTTAACCTTTTAGACAAAACAAAATATTCTCAAGTGTAGGCTAGATTATGAGATATATCTCCAGAGGTAGGAAAATATATATTATATGATTGCATCAGGAATTAATGTAAAATGTTATTGCTCGTTTCTCCTTATCGTTTTTATGTTGTTGTTTTTTATGGTAAGAAAGTCCAGACCTTTCTGTTCTTATTTGTCTAAACTTAAAACCATCATGACACATACAAACTCAGATAACAGATGCGTAGATACTATGGCAAGGGTTTGTATAAAAGTCAAACATATAACTAAAACAAAAACCCACATGCTGTCCATGGCATGTACTGTATTTCTCCCTGCAGAATGTTAGAATATGTATGTTAGTCTCACAGTTTGTTCATATCCAAGCATGGACCTTTCCATTTCTAAGCTCAATGAGATCTCAGGATTATAGACTGGCATGTGGCATACGTTCATTTCATAGCTTGTTATGATTGGGATAACATTGTGCATTTGTGTGTCTTCAATATCTACAGCCTATTTGGAGGTGGAGCATGAACATGCAAGCATTTTAAAAAGAATTGTGAAGTTTCACTTTCTCTCAAATTTTGAAATCCACTCAAACTTTCTGCGGAACTCCCTATACTCTCATAGGTAATGGATTAAAGTAACTTCTTGATGATGTATTACATCAATGTCTGACTTTTTCCTCAGCTGCCCAACATGGAGAAGATTCCACGAGCATATGTTGAAAAAGAATGAAAGTTTAAAGACGATCTTATATTGACAGCTTTCTGTTCGTACTCTTCATCTTCCAGGCTGTGTCTATTGCTGAGAAGAATGCCATTGACCGTATCATCGACACAGGCTCGCAGCCGGCTGGTGCTATGGATTACTATGTTGTTCACAGTAAGCCTGGTCTCTCTCATACACTTTTATGTGCATGTGCCCTCAGCTGTAACTTGTCCAGCCATTTCATTGGTATTTTTGTATTAATATTCCTGCCATAACTTGCAGAAAGGGTTAGAGGGATGGTATAGTTTTAGTTGAGACCTGGCTTCAGGTTTCTAATCTTTTTTTTTTTTTTTTTTGTGAGATAATGAGAAACCTCATATCAAATATGAAAGAGCAATGTAATTCCAAGAGGAATTCAACTTTTCAGATGAAAATCCATTTTGAAATGGCTAAGATAACCAAACCAAAGCGATCCTTATAAAAGGTGGGACCCACCTTTTATGAGGATCACTTGGTTTTACTCTGTTTTTGGACATCTCAGCCGTGTCAAAACTGATTATCATCAAATAAACTTTGTATTACCAGATTGAATAATCACTGATTTTACAATTGTTTTTGTATGGTTATAATTCACCTGTACAATATTTCATTATTGGTACATGATGACTGTATTTCTATTCATCTTGTGGTGGATATAATATGTTATAGTACTGGAAATATATGTTGTATATGTGATCCTGCATCACAAAATGCACAGAAAGTCGCCAGACATGAAATTTTAGTTAAGAGCATATTCTAAAAGAGCAGACTTTAAGCTTTAAAATGATGTATAACTAATATCAAACGGACTCTCCTAACCTATCTAAATATTCGAAGAAAACACACACTCTGGAAAATTGTGAACTGAGAGAAGAGGCTCTGAAGTGCAGTGCAGTGTCTATTCGAGCGCTAAATCTGTACCAAGCCGTGCTGGCTTTGCAACGAATGGGACAAAATCAGGATGTAAATCACTAGAGTAACAACAATGAAGGGATTATCAGATTAAACTGAAATTAAGAGTGCCGTATCAACACATTCTGTTCATAATTGATGCCAACTTTCAAAGCAGTAACATCATCCTTTCAAAAGTTATTTGAGTTTAGAGTAAAGAGTGTGTTCAATGTTTTTTATTAAGAAATGAAAAGGGGACTCTAAAAACACACCTAATCACACTATTCTACCAAAAAAAAAAGTTCAAGATAAACTGCTAAAAAACACACTTTCCTGCCCATTTTATGATCCCAAATTGTAACATGATGTAGAAGAAGACTTACTCCTTCAGAAAATATGAAAAAGTCAAGATGGGAATAGGTTGACCCATTTCACCTATTTTCAGTCTCCACACAAAATCAGTGTGTGCGACTTTTTGTTCGTTTTGTGGTGCACGGTCACATATACTTGTGAAAAATGCAGAAATAAATCAAATCAAATCAAATATCTCATAGAATTGTATGCTCTGTAACTTTTCATAAGTGGTTTCTTAGTATATCACACAAAGTTATAAGCTCAATCCTCATCTCCACCAATAATATACACCTATCCCATTAAAAGAATTGCATAGTTTTTGGTTAAGACCTTATTTCATGTTTCTATTAATTTTTTAGTGAGATAGTGACAAACCTCCAATGAAATATGACAGAGCATGTAATTGCAAGAGGAATTCAACATATATTTGGTGAAAATTGTTTTTGAAATAGCTTAGATAACCAAAACAAAGCGATCCTAATAAAAGGTGGGATCCACCTTTTATTAGGATCGCTTAATTTTACTTTGTTTTTCGACATCAGTCATTTCAAAACCGATTTTCATCATATAAGCTTTGCATCTCTTAGAAATGTATGCTCTGTAACATTTCATAAGTGGTTTCTTTGTATGTCGAAAAAGTTATAAGCTCAATCCTCATCTCCACCAATACAAAACCGAATTTCAATTTTCATCAAATAAACTTCGTATGTAAATCTCTTAAAATTGTATGCTCTGTAACATTTCTGGTTTCGTAGTATGTCACAAAAAGTTTTAAGCCCAATCCTCATCTCCACCAATACTATACTGTCCCTTTAAGCTTAACAATGTCACAGTCTCAGATGATGGCTGTTGTGTTATAACAAAACAAAGAAAGGAGGATTATGCACTTGCTATTTACTGATAATGACTGTTTAAACAACTGAGCTGACCAGGGAACAAAACTTGTGGCCGGATGTTCTGATCAGAACACAAAGGACGTCAAAGGTGACGCGCACTATCCATAGTCTTTTTAGTTTTGATATTACTTTCATATGCAACCATGCCGTGCTTTCAATCACAAAAACAGCTAAACCAAGACTTTATCTCAAATGCCATGACTCAAATTCTATAGATACAATATGAAATAGAAAACTACTTGAGCAAGCTTGTATACAAATCGTCGAATTGTGCCAGAGTTGTTTAACCGAACTGAGGACAGACTGAATTTGCTAAAAGACGCATTTCCCATGTATAGACACCTGCTCGAGTAATCTCGGGATTCATCGTCAGTGGGTTAAAACCATGATTGTTTATGTGCATGCAATGAAAGCTGAAGCAATGAGCGAAGTATCAAATCTTACTGCACCAGTTTTGTCTATGCTTATGGTTTACACAACGTCTGTGCTTTCACATAGTAAACAAAACTATGATTTGATGTTGTACCCATGAAACTGGACAAGGGTCAGGACACTGAAAATATAATTCTGTCATTCATACATCTTCTATTAAAAACTACAAGTAGGTTGAAGTCTCTTCTCCTCTCTCTGTCTGTCTTTCTGTCTCTCCCCATCACATGCACTCATACATACATCATGGCTCGACACTAACTTTTTTGTTTGGTGGCCCGATGGGGCCACCAAACTCCTAAATTTCAAATTTTTGGTGGCCCGAGGGAAAAATTTGGTGTCCCCCCAAAAAAACAATAAAAAACATTAAAAGTCCTTTTTTTTTTTAATGAGTTAAATATTTAAGATTTATGATAGTAAGAATTAGAAGTTGGACATATCTACTCATAAATAAACTTAAACAAACTTGCAACACTCTCTCTCAGGCATTCATTCAGTCCTTTTCATCCATCCTTTGAACAAATTTAACTGCTAATTTTCGGCAAAAAGTTACGAATTTATCGATATACTTTTCAAAAAAATTTGGTGGCCAGAGGCGGGCCACCAAATTTGCCCTTTTTTGAAATTTGGTGGCCCAACTTTCATTTTTGGTGGCCCTGGGCCACCGGGCCACCGTTACTGTCGAGCCCTGCATACATACACACACAGACACACACTCAAACAATATTAGACTGTAAACGGAAACATCCTTGAAGCATCAATGTAACCATTGAGTGTTATGAAGCATAGTTCTACAATAATAATAATAATAATAATAATAATAATAATAATAATGGTAATAATAATAATAACAATAATTATTATTCTTATTCTTATTTTATTCTTATTCTTATTCTTATTCTTATTCTTCTTCTTATTATTATTATTATTATTATTGTTGTTGTTATTATTATTATATTTTTATTATTATTATTATCATTATTGCATTTATATGGTGCTTTACACAGGTGTTTCTAAGTGCAATATAAAAAGGAAACTAGATAACACAATAACATTAGGCTAATGCATAACCCAAAGAACAGTAACAAAAAAAAAAGAAGAAAAAAACAATACATGTGATACAGTGATACAATAATCAATAACTGACTGTGTGTGCCTCCAGAAGAAAAAAATGCAGCTGATTAAACAGATGAGTTTTTAGAAGAATATTAAATGATTCAATAGATGAGCCATTCTGAATATAAAGAAGGAGTTTATTCCAATGGGTGCAGGCAATGGAAGAGAAGGCTCGGTCACCATAACAATTCACTACCATAACAGTGCTAGTGTGTTTCTTTGTTTTATTTCCAGAGTTGTACCTGAAAGGTCTTGTGTATGTAGACGTGCCTATCGAAGATGATGACTACATTTCAGGTGAGCTGAAAGCATAAAGGAGAGGAGAAGAAATTATGGATCAATGTCTACTGTAATTCTGAAAAAGGAGGACAGTTTCAAATTAATAAAAGAGTTAAGTTGTGCTCTATGCTACTCATGAACTAAGCACTGACTACCAACGAATATTTGTTTAATCATCAGCTAATGCATAGCTTATTTCTTGTCTTAAATTTGCTTGTGATGGAAATTTTGTGGTGATGAATAACGGTTGCGTGCAAAGTTTCGATGTGAAATTAGATTGAAGCAATTGATATCATGTTCTTCTTTTACACAAGAAAAATCAAAACAGCTTTAATCACTATGTTGTGGTGTGTCAAAACTTACTTATGTGTTTTATGTGTCAAAGTGGAAGGGATAATGTCTTGTGAATGGTGATGCCTATACATGGACATTGTACCACAATATACAACAATACATCATCCTTACCTTCCCCAGTTCCGCCACTAGAGGGCTTTGTCATGAATCGTCTCCAGGGTGACTACTTTGAGAAGCTCCTCTACAAGATCTTTGTCTCCATCGATGAGCACACAACTGTGGCAGAGGTGAGAGGTCAAACATTTCTTGATGCCAATAGTCTTCAAAACCATGAAAAAATCCTGGTGTTATTTGGGAATAGTAAATATATTTTCAGTGTTCTCTGTGTTGGCTAGGTTATGTTGAATTATGAAAACCGGTAAGTTTCTGCAAGTTTTGTGTTTGCTTTTGTCTCTTTCTCTTTCCATTGCTCGTAATATGTGATGTACCAATGATTCAGTATGAGGTGCATCAAGTTTTTTTGTTACAATTGTAGGCTTATCCTTTTTTTTTGTCTGTAAAAAACATCTTTTACAAGCTAAACCATTGAAATTATTGACATTGATAGGATATAATTTCATTACTAGCTATCACTAAGAAAAAACATAGATTTTTAGCTCACCTGAGCCAAAGGCTCAAGTGAGCCTTTGCGATCGCCCTTCGTCCGGCGTCTGTTGTGCGTCGTGCGTCGTGCGTCGAGCGTAAACTTTTTACATTTTCATCTTCTTCTTGAAAACCCCAGGACCGATTTTCATCAAACTTGGCAGGTAGCATCCCTAGGGGGTTAGGAACTCAATTTGTTAAAATGGGCACCGTGCCCCACCCAGAGGGCCCCAGGGGGCCCAAATCCCCAATAAGTAAGGAATCTTAAAAAATTTGGGCCCTTATTGTACATTTTCATCTTCTACTTGAGAATGCCTGGTCAAATTTTGGTAGAGCTGTGAATAATTTAGATTAGTGACTGCGTGGCAGGTGAACTTGCGATACTCAGGTGAGCGCTAGATATTTTGATATTTTACAGTATCAGAAGCAATATGTAGAGAGTAAGGCTACTTCAATTATTTCTTGAAATTTTTCCTGTCATAACTTCCGTACAATGCCTTTTGGATTATGTTGACAGTAGGCTGCATTATGAACTCGAGACTGTGCTATGCATCCATTTTGTGCAACGTGCCATTTGACCACAGAGATTTTTCTCCTCCCCACCACGAGAGGGCGGACTCTACAGTGGTGTCAGCGGTTTCATGGGGGCTGCCACTGACCCACTTAGTTATGGTGGACTTTGCGTACTGATGTAACATTTTTGCAGCGCGTATAGGCACTTCATACGCGACACCACTTCTTGATTTGGCTGCTTCTCGGTTGCTTGTTTGTTAGCGTGTTAGCATGAAGGGTGAGCCTACCGCCTCATCATCTTTCAGTGTTCCCTGTGCACTCACAAAACAATAGTATTGTTGGTGCACCACCTATCGGCAGGGCACCTTCCCATCGGCACCCAGCGTATCATGGCTGTTTGCGTATAGAACGAAAAGGTACGCGTGGGATTAAGGATTAAGTGTCATTAGCTATAAAGACAATAAAAACGAAGAAACGAAAATCAAACTTAAACAAACCAAGCTAAAAATTACACATCCGCTCAGTAACGACGCATGACTGTGAAATTCACGTGTATTACCTATATGCGGTGAAATTCACGTGTATTACCTACGCTGTGAAATTCACGTGTATACCTATGGAGGGGAGGGGGTGCCGATCGCAAGGTTCCCTTTTTAGCTGCGCGAAGATAACGGAACGCAGGCACTAAAATTGCGCTATTTTAAAACGGAGATTCATAATCAACGAGACGGTAATGACATTCAAAACTGCAGTATTTATGGCATATTTGAGGTAAGAATTAGGCGAATTTGTGTTATATTTTTAGAATAAACAAGCTACAGATCCTTAGGGTGACGATAGGTGGTACCCCCAACCCCACAGGGCGTATGCATACTCCGCTTTTTAGCAGTATACTAGCGAAAATCTCTTTGCCTCTTTGCATTTGACTTTGAGTGGCATTGGTGCAACCCAAGTAGCATGAGGGTCATAACACTGGTCAGTGTTGCTGTGAGTGTTCTTTGTACAATAGTACTGTGGTACTTTGGCTCAGCCACTGCAATGAGCCATGTGGAGTTTCCTCTCAGTTGCCATAACTGTCTGCAAATTTGTTGAACATGCCTTATAAAATGTAATAGGAGGTTGTGACTTGTATCAGCCTTCAGTAATTTTGTGGTTGAGCTTTCATCTACTCTTGTGTACTTTCTCGAGCCCAGTGATCAAACCATTTCTCCTTTGCTGTCTGTGTGACTTCCAATCGTTGAAGTGTAGCCTTCACTCAAGACGGATTCAGGCTACACTTTGTTTCCAATCTTTTGTTCAACAGTCGAAAAAAAAGTAGACAGCAGTGGGACACAGTGTGATCTTTTGACTTGAGAAAGTCCACAGAAGTGAATGGAAAATCAACCACAAAATTGCTGAAGGTTGGTAGAAGCCATAACCTCCATTATATATTTATCGTCATGGACATCCCCAAACGATTAAAGTTTTCTACAAAGTATATCATGCCTGAAAATGTCATCTCTTACATACCATATTTTCATCTCTCATCTTGGACAGTTGTCCAACGTGCTTCAGATTGACCTCAACCTGGTGAAGAATGCCGTGTCCATGTACTGTCGTCTCGGCTTTGCCAAGCGCAAGGGTCAAGACCTCGCCCCAGAGGCTCTTCATTCTTCTTGGCAGGATATGTTGCAGGCCAATGGAACCAAGATGTGAGTCCAGTTAATCTCTCCCTCTCTCTCTCTGTCTATGTTTATCTCTTTGCTCTCTCTGTATCTCTCTTAGTTTTCTTTCTCTCTCTTTCAATATATCTCTCTCTTTCCCTCTCTTTTTATATCTTTCTTTTCATCTCTTTCTATCTTTCTCTGTAATATTTCTCTCTCTCTCTGTCTATGTTTATCTCTTTGCTCTCTATATATCTCTCTTAGTTTTCTTTCTCTCTCTTTTGATATCTCTCTCTTTCCCTATCTTTTTATATCTTTCTTTTCATCTCTTTCTATCTTTCTCTGTAATATTTCTCTCTCTCTATGTTTATCTCTTTCGCTCTCTCTATATCTCTCTTAGTTTTCTTTCTCCATCTCTTAATAATCTCTCCTTCCGTATATCTTTCTTTTCATCTCATTCTCTCTTTCTCTCTCCCTTATCTTTCTCTCCCTCTCTTGTTAAATAATTATACATGTATCCTTCTCAATCTCTTACTACAATATCTCTCCTTCCCTGTCTTTCTAAGATATACCAGGGAATAATTTTCCTAGTATCACATCACAATTTGCTCTTCATTTTTACATCACTGCTACACTATCTTTTGTGTAGCAGTTTTCTTCCATAGAAATGTACAGGATACCATTTGAAATATCATTCATTAGCTGAAATTGCTAATCAAATATGAGTTGGAAAATTATTTTTGTCTGATCTGTAGGTACCAAGTTTTTCCATTTTTGACTGGTCCATTCCTGAAAAAGGTACTGGTCTGACAGTGATTTTTACTGGTCATGGACCCTCGGACCAGTGCCAGTGTGCAACGTTGTGTTCTTGTTTTTAAAACCCTCCTTTACTTCGAGGCAGACCTGGAATATGGCATACACTACATATTGTACATTATCATCAATGATTGTTGTGTCTATTCTCCACAAATTGATTTCTGATTTTAACAGCGCACTGCATCCGAGTAAACCATTTGAGATGTCAGTGCGATACTCTTCGTAAGTACTTTCAAAAACATTTTACTTGCCGTTACAAACAGCTTTTGCAATCATTACAACAAAATGCATTGCACCATTCAGAAATTTTCTTTCACTTTCCATAGACAAAAGACTGACCTTATTCTTAGCTCTGTGGTAATTAGGCTGTGGATGCATTTAAGAGGATATGTTAAAACTCTGCTAGAAAAAAAAAAAACAAACAACAGCAATTATCAATCCTCAATTCTTTACTCTCATAGATTGGAAGTAATTCATGTTTATGATATGAATCCACTCTCACTTTCACTGTGTATAGGTAACATGTCCATGGAAACATCTCATCTGATCATGAAATAAAGGACAAAGAAAACCTTACAATTCAACCTGCATTTTGTCATCTTGTCTATGCTAAAAGAAAATTCAGAAGATGCTTCTGGCATATTTTGTTCAAATAAAAAACAACGTCAAAAGCTTATGGCGGGACCCTCATTTCTCATCTACACAAAGAGGAAATGCAGAGCTTACTTCTTCCATGCTTCAAATTAATGAAATTCTTGCATCGAGTTGTTTTTATTGCAACTGATCAACAAATTGCCCTACATTGACGTAAATAAGCACCGAATTAATCAGTGTTTTAGTAGTAGCCATGATATAAAATCACGGGCGTAGTGACTACATACTCGAGCAGGATTCGAACTTACCACTTCCTGATCACTGGACAGGTGTCTTATCCACTAGACCACCTTGCTTCCTGACAGCAAGTGTTGGTTCTAATCCTTATAGCATTTGGCGGGTACTGCGTGTTATTCAAGTTAATGAAATTCTTGCATCAAGTTCTTTTTATTGCAACTGATTAGCAAATGCCCTGTATCAATGTAAATAAGCGTAGAAGTAATCAGTGTTTATGTAGTTGCCATGATTAAAAAAAAAAAAAATCATGGTCATACGTAGTTGGGCAGGATTCCAACCTATGACCTCCTAGATTTAGAACAGCACTGGCTGTTGGGTGGAAGCTTGATGGTCTTGTGGAAAAAAATGCCTGTCCAGTGACCAAGAGGTCATATGTTCGAATCCTGCCTGAGTATGTACGCCCATGATTTTTTTTTCTCATGGCTATTACTGAAACACTGATTAATTTGGTGCTTATTTACATCCATGAAGGGCAATTTGTCAATCAGTTGCAATCTTCCATGCTTTTGTTCGAGACAAACAGAAACAAAAATACATTTCATGGCCTCTCCCATCAACCAATAGACCAATATCACCACTTGTAGATGGCTGTTCATTTTTTAGATGATGATCCTTGGCCCATACTGCTTTGCTGCTTCGTTTCAAGTCACATGCAAAAGCTTAAAGGGCTGGTGTAGTTTTTGTTGAGATGGGGAGTCAGCTATCAAACTTATTGCAAGATATTTACCAAAAAAAAAATTTAAATGTAAAAGAGCATGCAATTCTGAGAGGAATTCAAAGTTTATTAGATGAAAATCGGTTTTGAAATGGCAGAAATATCCAAAAACAAAGTAAACCAAAGAAATCCTTATAAAACGTGGGTCCCACCTGTTGGTAGGATTGGTTTGTTTTGGGTATCTCAGCCGTTTCAAAACCATTTTTCATCAAATAAACTATGAATTCCTCTTAGAATAGTATGCTCTTTCATATTTTCTGGGAGGTTTCTCAGTATCTCACAAAACAAGTTGGAAATCTGAAGCCTTATCTCAACTAAAACTATATCAAACCTTTAAACTGAAACCTTTGAATTGAGAAGAAACAAAAAGAGCTGAAGGGAAAATTGAAAAGAAGAAGAAGAAGAAGGAGGGTGTATAATCTTTCAGTGAACTTCTCTCTTTCTCTGTTCGAGGTTTAGCTTTCTATGCAAACAGATCATAGTTATGCTTTATATTCCTTTTCTTCTTCTTCTTCTTCATTCTATTGCAGTCAAATCTGTCTATAGCAGCCACCGAAGGGAGATGCAAAAAGTGGCCATCATAGGCAGGTGGCCGCTTTTGACAGTTGTTTTTCTTTTAAAATGCTTTTTCTCTGGGAGGGAATTGCTTTTAGTGGTTGCAGGTGGCCACTAAAGACAGGTGGTCCCTAAGGCAGGTTTGACTGTATTATCATTATTATTGATAAGATTATCACTCCGATGTGCCACGGCAAGTCTGTCCTCAGAGAGGATTGACTTGTACAATTGTTCATAGACACTCCTCACTTGGAGATCGATCGTTGTAAAACCATGCTGAGATAGAACCAATTTTCATATTCCATGCGAGCTTTCTATTAGGGCTTCTCTGGGAAGCAACCACATTTCTTCTATTCCCTACTAGTTGGTAGTGCCTTGTTCATACAAAATACCTCTCAGAGTCCAAAGATCTCGTGTTACTGTAAAACAAGGAATGTTCGCGTGCATTTTAAGTTTGCAAATTTCGCAAGAGCCAAGATTCACAAAATCAATGGATGCTGGCGAAAATTGTTGTTTATGCCTTGAATGCCGGTGACAATTCGTGAAAATGTCATGCCGCGAAAAAATATCTGTCAGCTCCAATTCACAAAAATTTCATGCTGCGACAAAATGCATCAGCTCCAATTCGCGAATATTTCATGCTCTGAAGATATCTTACTTTTAATACAGTATTTGATATCCTGCCATTCATTGTTACATCAACCAAACTGGACACTGTTGAATGAAAAGATGCAATCAAACATTAGTCGGAAAATCAAACATTTTTAAGTCAGGTATCAGCGAATCAGAATGGAGTATTCAGGGATTTGTGTTTGATATTCTGACATATGTTAGATCTCAACTTTAACACAGCCGTGCCCTGGCTATTCACGTAGTGCAAACTTCCAAGTTTGTGATATGCAATATTTTTTTATTGATTTGAAAGAGGGAGATCAAAGGTCACATGTTGCTATTTTTGCTTGCTTTTGTCACCTCAAAAGGTCAACGGTGCAAGACGACCTGCTGCTGATCGACTGGGGAACCCGGACGACCAGCACGGAGAAGGCATCGCCGTCCAATGAGAACTTGGTCATCATGTCGGACACGGCCAGCGTGGACGAGTCAGACACAGGGCCTGCCGGCCACACGAAGCGCATGGCATTTCTCTTCGACTCCACACTCACGGCATTCCTTATGATGGGCAACCTGTCACCGGTGAGATAGCCACACCTAGTGTTTGAACTGACAGACAAAACATTCTCCCCATGGCTTACACCAATTTCATCGAATAAACTTTGAATTCCTCTTGGAATTGGAATTGTATGCTCTTTCATATTTTACAGGAGGTTATATATCTCACACACACACACACACACACACACACACAAATGGAAACATAAAGCCCCATGTCAACCAAAATGATAACCCTTTAAGATATGTGCAAGAATTTATCTTTGGTTGTTCTCTCTCTCTCTCTCTTTACCAGGGTTTGAAGAGCCATGCTGTCACCATGTTTGAAGTGGGAAAACTTTCTGACGAGTCGCTTGATAGTTTCCTTACAGAACTGGATAGGGTAGGTGACCCCAAGAATATACAGCTAAAATGTGATGCATTCATCACCATAGCGATGTAAAATAGTACTATTATTATTACGTGTTGTTGTTGCACCAGATTGATAAATTGCCATTCATCAGACGTTAATAAGCAACAATTATTCAGTGTCTTTGTAGTAGCCATGATAAAATCAAATCATGGGCGTACACGTTCGGATGTACGAGATCCAACGATCTCCTTGTTTCACTACACCGCTGTCGTGTATCCACTAGACTACCAAGCTTATGCCTGACAGCTAATGATGTTCTAATCCTTTTACAGCAGCAGGAAAATATTTTATATTAAACATCTACAGAAGTTAGAATATGCACCTCTTTAATTAGTGTTACACCTAAACCAAATAAAAAAAAAAACGGGGGGGGGGGGGGGGGGAGCCGTCGGAGGGAATTGTTTTTTCATGAACATGTGCATTACCACTCATTTTGAATAATTTCATGTTGTATGTTATGCAAAGTTTGGACATCATCAAATGAGAACAATGTTTCATTTTTGTGAATTCTGGGTCTTTGATTTATATTATAGCAAGCTGAATCGCTCATTTGTGTATCCATGTGTATGCCATAAGTTTTCAATCTCTTTGTCCATCCTCATCTTCATTATGTACTGAACAGCCCAGTAGCCTTTACCTAGGGTCTCATTTGTAATACTGTGCCTAATGTGGACATCTTTTGAATGAAGTCTGTTAATCTGTGTGTGTTTCTGTGTCTCACAAGGTTCCAAAGGATAGTGTGGTGGAGGGAGAGGCCCAGCGCTATTTTGAACACGCTGTGATCCTGAAAAACACAATCACATTCCTGAGGTTTGTGCATGATATTTCATAAAGTTTCCAGAGAGTATACACTTGAAAATCAAATGATTGCAGCATTTCTATGCCTCCGCCAACGAAGTGGCCGGAGGCATTATGTTTTCGGGTCGTACGTCCGTCCGTACGTCCGTCCGTCCGTACGTCCGTCCGTCCGTCCGTACGTCCGTCCGTCCCGTTTTGTTTTTGTTGATATCTCAAGAACCGTGTGGTGGTTTTGCATCAAACTTGGTATGAGGGTATATGCTTGGGGGATGATACTTTGTGTGGATTTTAGGGTCACAGGGTCAAAGGTCAAAGGTCACAGGTTATTTTGTGGAAAAAAATTGAAATTCCATGTTTTTCTCCATATCTCGCAAATGGTTCAAGGTATCTTCATGGAACTTAGTATATATGCTTGTACCGATGGGCAGTGATTATCTAGGGAAGTTGGGGGGTCATGGGTCAAAGGTCAGGGGGTCAAAGGTCAAGGTCAACTCCTCAAAATATAACTACTTTCCTTACATTTATGCAATGCCTGAAGGATTTTTTAAAAACTTGATGTATGCATGTATAACCCAATATATATTCTGTGGGAAGTTTCTTGCCAAAAGGTCAAAGGTCAAGTGAAAGTGCTAAATTGCACTTTTTCCTCCATATCTCAAAAATAACTCAAGGTACATGTATTGTCATGAAACTTACATATTTATGCATGTTCTACCTAACAGTGATTCTCTTTGGAACTGTGGGGTCAAAGGTCAAAGGCCAGGTTTTGATAATACTATTTTACCATTTGATACTGAAATTATACTTTTTCTCAATACCTTGAAAATTACTCAATGCATAAACTTGTAAAAGGGTCAAAAGTCAAGTGAAAATCATCAGTTCCCCCAAATACCTGCACTCTGACGTTTTAATCATTCATCCAGTTGAACCTAGTTCTAGGAAAGTGAACATTCAGCACATTTGTGGCAAACCTGTCATTTTAATATTTTGCCAATTGTGTGAAACTGTTATCACACATTGTCAAGACATTGTACTATAGACCTATTAGGAGAACCATGTATTATGGCGGAGGCATACACCAGTCGCCGTAGCGACATTTCTAGTTTAGTCTTTTTTTTTTTTTAGATTTCCCACATTTATGGAGAAAATATAATCAAATTTGGCGTGTTTGAACACGTAGCTTGTCATTTTAATCTTAAAGATGTATTGACATTTTATATTTTTGTGACTGCAATTGATTATTCAAATATGCTGATTTTCCTCAGAATTCTGAATTTCTTGCTTTTTACTTTACACCATTATTTTACTCGCACAGCCCATAGTGTTTTATTGTAAATAGAGGTCATCACTGTAGCACCTCCCAACAGCATATACAAGTAGGCCTATAGGTCATCCCAGTATAGCTTCTTCGAGCTGCAAGAGGGATAACCTCGTCAAGCATCAAGTGTCAGAGCAAAATCTTAATATATCTTTATTTGTAAGTGATTTTGTGTCTATTTGTTTTTAAATCTTTTTGTTTTTCATTGTTTTGTCATCTTGAATAGTTTATGATAACCAAATAGGATGTTGTCTGAGAAAAACAAACAAACAAACAAACAAACAAAACTAATAAACTTGGGATTCTAATAGCTTGCAGATGTGTTTTTCATCAAATGAGGGAATTAAAGTGTGAATGTTTGACTTGTCCAGATATAATCGGGACATCTCAGCTGATCGAGAGAGCGGGTCCAAGGGCATGGGGATCGACCTGCTGCGGTGTGAGAGTCTCCTTAGTCTGGACCCAGCTACCTGCTCCAGGGTCCTCCAGAAAAACTATGAGTAAGTTTCTCCCTCCTTCTTTTTGTTCTCTGTCTGTCTGTCATTTTGTCTGTCTGTCTTTCTCTCCTTTCTCTTAATTTTGGTTACTACGTAGGTATATGTACAAGTGAAAATATTTGATTTAGCAACAACAACAACAAAAAGAACTTGTTTCCCAGATTTTCTTCAAGAAATTAGCCAGATATTTTGGGTTGCAAAGCAATAATTTATTGAAGTAAGGAATCATTCTTCTGATGCCATCAGGGTATAATCTTTGATTCTCTTTCCTCATCAAGGTTGCTGGTTTCCATGGCGCCGCTCAGCAACGAGATCCGACCAATCACGAGCTGCATGCCACAACATATAGGCCCTGCCATTCCAGAGGTTTGCACAATACTCAAAGATTTTCATATTGCATCCAATAAAGTATCAGGAATGTGAGAGTAAGTTTGGACAGTCGCCATGACAACAAAGATTTGAATTCTTTTCTGACTTCATACCGTTCTCCCTATGATGGCAAGACCTTGTATCTCAAGAATCCTGCATTTTCATAAGAGTTAGATAACTTCGATGTTGATGTCAAATAATTTAGAAACAATATTGTGGATTACACGATGTGCATTGATGATCATGCTGTTTTAAAATCCAAATCAGTGCTTGTAATGTTCAAAATTAAGTTAAGAGATTTGTGAATACTGTAGAATCAGCAGTTGTGATGAAACTTTTTATGAAACTTTTGTGAATTTTGCATGATGAGCAAAGATATGCAGAAGTAGAATGTACGCAAAATTTCTTGTCATTGAATGACAGTGACAGTTCACAAAAGTTTCATGTTGCAAAAAAGGTCGTTGGCTCCAGTTCACTCAAGTCTCATGCTGCGAATGTTTCAGGTTTTACAGTATATGCCCATTGAGATATGAGGGTTTTACCTCAGTGATGATACGTGACTTAATTATTTTTGGCCTGAAAATTCTTTCGCAAGCCAAATATGTGACATATAATAGGCTCTCTTACTCAACATTTATCTCTCTGACCCCGTCCCCACTCTCAGGTGAATTCTGTGTGGTTCAAGCTTTTCCTCTACCATCTGGTGGGCAGCGGGCCTCCATCCCTACTCCTAGTGAAAGGAAGTCGGTTACGATATCTGCCTCCCATCTTGCAGGTACAATGGATGTTCTGTCATTTATTTCTCTTTAATGTACTGTCGCTATGATAATTTGAGTATAAATGATTCAAAGCGAATGGTCGAGGTTTGATGCAAAATGTACATATAACCCCCCCCCCCCCGAAAAGAAAAAAAATGTTAAAAGACTAACAATTTTGTTGTTTGACAGTTCGTGCGAAAGAAGGTAGTAGGCCGTTTGAAACAGCACTGAAGCTTTTATCTTTATTTCATTGATAGAGATGCAAACTCTTTCAAGGGTGCACATTATCTCATTGGTTTTAGGAACAGGTTTGTTCTGTAATTAATCCATGGAAAATTACCATACTGTGTTAGGCATTGACCACAAGTGGAGCTGTTTCTGCCCAATTTTCCCTGTCTGTCCTTCACCACTGTTCATTATTATGTGTCTTTGTCTGTTCCCCAGGATTATGACCGTCTGCTGATCACCACGTGGGGTCACGACCCCGGCCTGGTCAGTACGTCCAACGCTCTTCTGACAATCAACGACGCCCTCTCTCACTCAGCGGTGCTCATACAAGTAAGCGTACAAGTGCCACACTGTCAGCAAATATCTGCTTTCCCCTAGTGGTGTAGACTCTGATTCGCTAGGACATGTTCAAACTTGTCAGGAATGTCACTCGACTTTTACCTCATAGTGTTGTGTTAAGCCAAATTTCCATTTCTGGCAAACGTCTGTGCTACAACTTTGCAATGATATTGTCTTTTCTTTCTTTCTTTCTTTCTGTTTTTGAAGATCAGTCTGCACAGAAATGCCAAGTGATTTGGCAGCAGACTCCCCCCCAAAATCATATCCCTTTATGTCCCAACAAGTAAACATACATACCCTCCAAGAGTATCGTTTTACATTAATTTTGCCCATTGGAATGTGCATAAACACTCATGTATCTCCCTGATCACCCTTTTGAATCTCCCTGAACTGACATTTGACTTTTGACACCTTTCTTTAAAAATTGAATGAGTGTGGGTTGTTGTGTAGTATTGTACAGATTGATACTGTCCTTTGTGGCATGGGTTGCAGTTTATTATGACAGTGATGTTATAGTCATTCTGCATATTTTCTGGAAGAAATGTGAGTTAGTTTCTTATGAGCCAAAAAGAAAGATAATTTGTAAGTAGACCATTTTGGCATCAATGCGTTGTGTCTGATTGTCATCTTGATTTACTGTTTTCCAAACACAGGCCCATGGTTGGCTGAGTGATGGAGAGACGATATGTATTCCCTTCCCTCTGGAGGAATCGGAGAGAAAAGGTAACAAAAATTCTCGTTCTGACTCGGCCAGACATCTTGTCTAAAGAATGCAAGTTCAGACACCTACATGTACATGTATCCAAACTCAGATTTTACTGAAAACACTTTCTTACCATCCTCTGGACTCATTCGCCTGAAGGATGGTAAGAACATGTTTACTGAAGTATTGAGATTGATTAAGTCCTTTTCAGGACCTCGCATCAATCCAAGAAGAATACATAGTGTACAAATGAAACCACCCGCCGCTTAATGTTCTACCACCATGAAAACGTCCAAAAAAAAAAATGTGCAGTAGTAAGTCTAGACACAAAATAAAACCCTATATTTGCACTCCTTACCTGAACACCGACATCTGGAGATGATACCATCAAGCCGAGGAATGGATGATTTGAAGAAAAGGTAGAGCCTCATAGACTTAAAGGCTTTATGCAAAGTTCTAGCCCATGTGGGTCTAATATGAGGAAAGTCAGCTGTAAATAACTGTTCTCTTATACAAAGAAGAGGTGATTTACATGGTGTTTGAAGTTATAAAGATACGTATCACCACAGCTGTCAGATTAGGTTGGAAAGTCAACATTTGGGACAAAGAACAGGGGCCCGTTGCATAAAATTTACAATTATGGTAACTTTGCCATCTAATGATAACTACCATGGCAACAATACTCAACAGCCAATCAAAATCAAGAATTCCATGGAAGTAACCATTAAATGGCAAAGTTACCATAATAGTAACTTTTATGCAACGGGCCCCAGTTCTGTAAAACCTGTCTCATGACTGACGGTGTTGCAGTGGTCAATAATTGCCCATCTGCTGCATAATTCACTGTTTATGCAAATGAGAGCAGTGTATCAAGAACCAGTGCTGGTAGTTATCATGTGCGTAGTGCTTTAGCGCCATGAACATGACTTTTGATGGTTTGTGTTTCCAGCTGTATGTGTCTGATGTCTTGTATGTTCTGTACACAATCTATTACTCAATTAAAAATGCTTACTGCATATTAAATCCCATAATAGTTATAAGAGATCATTTATGGTTTAATTGATATGTGCAGTTTGCCCAAAGATGAAAATTGTGGGATGCACAAATATTCAGTCCCACATGTACAATTGTTTTATGTACATGTTGTAATCTTTTATTCAATAGGAACTGGATATTAAATCTAACATGCTTAATGAAACGTAGATAGATACACAGCACATGATAGACATGGACATTAACCCGTTAAGGACTGTTTGATTATGCTACAACACGCATTTCCCATAGACACCTGCCCGAGTATACTCGGGACTCGTCCTTAACGGGTTAATTTGTCATAACATGCCGTTTCAATAGAAGGATCAAATGATATGCCCACCACCCTTTTTTTTAATTGCTCTCCAAAGGTCATTTAACACGAAGCTGCATGCATACCCACGAGACCGTCAAGAAACTTGAAGGGGAGCTGGATCTCCAGCACGCCTGTGGCTACATCACCCTCCTCAAGTCTGGTCGCCTAGCAAGCCATCATCATGTCATCCCTAGCAATGGAGCCGAGGGCAATGAGATGGAAGATGCCCAGAGTCGCCTCACTGCATCCCAGCTAAGCGAGGCAGCTGAGGAAGATGACCAGGGGTCGTACGGTCAAGAACTTGGCGGTCAGACCATGGACGTAGAGAAGACAAAGGATTCCATGAAGCTCCCTCTAGGTCCAAGAGAGGTAAGAGAGATTCAGACCTGTTTGGTCTCTTGGAAGTAGTCCGGACCAGTTTTGCCTGAAACATGTAGTGGTCCAGTAGTTGACCTTAACCCCCATTTAATATGTCCCATGAACTATCACCCCTCAGGAGTATTCTTGTATTGCGTAGGAACTCAAAAGCTTTTTTTTTTTTTTTGCAGTAAGCAACTAAGCGTTAACCACATGAATTGTGAGTTGAATATCTTTCTTTACATTTCTGCTTTGACTTGTAGAGTCAACAGGGCAGTACAAGTAGAATGGTTATAGGAATTTGATTAATTTTCAGTGTGTTCTTAATAGCGATGTAGCATTTTCTTTTTCATTGATATCCTCTCTTGACATCTTAATGGAAGACTTTTGACGACTCTTCTCATGATTCATATCTATTTTGGTAATAAAGCTTTACTGGTTACAGAAAATATCAAGTATTTGCCTCGAGCAGTCCCCTACTCTTCCCGAAAATGTGCAGGAATCCATGGTTTTTGTGCATTCTGACATGAAAACATTTCCCATTTTACAAATTGCCAGGTCCATGGTGAGAGTGGACAGGAAGTGGAGGAGACTGAAATGGATTGGACGCTGCTGGACCTCAGCTTCGGCATCCCACTGTTTGATGAGTGGGTCAACCAGGAGGTCTGCCGCCGCATCGCCGAGAAGAAGCTCTGTGAAAAATCCAGCCTCGAGGGCCTCCTTCACTCCAGCCGCAAGCTGTCACTACAACTACTCAATTTCATTGCTCGCCAGCAGGTGGGTGGGGGAATTTCTCCATCTCACGTTTGTGACCGCCCAACTCAAAGCCCACAAAAATTTGTAGATTGGGCATCTCTGTAATTGACCAAAATATGTCATTTGGGTAGACTGACTGACTTGCTCAAGTTTGTCTTAATCTAAAAGAGTAATGTTTTCCCCACCTACGTACTATCAAAATTTGCCAGCTCATTTTCTTTGGACCATATTATTATTTCGAACAGGTGCTGCTTTCACTTTGAAATAGAACATTTTTTCATTGATACTTCTGCATAGCATGCCTGTGTTATCTATTGTACATCTGTACATATAATCTGTAATATCCCTTTTCTCCCTTTCCCATGAAATCGCACCTCCTATTAAACTCTCTCTCATTTCAGTCAAATTTTCAATGGGTTAGGATGGTCCAATTCTAACAAGTTGTATATGATTTCAAGACTCATTTAAACTAGGTAGAAAAGTGAAAACTCATTTAGGCTTACTTTTTGTGAGTTTTGGTAAGGGTTAGGGTTATGATAGGGTTTGGAGTTTAGTTCATTGTGACGATTAGGATTAGGATTAAGGTTGTATTTGTGAGTAGACACGAATGTTTCGCTGTAAATAGCATGCAGATATTTCATGGAAGCGACTTTTGGAGGAGCAAACGTCATGAAACCATGATCACAATGTAACTAGCTTTAGATGTTCAACACAGTTACAGTGTACCTCCTCTTCTCCAGTAGGCAGAAAACAGGATATCTTGAAGCATGTCCCTATGTTTTTTAAAAAAAGTATGGTAAACAAAATTATAAAATCACACTTTGCAGTGTTCTCCCTCAAGTAAAAATCAAATTGTTTGTCCCAAAATGATTTGATATATGAACAGTTTGTCTAATAGCATCTTTGGATCTGTTTCTCAATTCATGGACCAGGACTTGCCCGTAGTTCCAGATCTGCCAGCTGACAGCGGCCTGACACCGTCCTCCACCCAACGAAGCCACGCCCCATCCCTGCCCTTCCCCACCAGGAACCTGGTATTCCATGAAGGCAAGCTGAGTGTATGGGATCCCATGCCAAGGTGAAAGGTCATGTGACGTCAGGAGGACCGGCTTGGCAGATACCCTTTACTTCTTACCCCTATCGGTGTCACAGAGATAATTTATTTCAAATTCAGACTAGATGTCGTAGCAACTCTGAGGTGATATGTTATGAAGAATCTCTTTACACTTTTGTATGTCTTCTTTAATATTACTGTGGGTAGTCAGAAAATATATATTGCATGACAAAATTTTGACAAATGATCTGCTTTGATGACATACTGGAGTATGATTGTGATGTAACAGTAGGTACTTGATCTCTTCTTTGTGATATTTTGTCATGATTATAGGAAAAGAAATGAAATAGATTGTTTGTCGTAACTTTATCTTGAGATGCCTGGCTTTCGTCCAGTGCAGACGGTCTGAAATGCAACTCACATTGATTTGACTGTAGATTGCATGCGCACCAGTTTGGATGTAACATTCTGTTGATGATGTGAATCATGTCCAAGAGTAATTGCTGTGTGTCTCGATACTACATTGTCTTTTTCTCGCTCATTTTGTCGGGCTATTGGTCTTTGAATGTACTCGAGACGAAGTGAACGATTATTGTTATTGTTTGAACCTTTGAACTCGTCGCTCAAGTTACAGAGATCCGTCTTTGATATGGATTCGTGGCAGTATTATCATCGTCATCACTGTACTCATCAGCAGCATGACTTCCCAATCTTCATCGTCATCATCATCGATGTCATTATCACTGTTTTCATCTTCATCATTGCTGTTTATCAGTGCTGCCACTGTCATCATGATCAGTAGGATCACCACCACCACCATTACCACCATCATCATCATCATCATCACAAACATTACTGTACAAGCTGAAATTTTCGCGTACAGACATTTTCGCAAATTGCTACTTGGAGGACATTTTTGCGTGTTGTTAATTTCGCGGTTGCGAGGGTCTAACTGTACTTAGTTATTTGCGGGTTGTTATTTTCATGTGTTGTTATTTTCACAGTTCAAAGGCGATCCGCGAAATTCGTGAAAATAAAACCACCGCGAAAATTTCAGCTCGTACAGTATCCCTGCGGTTACATAACATCATCCTCACCCACGAAAGAACCATGAGAGGTGGCTTTCCATACGCTTCTTTCATGGATGACACAGCATATCGCCAGTGATGCTATGTTAGGGTTCGTTCTGTAACGTTTCATTCAAATCCCTTGATGGAAGAAAGGAAATGATGTAAGAATTTTATTTGTATGACTTGATTGTAGTAAAGCAAAGCTATATTTGTAATTCTTTCATTGTCCAGGGTTTGATACTTACTGCATCTAGTTTTCGAAGAATCGAAGCACAAACAAAACAAACAAAAATTGTAAAATAGAATGTCTATTTTTTAAAAACCATATTGATTTTAATCAGTTAAAAAAAAAAAATTGATTTCTCCTCTTCGTCATAACATTCCCTCATATGTTTAGTGTGCAAAAGGCATGTTGAGTTAATAACTGGGATCTAAAAGTTTTTGCAGGTTTTGCTCTGCTTATTATCTTTTGGCTTTTACCATATGAATAGATGATAATCAAAAACTTAGGAATAGTTTTCCGACTTAGCAAAACAATTTTAGATTTTTTTTTTCAGCTCAGCCACCTCCTTTCTCGTTCCCCACTCACATTTAAACGTAAAGATGGGTTATTACCATAGAATTACTTCAAAAACTTGTGGCATTGATGCCCGTAGTATTAATAATTTTACTCCAAAATATAGTAATTCCCCATAGAAGCAGCTGGCATACTAGTGAGCAGACTCGGGCGTCAGAGAATCGGATCTAACCTGCCATTCATGTCGCGTTACCTAACAAGCTGTTACTTCTATATTGCGTACTTGATATTTCTTAGTTTGTGCATTTTTAGTGATTTTAAAGATGAACATACAACATAGAACATTGTGGTCACGAGCAAATATTTCACTTGTTCCCATGGCTTCACATTAGAGTAAGGCACATTGCTACCTCTGAATGGGCTAGGAAGTCTACAAATACATGTAGGTCATGTTTGGATAAATGAATGCTGTTGAAAAAAAAATGGGGGATTAAGCGAAGTGCTGGGCATATGAAGGATGAATGGGATGGGACACACACAATGTTTAATAAGTTGCACACAAAGGTTCGAATTCATGAAGGTGTTACAATCTTTGTCCATAGTTTAAACCGTGGACAAAGACCGTAGTTGTGTATGGGGCGCCAAGTGTCCCATGACCCATTTCGTTACGAAATCAGTCATTTCGTTGACGAAATGAATGAAATGGCTGATTGTGTAACGAAATAGGCCATGCGACACTTGGCGCCCCATACACAGCTATGGTCTTTACGCGAAATTTGTCCATGGTTTAAACCATGGACAAAGATTGTGCCACCTTTGTGAAATTGGGCCAAAGAGTACATGACCAGACCATCATGTATAATGAAATATTTTTGACCTGGCACCATGTGATTTGAAAAGTGATTTTAAGGACAAGAAAACAGCACCATAAGGCGAGTTGGCCGACTGAAATTTTCATTTGTTTTGAGATCAAAGTTTGATCCCCTGTCTGAATTTCAACCTGCAGGAAAGTCATGAAATTCAAAACTTCTTTGTTTTCATGAAGCATTTTACTGTGATGTGCATGACTTGACATCTTGTGTTAAATGTTAGATCTCTTCTCTGGTGGATAGCTTTCAAACAATATCTGTGGAAGACTTCTAGGTAATATGATTGATGACAGTGTATATCATTGGAAAGGAGTCTTGAAAATCTTACATCCCAAATCAAAAAAATCAAGGTTTGGTAGGTATAGCAAGCTTTTGTGGTGATGGATCACAATTGCATCCACAAGTTTTTTTTTTGTAATTTTTTTCTTTTTCTTCCATGCTCAACTGAGACATGGGTTGCTCAGCTGTTAAACTGAGATGCTGGTCATTTTTGTGATGGTCGAGACAATATGCACACTTAGGTATTTGATGAATACTTGCATATGTCATTGCACTAAGTATTGACAATGCATTCAAAATTATGTTGATGTTTTTTTGTTTCTGTTTCCATGCAGCAGCTATTGGAAATGACCAAAGTAGACATAGAGTTTGCACAACTCCGGGATATTCACGAAAACATGAACCTCGAAACTCAAGAGAATATTGTACTGATTGATGATATGTATATAATGTAAAATATGCATCACAGTACTCTGTGATTATAATCTTCTTGTCAAATTGTTTTGTGAATGCATCAGTCTTGCCTGATTACTGCTGTAGTTGTTGATGAGCAAAATGTGTGCCTGAGCTTTTTCACAATCATTGTCCAGGGAAGTGGACAGGGCAGTGTGAACAGGGCAAAAGTCTGTCTTTGTGTGTACTGCCCGTGCAAACTGTTGAATACTTGAGAGTATTGCACATTGTATGTATGTTTGACTTGTTCCCATGAAGAAGATTGAGACCAGTGTGAGGAATCTGAACTGGGAAAGAGACCCAGAAATAAAGTGAGTGGTATTGTTTAACTCCAACAATACTCCAAATGCCCCCATTATAAGTTTCCTTTAAATCACTGGTAATGGTTGTACTGCAAAGTACTCCAAATACCCACATTAGAGAATTTCTTTAGGTCATTGGTAATGGGTTTGCTGTAATTATACTCCAAATGTCCCCATTATGACACTCGTATAAGTCATTAGTAATGGTTTTGCTGCATTCATACGCCAAATGAGCGCAATATGACACTCCCTTATTAGTCATTGGTAACGGTTTTGCTGTAATCATGCTCCAAATATCCCCATTATGAGACTCCTTTAAAGCAGTTGGTAGTGGTTTTGCTACAATCATACCCCAAATGTCCTCAGTATAAGAGACCTTATGTCAGTGGTATATTTTAAGACTTCAAAGTCATTGGTAATGGTTTTGCTGTAATAATACGTATCTACAACTGTACCCGAAATGTCCCTATTATGAGACTCCTTTTAAGTCATTGGTAATGGTTTTACTGCAGTGATACTCAAAATGTTTCCATTATAAGACTCCTTGAGTCATTTTTAATGTTTTTACTGCAGTTATATACTCCAAATGTCCACGATTATGATACTCATAAGTTATCGGTAATACATTGTAGTTTTACAGATTCCTTCAAACATCTAATGTCATCATTCTGATTAGCATCAAGCTGCCTTATGGATGTTATGAAATGAAATGCTGACTTTGCATTTATTTGAAACATGAGCTTGTGAAAATGAGTAGCAAAACCTTTTTCTTAAGGCCCAAAAGCTTAAAGGGATGGTACAGTATTGGTGGAGATGAGAATTGGGCTTTTAACTTTTTGCGAGATACCAAGAAAACACTTATGAAATAGTACAGAGCATACCATTTTAAGAGGAATTCAAAGTTTATTTGATGAAAATTGGGTTTGGAATGACTGAAACATCCAAGAACAAAGTAAAACAAAGCAAGCGTAATAAAGTGTGGGTCCCACACTTTATCAGAATCACTCTCTTTTGGATATCTCAGCCATTTCAAAACCAATTTTCATCAAATAAACATTGAATTCCTCATGGAATTACATGCTCTTTCATATTTCATAAGAGGTTTCTAAGTATCTCACCAAAAATGTTAGAAACCTGAAATTAGGTCTCAACCAAAACTATACCATCCCTTTAACCACTCTGTGTCTTAAATATAATGCAAAAATAGTCAAAGAAACACAAATGAAGAGACCTGTGTTCGTATCCTTTTCACTTTTACATTTTCCAGTTTCCATTGCAGATCATCACAAAACTTGTAACTATATCTGTCAAACTCACTGTTCCTTTCTCACATGAGCATTACCATGGTTACTGTTTCCAAGGAGACCCAAGCTATACCCAAGGTAATAAGGGATATATCTAATTGTGTGTAAAGTTTGTGAAATTCGTTGTACTTTCCCCACGATTTCTGTTTGGCAGATTTATGTGTCAGTGGGTCAGTTGTTGATTTTCATGTCTTTTTTGTGATTTGATATGTGTATATATATATATATATACATGTACCTATCTCTTTATATGTTTCAGACATCACAACACTGCTGACACGTAAGCAGTGTATTGTACCCACATGTTCATGATTGATATACACGTAGCAACAGGCTACCTACGTGTTCAGTGAACGTGTCAACTGCTTGCATCCGTGTGGGCCCTAAAATTTGTATCAGTTAGAAGAGAATGATTGAGTGAAACACCACTAGAGATCAGTGTCATGTGCATGAAGGAGGCAGTGTTGCTCAAACAGTATTAGCAGGTGACGAGCGCGACTTTGCATATCATACAAATCAGTATTTCTCTCAAGTGCTCGGTGCAGGGCCCCATAATCTATAAGCATCTGCCGATCCTAAAAACTAATTGTGAAGTGAATTCTGAGTGGTTGTCGAATATAGCGGATATTAGCACGTGGCTAGCGATAGGCCAAGCTACTGACATATTGTCGACACATTGTAAAACATAATTTTTGTTACCCCCCCCCCCCCCCAAAAAAAAAAAACAAAACAAAACAAAACAAAACAAAACAAAACACTAGCACATGCACATTGGATTCTGAGTACAGTGTACTGGTGTATTTGAATGCTTTGAGTATGTGGAGATGCGCACGCGAATAGACTAACTTCTTACTATGCCCTTGGAGTGAAAAATATCCATGCACTGGAATGCATTAGTCATGTGGCCTATTGCTTGCATGGTTGTAGATTACGGGGCTCTGGCCACACCCTTAATGGCATTTATAGACCCGAAGAGCATATGATTGCCTTCTGAAATTTGAATACGAAATAGGCATCTAACTACATATTTTGCCTTTTTCATTTTCTGAAGAAAAATGTGAGAAGAGCTTATGAGGTATATTTCCAAAAGTTGAAAACTATGAATATTCTCAGTTTACTTTTGTTGACCAAAATACGATGGGCAACAGGATATTGAAGTGATTATTTAGAACATTCCTGCCTCTTTAAGCAATGCGTAACCAAGAGTAAATATGTTGCATACTTGATACTTTGGTATCAAGTATTAAAGGAGTGTATTTTGTCACCTGCGGCATTTCTGTCATTCTAGCTGACATTTGCTGTAGTATTTACTGGAGTACAGTGTAGAAGTCATTTTTCATTGTCTCCCTTATTGCCACTTATTTTGATCTTTTGATTGAATATGGTATAGAATTAAACATATTTTGTATGAAAGTAAAAGCATCACTTTCAGACCCATTGAGTTAATGGATTCATTAATTGATTTTTTTTCTTTTTTTTTTCCCCTTTAATATTCATTTGCATCCCTGGCAAGCAACTATACAGTGTATAATATGATTAAAAAAACAAACAAACAAACAAACAAACAAAAACCTGGAATAAAAAAAAATGAAATCATGTGGAAGTGTCATTTTTTTAGCACGTAGGGACATTGTGATAAGCATCATAAATGTGAGTTTATTCAATTTTTAGCTCTCTGTATTTCTCTTTAAAAGCCACTTCTCTCTTCCTTTCATCTTTTTCATTCAATATTTTCTATCTTCCGCCTTCCTGTTCTACTTCGAAAGAGGGTCTCTACTTTTAAAGAATAAATTGTAAGCATGCAAAGTTTTGAGGGTATGTAAATATTTTGAATCGCTATGACAGTAAATAAAGAGAAATACATGTAAGAGGACATTTATTGAAATGATGAAAAAGTAATGAACTCTGATTTATTTTCTTTTTGTTTATCTAACTATATTCAATAAGGAAAGCTGGATTTGTGCTTTATGTCTTTGAGATGACAGCTTGAGTAATATATCATTAGGTCTACAATGTGAAGCATAAATACCGAAAATACACTTGTATTTTGGCTCTCCACCTTATGCCCTGCATTATGTACTGTTTTGGCACAAGATGCTTTTAATATTTTATTGTTCATGAGTCGTAATGGGTTATCGATTATCAATATTTTTTCTTGAATATTTGTTTGAAACTGTCCAAAGGGATTACATATAAAAAATCTGTAAATGGCAACTGTATATATATGGTACCATGTAAAACTAGAATGTGAAATGAATGTCTAAGCAAAATAAAATATCAATATATGTTACGAATTGAAGCTGCCACTCACATTTGAATCTTGTGTTTCTTGTAAGTACAGGTCGGGTTTGAAGGGTATATATTGCATTGAAATTGACCAGTGGATGCATACAGGACGTACTGAAAGGTGTACCTGTACGTAGATTTACATACTATCAATATTGTTATGTCTACTGGGTAATATGGTGCATAATTATACACATGTATAAATAATTCAAGAATCAGACGTTTACGCAGTCGTCTTCGAGAAGGATTGTATTAATCCTTTGCTCACTAATGAGATTTATTAACTAGTACAATGATGATAATAACAATAATAATAATAATAATAATAATAATAATAATAATAATAATTCAATACATTTATAAGGCGCTTAATACGGATGTTTCTAAGCGCACAGCTTACCTGAAAATTAATATCCAGCCCAAAATAATACAAATATATATATACAAAAAAAAAAATAGATACAGTGTATAAATACAATATATTTAGTATTTCAATTCAATTCAATTTTATTTCATTTTTCGAAAAGAACATAAACATCTACTTTCTTTGGTAACAGAGAATAAGGTTGCATAATCAAAATAAAGTAAATTGAGAAAAAAAAATATAATTGTGGAACCTTGGGGTAACAAATACGTTGTAATGAAAATTGACTAAAGTGATAAAGACGATATAACAATACACAAAACATCGAAAAATGGAGGGACCCACTAAAAAGACGATGCTTGTAGAATGTGGACCCCTCAAGTACAGAATGTCAATAGAAAATGAACTGATGCAAAAAGGGGAAAAAAGACTGGGAATAAAGTCAGAAACAAAAGTCTGGAAGCCCACTAACAAGATATATAGTATCAAACAGACACACATACACAGGCGAATAAACATAAAACGAGACTGGGACGACGAAACTAATAAAGGGAGACTAAAAGACAAGACAGAACGAGACAAGACTAATACAGCGTGTCCCAGAAAAAACGAAACCGGGTTTCCATGCAACTTTTTACTATCGAAATCATACATTTTCTCTATGAGATATACATCAATGGAAAGATAAACTCTTCTTCTTTCATTTGATGTACAACTTAAAGTTCATTGTTCATGCATGACTGAGTTAGAACAATGATAAGTGGTGCTATCAAATTTTCATTTGCACGCGCAAATGGTGACTTTAAGTGAATTTTTCAAACTTACAACGTTACGTTTTTGAAAAACAAAGTTCATAACTCAAATATTCATATTTTCTTCTTTCATATGAGACCTTACGCGTCAAATATGAATAACGCATGCTTGAGAAAAATCTGTATGAAAGCATGCTTCATTTCTACCAATTCTACGAATAAGCGAAAAAACAAGCATTCAGCTCTCCCATCTTAGCATTAGACAACATGGACAATGGGCTCATCTGCACTATTGAATTCACACAAAACAACCGCAGTGCTACAGTGAATGTTGTTGGGGGGGGGGGGGTGTATTTACAGAGAAGGCTGTATGAGACGGACAGCCCTTTGATGTCAATTATTTAGAATAAGCTATGAGACATAATTATAATAATTGAAGACAAATATCGCGAGTATTCTCAGGCTGCACGCAGTCCAATGGCTACGGGAAATCAACATTACAACAATGATACACATTTTGATGATACCTCAAACTTATTAACAGTTTTCATTCCTCCCTACATTTCCCTCACGCGTGGTTAGTCCTTCATCACTGACAGGGTTTTGAAGTTTTTTTGAAGGGGGTGTGAAGCAGAAAGAGAGGGTACATCACTTTATTTATCACTGAACTTGCGCTTCTAACATTTCAAAGGTGCAACTACAGGGCAGAAAGTTGTCTTCTTTTTTTTTTTTGGGGGGGGGGGGGGGCTCGGAAGGCTCGGAAGGCAAACTCGTGATCACGTGCTAATTTAGGACCCTATTCACAACCGAATCGTCTGTAACATTCCCTCTTACCCCCCTCCCTTCATGTTTGTGGAAATTCATTGAAGCATGAAGGCTATTGTTATCTGCCAAGTCGGGTAGGAGTCGGGAAAGCTAACTGCTCCTTTTTTACCATCTATCTATCTGGGTAAAATGTAAGGATATTTTCAAATTAAGTTTTCTCGAGCAGGCATTGATCATTTTTTACGCATGGGATATCATATGAAAGGAAAAAGAATGGATAGTAAAGCTATGACTCTATATTTTGCAAAAGACTGCTGGAAAAGTCTGAAAATTCATTCAAAGTTGTCATTTGCTCGTGCAAATGAAATTTTAGTAGCACCACTGTCTATTGTTGAGAACTCAGTCATGCATGAATTATGAACAACGTGTTGTGCATCGAATGAAAGAAGATAGATTGCCCCAAATTGCCCCAAATTAAGACATGTAGTATATGAAGAGTTTGTTCGCAAAAACCTATAAGTCCATTTTGCCAAATGGAGATATTTGCGATTAAAGGTCAAGAAAGATAAAGAGAATAATAAGAAAATGTTTGCTTCTTTTGACCATATCTTCAAAAATGTACCTTTATTATGTAGTGACCAATACAGGGCGTATCAAAAAAAAAAACAATAACAACAACAACACTACACTATTGAAAAAATTGTCTAAATTACATTTTAAAATATTTTGAAGATTTTTTTTTCACACTCTGGACAAAGAGCGTCAGTGTTCAGCCAAGCGTGAACAAAAATTTGGTTTATTGATTGCACGTGATAGATGAGAATATTGGGTATCCATACATATGAAAAAAAAAAGATCCTCCAAATATTTTGAAATGTGATTTAGACAATTTTTTTCAAAAGTGTAACTTTTTTTATACGCCCTGTATATCATTTAAAAGGTATTATTTTGTACTTTATGATAGAGACAGTACTTCAAAATCTTCAAAAATGGACTTATCGGTTTTTGCAAACAAACTCTTCATGCATTCGTGTGGCGTCTTTTCCACTTTTCCACTGTATACAACGAGCTGTGAGATTTTCATCCTCGGGTCTGCATTGGCGTCAAAGTTACGTGCAAAGTATATCAGGCAGTGACCGTGCTAGTTCAACAAGTGCAAAGGGTCTCAGAACTGAAGCGCCTTGAAACTGAGATTGAATAGATTGGCGATGGAGATGCCAGACTATTAAGGAGCCTGTTCCATAGTTTTGGAGCAGTAAAGAAATCTGCATCACCTCCTAATATTTTGTTAAACGCTTGTACGAAAGCTACTGACGTTGATAAGAGTGCATCTTGATTGGGAATGATGCATGTGACACTCATCGATGTACTCTGGTGCTTTGTTGCCGACCATTTTGTAGACCAATAGAAGAAGTTTGGTTGAGATTATATCCTGGACTGGAACCCAGTGGAGTTGACGATTCAGTCGGATAAAATTGGCACATGAACGAACATGGAACACAAAAGTCTACATGGTCTAGATGCAGCAATCTGCTCTTTCTGCAATCGATCCCCATCAGTTTTAATAGCTCATAATACAATACCAGCGACTGGGGCATCGCAGTGCTACAGTCGTTTAAAGTAGTACATGTATAACCAAGGAGTGTAACATTATGCGACGGTGAGAAGCAGTATCTCGAGATATGCCACTCGACGTGAACATTAATCAAAACAATGTAGGTTTAAACAGATTTGCGATATGAACTACGTATCGAGACAATTAAGATATTGATTTCATGTAGTCATTCACCACACACACACACACACACACACACACACACACACACACACACAAGTTTTGCATGACGCATAAAACTGGTTTTAGATGCTTATAGGTCCTATAATTATACAGCCTGTACATAATAATAATTGACATAATACCCATACACTTTCATGCTTAGAACATTGTGTATGTGTACTTGTGAAGAACTATACATCAAAACAATAATATTACATTATTGTGAATAATATCATTATTATTATATGAATAATATTATTCACATAATATTATTCACAAAATATTATGAATAATATTATTCACGTTATGATATACATCATAACGTGAATAATATCATTCACGTTATGATCTATATCATTGAAAGGACTGGCCTCGACTAGCCTGCACGCTATTGCCAGTTCTATTTTGCCAAACTATATCTTAACTATCAATTGTTTTGACTTTGTTGACGTTGTTTGTTTGTTTGGTAAATAAATCTCATTTCATTTCATTTCATTTCAAAACAAACGGGCATTCAAATAGAGGGTTCCTTAAAGCGTGTGCCCGCTGAAAATTGTCAGTAAGACATCACACATCCTTGTACGGTTGACCCTTAACTCCTCTGACCCCTAACCCCGTGACCCGGAAGAGGGACCCCGCCTTGTCCTGTTTCTTCAGCTCCTCCTCGGTGAGAGTTGCTTTACCTGTGGTCACGAAGAGTTCGTCGAGCCCGGCCCCGCCCCAGCAGCAGCTTGTGATCGTGGTGACTGGCAGGTTGACGGAACGAAGTTTTTCACCTGGGAGATAGAAAATCACAAATGTGATTGCCCATTACAAAAGTCACCAAAAAGACCGTTAGATGACACTTTTGATTAATATATTTCAAAAGATCAAGCCTTATTTCAAATAGTAAATTCTCAGCTTTGAATTATAGTAGGAATGCGTGGCTGATCGAAATTAGAAATTTCCTAGCCTATATACTAAAAGAAATGACGCAAAATGAAACATTTTACTTTTTAAGATATACATTGGGCTTTGAAGTAAGGGTTCCAATAATTCACCACCACTGACTAACTGACCTTCAATAAACATGGAACAAAAGGGATCGCTACTTTTGGTTGAGACCTAACTTCAGATTTCTTACATTTTTTTGGTGAGGTAATGTGAAACTTCTTTTTAAATATGAGAGAGCATGTAATTCCAAGAGGGAATCAACGCGTCTTTGACGAAAATTAGTTTTTGAAATAGCTGAGGTATCCAAAACAGAGCAATTCAGATTAAAAGTGGAACCCTCCTGTTACTCGGATCGCTTTGTTTCTCTTTGTTTTTGGATGTCTCAGCCATTCCGAAACCGATTTGCATCTAACAAACTTGGAATTCGTCTTCGAATGGTATGCTCTGTATTATTTCATAGTTTTGGTTTTTGGTCTCTTGCAAAACCTTAAAAACTAAATCCTCATGTTCAATAAATAATAGTAGTTTAACGATTGAGTCAAAATATTACAAAAGACATACTTTACCCTCCTCTTCCCGCTGCCTTGCATTCACGTGACCGGTGAAATAATTCACAAATTTCTCCCTGATATTACGTGTTATTCAATTCTGCTGGCATTCAGCGTACGCCAACTTGAATTTATTAACAGTGAGATACTAACCTGTTCTGGGGTTATACCGAATCACGCAACCACTACGGAAAACTGCCACCCAGAGCATGTCCTCGCTGTCGATACACATACCGTCCGGGTATCCAGTGGATTGGGGAATGATAATGACCCGTCGACGGTTACCTGAGCACGGCAGTGTGTTAGAAAGAATTTCATCATTTCATTGGAAAAAGTACAGGGAGACATCCACCTAAGAAATCATGACAACGTGCATATTCATCATTTCTGCATAGATAAATGTGTCATTTTCAAAATTTGTACAGATTTATCATTTTATTTTGAATTGTTTGCATTCCCTGGGTGCGTGTTGGGTAATAGAAAGTTCCCTCGGTAGTGAAATGGGGCAGTAAGACAGAAACAATATTGTGAGTACGTCCTGAAACTGAAAATGTATCAAATAAACATAATGATACCAAGTCAAAACGGGAGAGTGTAGGAGACGAAGTATTCATTTCACCTTCAAATTGATAACAGAACCATGTACTTGTCAAAAAAGGAAAATCATCACAGCTTTCTAACCACAAGAAACTATAACATGACCACTTATTCATTATCAACATCAACGTCACCATCGTAACCGTCATCGTCATCATCACTTCCACACTGCATTATAATCATCCTCATTGCCATTATCATCATGATCATTGTCATGATCATAGTCATGACCTAAGGAGAAAACAACTCACTAATATCTCCCGTCTTGACGTCGTAATCGAACGCGTCCACACCGGACGAGAGTGAGTCGATGTAGTACATGGTCGAGTAGTCAGCTGTCCACGCCAGACCGTTCGAGATGGCCACCTGCAAGGTGGACAAGATGAAAAATGTAGCAATAGAGTGTGAAAGGATTCGTTACGCAAATCAATGTGCCCGTCGCAGTATCGAAGATTCCCAACCTCAACACTCCACCTATCTTTCCTTCTATCTCCACCCATTTGTGTAATATCTATCTTTCTATCTATCTATCTGTCTATCTAATCTTCTATGTATTTATCTTTCTATCTACATGATCTAGGTATCTAAGTATCTATGTATATGTTCATCTGTCTATTCATCTATTGATCTATCTATAATAATGATAATGATAATAATAATAATAATAATGATAATAATTATAATAACAACAAGAATACTACTACTACTACTACTACTACTAATAATAATAATAATAATAATAATAATTGACAGTGATTACATAGCGCATAACACAAATTAATAATGTCCTTATGCGCTCAAAAACTGAAAAAATATATACGAAAATATACAATTCCAATTACAGTGATGGTACCGAGCTTCATGTTTGTTTACACTGTAAACAAATGCGTTTTCAAGGTAGACTTGAATCTATTTATGTCAGTGATTTGTCTTAATTTCTGAGGTAAATTACTCCATAAGGTATGGGCATTAAAAGTAAATGTTCGTTCTTCGTAAAATTTGGTTCTTCTGTTTGGAATAACAAATAAATCTTTACTTTTTGAACGAATGTTCCTCTCTGGTGTGTAGATTTGAAGTAGCTCCCTTAAATAATGTGGAGCAAATATCTATCTATCTATCTATCTACCTATCTATCTATCTATTTATCTATCTATCTAATGATCTATCTATCCATCAGTAGGAGGCTAGTAGGCCTACTACAGACTGCAGGTGAATATTTTACCTGTGACTGTATGAGGATAGTACACTTGAGAGAGCAGGGGGAGATTGTAAGCCTATACTTGAGACAACAACAATTAACCGTACTAGGGGCAGCTGGTCGAGACTGTAAATTAATTTAACCAGCTATAAACTACATTAAAGATATGATGTAGAGCACCATTTTACTTGATATGCAGTCTCTGGCCCTATATCGATCCCGCTCCAAGAGGAAGTGAATAACTTACATTTTGCACGTGGGTAGTTAGCTTACTATCGACACCAAGACAGTAGAGGGAGCCCCGTCGTGGATAGCCAGCTCCAGAAGCCTTTTCTCCAAATGCCATCGTACCTGAAAGAGCATTTAAAAACAAAGTCATTATCCGGACGGTTCCCACAAAACTCTACAATGTCTATAGCAGTGAGACAAGGAAATATTTTTCCAATTGAAATTGGGAATCGACAAGGGCTTTGGCAAAATGTTGGCAATGAGAAAAGGATTGAAAATCTAAGAATGTCAAGGTATTAATGTCGCCTGTTTTGAAAATGTGTGGACCATTAAGCGCGTTCGCGTTAAACGAGGCACTGTGTTAATATCATTCAATCTGGAAAGTTTAACAGTAAAAGGAATCCTTTTGGGAGCTTTAAAGACATGTGCTTACAACTGTACTTTTCATTTTCTCAGCGTACATGTATTACACGAATCGTACTATAAAACCACGAATTCAAAGATATTTTTCTTTGACTGCGACCCTTTAAAGGAATCTTATAATTTTGGTTGACACATAATTTCAGGTTTCTGACATTGTTTGGTGAGATAATGAGAAACCTCTTATAAAATATGAAAGAGCATGTAATTCCATGAGGAATTCAACGCTTAATTGATGAAATTGGTTTTAAAATGGCTGAGATATCGAAGACAGAGCGATTCTAATAAAGTGTGGGACCCACACTTTTATTACGATCTTTTAGTTTTACTTTGTTTTGGATGTTTCAGTTATTCCAAACCCGATTCTCATCAAATAAACTTTTGAATTCCTCTTAAAATGGTATGCTCTGTACTAGTGTTTTCTTGGTATCTCACAAAAAGTTAAAAGCCCAATTCTCATCTCCACCAGTACTGTACCATTCCTTTAACATTCTTTACACTGGAAGTTCCGTTGTTACTCCTTCAGGTAAAGTGATAAAATAAAGAAGAAATCAATTAGAGTTGAGCTATGTGAGAGTGCAACAAAACGCTCTTCATGTTTGTTGTCAGCTTGAAGTTCCTTTGCGCAAACGTTTGTCCGATATTTATCCCTACCTGCTCCAAACCTTTAGATAAATATTTGACATTTCAAAACTTTTCGTGAATTAGTTGTTGCGACACTCTGGTTAAGCTTCGGGCAAGCTGTCTCCACAGGTTGTCGAAAGGAACCATTATAACTGAATCCTGTTTGTAGGTTGTTTACAAGCAGGCTAACAAAATGCAGGGTTATCTATAGAAAAGTATAATCATTTGGATCAGCGACACTATTCGTATGTGCTATTAATGGTGAGCATTGTCAGTCTGTTTGTACCCCATGCACCATCAAAATTGAAAGCGGGCCAAAGTAACAATAATCAGGTATACAGTGGACTCCCATTATAACGAAGTGCTCGGGACCTGCTGTTTTCTTTCGTTATATCGAAATTCGTTACAACCTAACATAAATAAATATAGCGAGGATAATAAACAGCCTGAATTTTTATTTCGTTGTAATCGGAATTTCGTTATAAAAGTGTTCGTAACGGGAGTGCACTGTACATGTACCTGCCCAGAATCTCCCGGCAGAATCACACTTTCCGTCGTTGAATTTTGTTGATGGTGGAAGGTCCAAAGAGGCGACCGTTTCGAAGTGTCCATTCTCCCAGTCCACGAACCCAATTCGGCTCTCGCTAGCTGCAAGGGTTTTCCCGCTCACTGTGGGCACAACAGCCCCAATCGCCTTACCTGTCGTCATGGTAACAGAATGAGGGAATCAACCCAGAATGCAGATACATGTATATCAACAAGACACGTCAAACAAGTTTGGGAAAATCTGATAATCTTTTAAAAACAAAAAGATAATTTACGCGAGGCCATTCCTGGATGATAAGGTTCGTGATGTCCTGGTTATGGAACGTTTTGAAGAAAACTTTTAAAGGGGATATTAAGTAAAAAAAAAAAAAAAAAAAAGTTAGTCTGAAACAAAAGAGAGTAAAATCTTAAGACTTCAACGGCAAGAATATGACTGAAGTCGGACGAAAAATTACACGTAGGAAGTTATGACACTTTGAACTTTTGCTACTTATATACTACAAAACAGTTCTTGTACAGTGGATGTTTTATGCAAATGAGTGAGCTAACCATTTAATAAAACCTTACAATTTTCCATTGATCATGGAAAAAAAAATGACGAAAATCCCATGTTTCTATTTTCCATTGATCATGGGAAAAAAATGACGAAAATCCCATGTTTCTATGTTTCTGTCGTTGAAGTCTGAAACATGAGGCTATTCCTGGTTGAAAAACTTCAGAGTATAGTGATCAGTTAGATATACCAGGATTTGAGGCTTAGACATAATTGCGTTTGAATAAAAAAATGAATTGAAAAATTTCATGAACAAACATTACGGTAAGATGTGAGGGTATGACATGCTCACTTTGTCACTTGCATATTGACCGTTCAAGAACTGTTTCCTAAAAATTAGCGCACTTCAAAATTTCATAACTTCCTTATTTTTCACCCGATTTCGATCAAAATTTTACCGTTGGACTCGTAATATTTTACTCTTTCTTATCAGATTAATTTATATTCGGAATGGATTTCCCTCATAAAGTATTTCACTTACAATATATTATCAGTTTCTAGCAAAATAAAAGAGCAGTTGGCTCACTTTCTGCAAGAGCCAGAGGGTACTTATCACTGTTAAGATTGATTACAAATGAGGCGTGGGAATGTATGCTTTTCATTCAACAAATAAATTATTTTTTGTGGTATTCTTCTGAACAGCAACTCTCTCCATGATTCACTGGGTATAAAAAAAAAAAAAACATGTCAAAGAAAAGGATATAACGTTACATGCATCTTCGGAATAACAAATTTCATCCCATTATCGGATTACCGAACCTCGGGAAAACGAATATTATTTCATATTCAGGTTAAAGAACCTTCGGAATAACGAACATTTCCGAATAACAAATTGCCACCCTCCGATATCCTGCAATTCCTCGGAGCCTATATACATAACTCGAATCTGGGGCCCGTTGCATAAAAGTTACAATTACGGTAACTTTGCCATCCAATGGTAACTTCCGTGGAATTCTTGATTTTGATTGGCTGTGGAGTATTGTTGCCATGGTAATGACCATCGGATGGCAAAGTTTCCATAATAGATGGCAAAGTTACTGTAATTGTAATTTTTATGCAACGGGCCCCTGGCACTCTAAGGGTAACAGTGACAAACATGCATAATTCTAACTCTCACCGATGTTAACACTCTGTCTCTCTCCCGAGGATGGGTCGTATCGGTAGATTGTGTTGCCAAGGATATCTATGTAGAGAAGCGTGTTTGTGACGTCATCCCAGTGAGGTCCCTCCAGAACTTGCCCAACGTTCTCCTGAACCACCTCGACGGACATGGCGAATGACTCCGACGACGATCACGGAATTGACTTCACCTGTGATGTTCCTTCTGTCTGACCCTACTATAAATGAGCAGAGAAGTAGGGAGAGTCAAAAGCTCGTGACAGTCAAACCTGCCATAGCTCCTGCCTATATAAACTCTTAAGTCAATGCCCGCCAATAGAAAAGTCATGTTGAAGACCCTGTCTATGCGGCCACCTCTCTACAACAACCACTTTTTCGTCTTCCTTAGGTGGCTGCTATACTAGTATACATGTTTGACTGTGTGTGTTTGTGTGTGTGTGTGTACGTGTGCGTGTGTGTGTGTGTGTGTTTTGCATACAGCCCATGAGTCATGAGCCCAACAGCTCAAAACTACACAAAAAGCGTACCAGCTCGACGTTAGGCAATAATCGAGGTCCATAAGTCCGACACTAATTGTATAGGCACACAAGGCCAATGAGTTTGAGAATATAGGTTAAAAAAAAAGGCCAACGAAACCAACACTAATAATTATGATACAATGCCTAATGATTAAATAAAGATTACACTGGTATTAAAATACAAACAAAACGGTCTTTACTTGACACGAAGAATATAGGCCTCGTACAGTGTGAAAAGTCAGATAGCTAATCTAGTTCTCTAAAGCTGCATTTCGAATCAATTAACTCGTACCAATCGAGGGGAAGGAATAAGTAGGCCTACATTACCTTGAAGGTATGTTAAAAATCAGACCTCACATCAGGAACGGTAATTGGATAAATAATGTCCTGTGCATTCTTCTGTACAATTATGTCGGTCCTACTACATTCGCGATGTGTACAGAGAGCGAAGTTTGATCAGAGAGGTGTGCATAGGAGCGGAATCCTTGTAATGTTTTGTCCAAATAAAATATGTACGAGCGTAAGGTTCTGTAGCATGGCAATTGAATACTTTAACAGCCGCCGTCACTGGCGTTGTGGCTCTATATCCCGCTCTACGTAGAAGCCGCTCTTCCATAATTATAGTTTGGATATAATATGGAGATCAAACAAGAGTTTCTAGATTTTTGTACAATTTTCAGACGAAATGATAAAATCATGAAAGGATCTTGGTGGAATGTGTACGGAACAAATCCTTCAATTTTCCTCAAATCTTCTTACTAATACCCCAGGACTGACAAAGGAATATCAGTATATTTATAGGGTCCTATGCCATAAAAAGTTTATAATCAGCCATTTTGCAAACAAGTGTGCATTACTTTGTTCGCCAGGTTTAGCACTTAAATCTTAAATCTTTCAGATTAAGTTTTGGCTAAATATACTGATATATATATATATATATATATATATATATATATATAATGGTATTATCATCCGCGTGTTGGAATAAGAGCATGAAGACGATGAAGACAAACAAGTTGACATAATGCATTAGAATCCAACTTCATTTATTTGTGAACCAAATTTTCGACCCTTGCACGGATCTTCCTCAGGGTAACAGTGATATTTGTATTTGAAGCTCAGCACAGATAAATAATAATAATAACAAAGAAACGCGCCTGGTTGTCAGCTTAGAGTTTGAGCTAGGTTAGCAACCAACACGCACGGTTGTTAGCTTAAAATTTGCGCTATCTTCATGAGTGCAAACTTCACAAACTTCCTAAATTGGTAGCTAGTGTGACTGACTGTAATGAGAATGATGCGCAAGAAGTGGTATCAAAAGCAAAAGAGCACCACATTATTCCTCCTGGCAGACCCATTATTTCAAGTGTAAAATGCCTTACGGAGTGTATGTCAGAGTATGTCGACAAAAAACTTCAGACATGCTTACCTAATATCAGAAGTTATGTTAAAGACACCACAGACTTCTTGAACAAGATAAACTCTACCGAAATTACGAAGGGATGCACTCTTGTGACTATGGATGTGAAAAGCTTATATACCAACATACCTCATGAGGAAGGTGTTCAGGCTTTGCAATCCTTCTTGCGTCGTCATTCGGAATATTCTCATGCTGAAATTGACGACTTAGCGACATTGGCAGAATTCATCCTCAAACACAACTATTTCAAGTTTGATGGTGAATATTTTCTTCAAAGCAAAGGTACTGCAATGGGTACAAAAATGGCTCCCGCTTACGCAAACATCTTCATGGCAGAGTTGGAGGAGGACTTTCTCTCAAAATCCCATCTTCAACCCAGTTTGTACCTCCGGTACATAGATGATATTTTCATGATATGGCCACATGATACCAATGACCTCAAATCCTTTCATGAAAGGTTTGATTCACACGATGGTAACATCAAATTCACCATGGAAAGTTCACAAGAGAAAGTCCACTTCGTTGACGTCACGGTCACTCTTTCCCCAAATGGGCAGAAACTCCAAACATCGGTGTACACTAAGCCGACTGACTCCTTCACCTATCTTAATTATAACTCATTCCATCCTACGCACATCAAGGAGTCAATAGTGTACAGCCAACTATTGAGGTACAAAAGAATAACATCCGACCCTCATACCTACGAATCGGATGCACTGCAACTAGGCAGGCATTTCATTGAGCGCGGTTATCCGATCAACTTGATCAAGAAATCCATGGAAAGGGTGAGCCGAAAAAGTAGAGAGGCTCTTCTCGTACAAAAAAGAAAAAACAAAGGGGAAGAAGCAGTCCCCTTTGTCTCCACGTATCACCCGAAAGGTCGCCAACTTGCCCTTACAATCAAGAAAGAGTGGCCCACAATCACGGTCGACGAAAAACTTGCTAAAATCATGCCTAGGGCCCCCCTACATGCACAGAGGCAGCCGCCCAGTCTGAAAAGATTACTGGTGAGGAATCAGCTACCCGGCCCACCTCAACCTAGAGGTAACAAATAATGTGGCAAAACGCGCTGTCAGATATGCACTCACATAATAACGGAGAACTCCGTACAGCTCTCATCTGATTATACCATCTATCCTCCTGCTCACAACTGTGATTCAAGTAACGTTTTGTATTGTTTTCTTTGTAACAAATGCCCTGGAGTAGCCTATATTGGTGAAACAAGTACAAGTTTCAGAATGCGATTCAATAACCACAGATGTACAATCAGGCAACGCCGAACCGGTTTCCCAGTAGCCGAGCATTTCAGCCAAACCGACCATTCCTTAAGTGATTTTAAGATCTGCCTCTTCGGAGGCGGGTATAAATCCGCGGATGAGAGAAAATTGGCTGAACTGCGCGCTATAATTCGTAGCAAGAGTTTTCAGACTGGGCTGAACAGAGACCTGTCATGGCTAGGCAAATATAGTTTCTATAAGTAGTATATCTCTTTGTCTCTGCGCCTCAATTTAGGCCCAATTCGATAAAGTTTACCGGCTATTACTCAAACATGCCTTTAGAATGTTTTATCTGCATATTTTAATCGTTATGCTCTCTTCGGGTTGCTATATGTTTTGCGCGGCTGGTAAACGATCAGTTTGATTTGAAAATGTCTATGTCTTACTATACTTCTTATGCATTTTATGATACATTGTTACGTCATAATTGAATTTAAAGATTTTGCACTCATGAAGAAAACGCAAATTTTGAGCTAACAACCGTGCGTGTTGGTATGTATTTTGCGCGGCTGCATCATATAAACGATCACTTTGATTTTAAAATGTCTATGTCTTACTTCTTATGCATTTTATGATACATTGTTACGTCATAATTGAGTTTAAGGATTTTGCACTCATAAAGATAGCGCAAATTTTGAGCTAACAACCGTGCGTGTTGGTATGTATTTTGCGCGGCTGGTAAACGATCAGTTTGATTTGAAAATGTCTATGTCTTACTTCTTATGCATTTTATGATGCATTGTTACGTCATAATTGAGTTTAAGGATTTTGCACTCATGAAGATAGCGCAAATTTTAAGCTAACAACCGTGCGTGTTGGTTGCTATTAAACCTAGCTCAAACTCTAAGCTGACAACCAGGCGCGTTTCTTTGTTATTATTATTATTTATCTGTGCTGAGCTTCAAATACAAATATCACTGTTACCCTGAGGAAGATCCGTGCAAGGGTCGAAAATTTGGTTTACAAATAAATGAAGTTGGATTCTAATGCATTATGTCAACTTGTTTGTCTTCATCGTCTCTCTCTCTCTCTCTCTCTCTCTCTCTCTATATATATATATATATATATATATATATAAATACGTACTTCTGTGTCTTCTTGAGAAGTATTTTACACGGTTAAAAAGGTACAATTTCGAACTGATTTTTGTTCGCCTGAGCTGTTCCCTGCACATAAAATTATTGCTGCCAAAAATATTGGAACCGTCAAGAATTCCTATCATGCACGCATAATTATACGTACCGACTGAACTTCGAAGAGGATGTATACTGCGGTCACCAATTGCCAATCTACAACAAGTGTCCTTGCCTTCAGTGTAAGTGGCGTAGAGCCTGATCTCACCAAGGAGATACCTCCTTGATCCCACCCAGTAGCTCCTGAGTAGGTCTTCAGTGTACGGAATGTTTGTCGTTTGACGCGGCAGGCTTCAGTACAACGTGATAACCCACAGCAGCTTTTTGATCGCGATGCTAATTCGCATTAAGCATAAAGAAGCTGTTTACACAAAACCGCTTCAGACATGACGCTGCAGCGCTCAGGCGAAATTTCGTCTCAGCATGGAGTTACTTCTACTCTTGTGTTTACCTTGCCTTCTTTTATCTCATCTTTCTCTTATTCATGCCTCAATGCTTCTATCCCCTGTGGCCTCTATCCCATCACTATCTGTTTCTCATTCTATTCATCCACGCCGTTCTACAAAACCTTTCAACCAGACTCATCTATTATTGTCGAAAAGTTGGGTGGAATTATATTCTGAATTTTCTTCTTAATCCAACATCACATTTTTTGTGATGTTGTATGATAAAGAATAAACAATAAACATGTGAAAAGCATGCAATGCAAGTGGCATATAAATTAGGATAGATATATTTTGTTTGTTTGTTTGTTTGTTTTTTGAGGGTGGGCATTTTGGGGTTTGTTTTTTTTTTTGTTTTTTGAAACTAAAATCGCTTCATTCAAAGGCTCATTTCGGGTAATATACAGGAAATGTGTGCAATTACATCTGTACTTATCAAAAGTAAGACAGTTTTTTCCCACGTGCAGACTTATCAATGGGAATAGAGTTATGATTATGAGTACTTAAGTTGATACATTCTTTTATACCATGTGATGCAATACGTTTGTATTAGATATAAACATGTTATATCATACCCGTTGTCATTATTTCTTTCCTCCAAAAACGTTTGAAAAACCGCTCTGAATTTCCTGCGTACATCACAATTGGTTATCAAAAGGCGAAACCCTGTGACGGTCGTTTTTCATTGGTGCCAATACGGTATTGCCCCTTTGCGCGATGTTTATCACTTCTAAAATTAAAGCTTAATCAAGTTTAGATGACCGGACATTTGGGACCCTGCATAACAAAACAAACAAAAAGGAGCTAGACATGGATTTTTAGTTTAGGGCACATTCTTAGATAGCAGACGCTAAGCTTTAAAATGGTGTTTAACTCAATTCAAATGGACTCTCCTAACCTATCTAAATTTATTGTAAAGAATATACACACTCTGGGAAAGTGTAAACTGAGAAAAGAGGCTCTGAAGTACATGGTCTCTTCAAGTGCTTTTAAAGATAATAAAAAGTTTTGGTACCTCAAAAGCTTCCCTGAAATTCCTTGTCTTGGTTTGTGTTTCAGGTTAAAGTACGTTGTCTGTGAGAATTATTCGCCCCAAAGTGCTCTCATGTCTTAGTAATCATGCAATAATGGTTTCGTACCAGAGCCGACGCTGACCAGCGTCGATAAATATTGTACGAAACCACTGACTGCGACCAGCAGCGTGCAGCCCATTGTACGCATAGCTAACTGCAACCAGCAGCCCCATACGCATAGCGTAATGGGGCTTCGCATTGTAGCATTCAGGATCATGACAGAATTAGTATCGCGGGTAAATGTCAACTTAAAATCCAAAAATTTCTTCGATTTGAAGACTTACCAATTAAGTTGAAGTATTGAAAACAGGCTTCGAACAACGTTTGTTTCTGCCAATAGTCCCTTTCTGTTCGAATTGATGACTGAATGTGACTCGGTCGAGAGGACCTTGGGAGAGCTACATACACTGGATACCATGGCCAGCGCATGCGCACACAAACATCTTATCCATTCATGGATTTGAAATTTGTGTGCACAGATGTGTTCGCATGCACTGGCTGTAGTATTCAGTGTACTGTATGTAGCTCTCCTAAGGTCCTGTCGACCGAGTCGCATTCAGTCATCAATTCGAACAGAAAGGGACTATAGGCAGAACCAAACGTTGCCCGAAGCCTGTTTTCAATACTTCAAGTTAATTGGTAAGTCTTCAAGTTGAAGAATTTATGGGATTTTAAGTTGACATTTACCCTGCGATACTAAATCTGTCATGATCCTGAATGCTACAATGCGAAGCTCGATTACGCTATGCGTATGGGACTGCTGGTCGCTATGTGTATGGGGCTGCTGATCGCAGTTAATTGCATGATTACTAAGACATGAGAGCACTTTGGGGCGAGTAAGTCTCACAGTGTTAGTTATATGAAAGGTACTTTAACCTGAAACACAAACTAAGACAAGGAAATTCAAGGACACTTTTGAGGTACCAAAACTTTTTATTATCTTTAACCTTACCAAACCACGATATAGCTGGCAATGTATGGGACAAAAACAGGATGTAAACCACTGGAGCGACAACAATGAAGGGATTATCAGATTAAGCTGAATTTAAGCAGGATCTATTAACACACTGCCTATGATGACTGCTAAGTTTCAAAGCAGTAGAATTAGTCTTTCACAAGCTATTAGACAAGAATGTGCAAGGGATTTTCAAGAATTAAGAAAAAGGGCCTCCAACATACCTTATCTCACTATTTGACAGCAAATAGGGTTGTAGAAAAATTGCCGAAAACACACTTTCCCATTCATATTACGATCCCACACTTATAAGGAATAATGTAGAAGAAAGAATATAAAAAACAAACAAACTAAAGACTGACTTGGTCGACCCTTTTCACCTTTTTTAATTCCTCATGTAAAATTAAGGGGTGCAAATTTGTGTTTGTTTTGCGATGCACGGTCACATTTATAGGAATGGATCACAATTCATATCATATCAAAGGGATAAAGACTGCATCACACGCCGATCCCGTAGTATAATGTTTCTCCCATTTCACCTTCCCTATAAAGAGCTTTGTGCTTCTGCAAGATAATAGTTAGGTCATTTCTTTTTTCCCTGAGAGGTGTCAGAAATGTTTGAGCAGAGAAAGGAAGAGACCCTAAAACTGCCATAAACGAACACATTGCCGTGGAAGATCTTGACATTGCATGTACTTCTGTACTATCCATTTTCTCAGCGTACATGTATTACACGTACTATAAAACCACGCCATTGTTAGAGCGATAGGATATCGCCGAGAAGGAATAGTTAATGTATTAACACTCTAAAGATCATGAAAAATCCATGGATTAAATCCAAATTAAGTTCCATTATAATTCAAGAACCCGTTGTAATTGTAGACAACCACTTTATCCCAAAAACGACTGCACTTGATTAAAAACGACTGGCTTTCAACGGTTTATTTCTATATACATTGCAATGTGCAAAACATAATGTCGAAAATAAACGCATGTAAAACACAGGAAGCTATTATCGGATAATTAAATTAGCGTTGAAGTCACATAAGCCATCTCGCCCCCCCCCCCCTGCTTGTACGTATATAATGTTACTTGAATCACAGCACAACGACTTTGTAATCAGACGCAATCTTGGCTATGTATATTGGATCAAAGAAAAACTCTTGCAACGAAGTATTGTTTGTTTGTATATTTGATTTTATTCATCACGGGATAAGATGCTTTTTTTTTCAGAGAAGACATGAATATAATGTGACAACCATCAAGAAAAAAAAGCACAACATAACAATGAACAAATCACTTAATTCAAACTAAAAAAAAAAAACCCGCAAATTAAAGTACATTTCAACATAATTATATGACACAAGCTAAATAAAAAAGAACAAACAAAGAGCGAGAGAGAAAGTGAGAGAGATGAAAATTTGCCTAACACAAAATGCAACGAAAAAAGGTGAAAACCATGCATGCAGTGACGCATAACTTATTCAAGTTATTGCAGTACTGGTATAGGCCTATATCATGTACGTGTGTATAGCGAATTGTATAAAATAGCACCGTGCACTGTAGAGGCAAATTATACGTCATATCCATGCTAACTCAAATTTTGATGTAATGTTCTTTCGAAAGCTTTTTGCTAATTACTCTTTCGCGGGGTGATTAGGGAATATCTAAGCACTTGAGTAAATGCACCCAAAGTTCTTGAGATTTCTCACAGGTTTGTGAAGTATTATCAAATTTACAGTATTTATCTCTTTCAATCTCTCTCTGTTCGTTTCCTCTTTTTGTGTATATGGAAGATGCATGAAGGTAGTAAAGTGATTTGATTTTTTGAAAATCAAGAAATCATGAGTTTTCTTTTTCAGTTGGTCCTTAATCAATTATTGGTTTCACGCTAGTAAATTTGTAAGAGATTGTTTACAAAAACGATTGTCTACAAGTTAGAAATAGCATGAGTCTTTTTCGAAAATATTAGTTTATTTGGCAGTTTAACTTATCAGACTTTTAACCACACGTGCCCATCCACATTGCCATTGACATTACACATCCTTGTACGGTTGACCCTTAACCCCTTTGACCCCTAACCCCGTGACCCGGAAGAGGGACCCCGCCTTGTCCTGTTTCTTCAGCTCCTCCTCGGTGAGAGTCACTTTACCCGTGGTCACGTAGAGTTCGTCGAGCCCGGCCCCACCCCAACAGCAGCTTGTGATAATGGTGACTGGCAGGGTGACAGTACGAAGTTTTTCACCTGGCAGATCGAAAATCACAAATGTGATTTCCCATCATAAAAGCCACCAAAATACCGCTAGATGACACTTTGGATTTTTATTTTTCTAGGTGAAGATCAAGCCTTCAAATTGTCATTCTCATCTGAAGCTTTCAATATTCAATTCAATTCAAATCCAATTCGAAATTATTTTGTTTCCATATAAAGTAATACAAAGTAATATACATAACGCTTACATGAGTATATAATATCGAAAGGAACATTGAATCACGCAAGTTTCAACAAAACATGAATACAATTATTATAATGATATCAACTCTGGTTTGGATAAATAAACAAGAAAGCAATGCAATTGTAATTTTATATAACTCTACACGGAAAAGAGGAATTCACAAGAAAAGCATAGCTTGTAAAATTTGTGAATTCCCGTAGAAGGGTTTAAGGGCATCTCAAGATCCGTCAAGGTCTTCATGTATAAAATTTTGATATCCTGATATCGGGCGACATTATCGGAAAATAAAAAAAGGACTATGACAAGTACAAGGATAAAAGCAGGGACGGAACAGACAGAAAAACAAAACTAAAGATAGGTATGACAAAGAAAGGGCGGAAACAAAACGAGACAATGTCTACATTCAGTTATCTGGAAAGGTCACCAAGGCATGAGGAAGAACTTAATATTCTATACAAATTTGGCTTAAAACACAAACTCTTAATGATTTAAAAAATACCCATTATTAATTTATTTACTTTTAAATGAAAATAACAATTTTTTTAAATCTGTTTGTTTGCTTGTTTACGTGAGGATGACAAAAGAAATTTTTGTCAGTTTTGATTGTTCTTATACTTTCTTACACTTTTTTTTTGGGGGGGGGGTGAGGTAAAGAGAAAATTCTTATGAAATAATTATAAAAGAGCATGTAATTCCAAGAGGGCTTCAACGTTTATTTGATGCAAAATAAGTTTTGAAATAGCTGAGGTATCCAAAACAGAGTAATTCAGATTAAAGGTGGAACCCTCCTTTTATTCGGATGGCTTTGTTTTAATTTGTTTTTGGATGTCTTTGCCAATCCAAAACCGATTTGCATGTAACAAACTTGGATTTCCTCTTAGAATGGTATGCTGTATAACTATTTCTTAATTTGGTTCTTGGTATATTACAAAACGTTAAAAGCCCAATCCTTATTGCCACCAGTACGACACCATCCCTGTAATAACTTAGTAGTTTAAGCTGAATCTTGGTACACGGATTTATTACAATCATGCTTTTCAGGATTGAGTCAGAATATCAAAAATACGAACTTATTCCTCTTCCCGCTGCCGACCCTTCCCGAGACAGGTAAAATAATTATCGGTTTTCTCCCTGATATCACATGCTATTTACTTCTGCTGGCATTCAGTGTATGCCAAACTGAATTTATTACCAGTGAGATACTTACTATTTTCTACTGACATTTAGTCAATGCCAAACTGAAACTATCACCCGAGATACCAACCTGTTCTGGGGTTATAGCGAATCACACTACCGCTACGGAAAATGGCCACCCAGAGCATGTCCTCGCTGTCGATACACATACCGTCCGGGAATCCAGTCGACTCGGGAATGGTGATGACCCGTCGACGGTTACCTGAGCACGGAGTTATGTGTGGAAGAACATCATTATTTCATTAGGAAAAATACAAGGAGACATCCATTTAACGAATCATGACTACGTGCATATAGTCACCATCTCTGCAAACTGAAATGTATTATTTTCAAAATTTAAGAAGAAATTAACCATTCAAGGTTTGCATGATTTGTCTTCCCTATTTCCGTGTAATGGGTAAAAGAAAGTTTAGCTGGGAGTGAAATAGGACGGTAGGATAGAAACAATAATCAAAGTACGTCCTCAAACAGGAACTGTATTAAATATTATAGACATGATGATACTTATTCAAAACAAAGTATAAGAAACAGGAGATTGCAATAGAGGAGGTATTCATTTCACCTTGACTTTGATAACAGAACCATATACTTGTCGAAAAAGGAAAATTATTACAGCTTTCTCACCGCAAGAAACTAACATCACCATTTTAATAATCATTATCAACATTGATCAGCATCTCCATTGTAACCGTTATCGTCATCTTCTTCCCCTCTGTATTATCATCATCATTGTCATGATCTAAGAAAAAACTCACTAATATTTCCAGTCTTGATGTTGTAATCGAACGCGTCCACACCGAACGAGAGTGAGTCGATGTAGTACATGGTCGAGTGGTCAGCTGTCCACGCCAGACCGTTCGAGATGGCCACCTGAATGGTGGACAAGATGAAGATGTAGCAAAAGAGTGTGACTGAGGATTCCTTACCGCAAATCAATCTGCCCGTCGCAGTATCGAAGATTCCCAACCTCAACACTCCACCTATCTTTCCTTCTATCTCCACCCATTTGTATAATATCTATCTATCTATCTATTGATCTATCTATTGATCTATCTATTGATCTATTGATCTATTGATCTATCTATCTATCTATCTATCTATCTGTATTTATCTATCTATCTATCTATCTATCTATCTCTCTCTCTCTCTCTCTCTCTCTATCTATCTATCTTTCTATTTATCTATAACTTACATTTTGCACATGGGTAGTTAGCTTACTATCGACACCCAGACAGTAGAGGGAGCCCCGTCGTGGATAGTCAGCAGCTCCAGAACCCGTTTCTCCGAATGCCATCGTACCTGAAACAACATTAAAAAAAGGTCATTGCCCGTTCCAACAATACTCCAAAATGACTACGGCAGCGAGACAAGAAATATTTGTCCAATTGAAACTGGGAATCGATAAGGGCTTTGGCAAAATTTTGGCAATGAGATAAGGATTGAAATTGTAAGAACTAATGTCAAGGTATTAACCTCCCTTGTTGTGAAAAATGTTTAGGCGACATTGTATTAACTTCATTCAGTCTGGAAATCTCAAACTGTAAAACGAATCCTTTTGGGAGCTTTAAAGGCGTACGAATTCAAAATATTTTTCCTTGTTTGAGACTCTTTAACATTAAATACACTGAAAATTCTGATGTGACTTCTTCAGGTAAAGTAATAAAGAAAAAGAAATCAAGTACAGTTGAGCTATGTGACAGTATATTAAAAAGGAGTTCATGTTTGTTGTCAGCTGGTGGTCCCTTTGCGCTAACGTTTGTCCGATATCTATCTCCACCTACTCCAAACCTTTAGCTATATATCTCAATACTTTACATGAATTAGTTGTTGCGACACGAGTTAAACTTCGGGGAAGCTTTCTGAACAGGTTGTCGAAAGCAACCATTATTACTAAATTCTGTTTGGAATATTAGGTTATTTATGAGCACGCTTACAAACAGAATGCGAGGTTATCGATCAGTGTCGATAGAAAAGTATAATCATTTGAATCAGAGACACCATTCGTATCTGTTATCAATAGTGAGCATTGTTAGTCTGAACTGCAGAAAGAGCGGTGTAACACCATGGGTGTTAAATCTAACACCGATCAAATGTCAGTAGAGGACCATACCGACAGGACCTGGTGTAGAACGTATGTTTTGATGGTGTTGAATAATATTTACATGGCACTTCCTGGTGTTAATTTGGCACTGTAGCTGGTGATATTTGGACACAGCGCTGGTGTTATTTCAACGGTGACACTACATGTATCTTGATTTGATACTGCTGGTGTTAATGTCAATGGTATACCACCAGCCCAGCTTCAATAGGAGACCACACCAACTGGCACTACTGTGGTGTAGAACTTTTTTTTTTCAAAAATCAAATACTTTATCTGAAAGCTCTTGTCCGTCTTATTGAAGTTCAAAACCAACAAGAAAAAAAAAAACACAGTGATTAATTACCTACCTTAAAATCATTTTGAAGTGACACCCGGAGATGTTAATTTAACACCACAAATGAACACCGAAAATTTAATATCAGCTCGGTGTTTCATATCATCATACACCCGATTTTTTTGCAGTATGCCTGTACTCATTCATCGTCAAAATTGACAACAGGCAACAATAATCGCTAACACACCTGCCCAAAATCTTCCGGCAGGATCACACTTTCCGTCGTTGAATCTGGTGAATGGTGGAAGGTCTGCAGAGGCGACCGCTTCGACGTCTCCACTCTCCCAATCCACGAACCCGATTCGGCTCTCACTAGCTGCAAGGGTTTTCCCGCTCACTGTGGGCACAACAGACCCAACCGCCTTACCTGTCGTCATGGTAACAGCATCAGGGAAAATCAATCCAGAATGCAGACATATCACTAAAATACGTCGGTCAAATTTAGGGGAAATCCCACAATCTGCTAAAAAGATAATAAAAGAAAAAAAGTATGATCAAATGCACGCTCGATCATGTCTAGAAATAAGGCTGCAATAGTTCGAGATGTCCCGGTAATAAAACGTTTTGAAGAAAACATTGAAATTACTCCACGTAAAAAAAAATAAATAAAATAAAAATAAAATATATATATATATATATATATATATATAATATATTCAGCCTGAATTAATGAAAGGGGAGGTATAATTGAACTTTCTGCAAGAGGTAGGGGATAGTATCACTCTAAAGATCGATTACCAATGAGTCGAGGGAATGTACACTTTTTATTAAACAAATTAATGAATATGAATTTTGTGGTACACATATTCTTCAGAATAGCAACTCACTCCTTGATACACTGGAAATAAAATACATGGCAAAGAAAACGACATAACGTACACGTATTTTTGGAATCACGAATTTTTTTACATTATCAGATTAACGAAGTTCCGGAAAACGAATCTTATTTCATTTTCAGGTTAAAGAACCTTCGGAGTAACGAACATTTCCGAATAACGAATTGTAACCCTCAGGTATCTTGCAATTCATTGGCCTGAATCCGGTACTCTAAAGGTTAAAAGTGACAAACGTATAATTCTAACTCTCACCGATGTTAACACTCTGTCTCTCTCCCGAGGATGGGTCGTATCGGTAGATTGTGTTGCCAAGGATATCTATGTAGAGGAGCGTGTTTGTGACGTCATCCCAGTGAGGTCCCTCCAGAAGTTTCCCAACGTTCTCCTGAACCACTTCGACGGACATGGCGAATGACTCCGACGACGACCACGGAACTGACTTGGTATGATGTTCCTTCTGTCAGACCCTTCATACGGGGAGAAAGATATGGAGAGTCAAAAGCTCGTAACCTTCTTATACAGTCAAACCTGCCATAGCGACCATTTTTTTGTCCATAGCGGCCTCCTGGCTATACAGACACTCGACATTCGGCAAACAGTTGAGGTCCATAAGTTAGGCACTAGGCTAACAAGGCCAATGGCTTCGAGAATACAGGGGAAATAATTCCAACGAGCCAACACTGAGTGTAAGCAATGCCTAATGATTAAACAAAGATTACACAGGGAGGGGGGGGGGGGGGGTCATAAATCTGTTCTTAAAGTTACGAACGACTTAAGAACGACTGGTGATCAGTTCTAGTGTGCTATACTTAACAGAATTTCAATAGTCCTGCACAAGAACTGATCACCTGTCGTTCTTAAGACGTTCGTAATTTTACGAACAGCTTCATGATTGAAACACCCCCTGGTCTATTAAATACAAACATAATGATAGTTAACACGAGGGATAGGCCTCGTACAGCGTGACAAAGTTAGATCGCTAATCTCGTTCTCTAAAGCTGCATTTCGATACAATAACTCGTACCAATCGAGGGGGAGGTTGAAGTACATTACATTGAACAAGGCAGATCCAGGAATTCCGTAAAGAGGGGTGCGTTTACAAAATTAAAGGGGACGCATGCACTCCTCCCCCTTTTTCTTTCATATCTTTTGTTTCAACAACAACACAAAAAGGGGGAGGGGGCGTGCGCCCGATATACGGTCTTCCCTGGATCCACCACTGTTGTACCAAGAACGATAATCGGATATATAATGTCCTGTGTATTCTTCTATACAATTATTATGGAGGCCCTAATGCATTCGTGATGTGTACAGAGAGCAAAGTTTGATCGGAGAGGTTTAAATAGAGGAGCGGAATCCCTGTAAGGTACTGTGCTAAGATTTAAATGTAGGTTCTATAGCGTTGCAATTGAATGCTTGTCATGTCACCGCTTTGGGGCTCTGTCCCGCTCTATACTACGCACGAAACCGCTCTTCCATATAGTTTGGATATGGAGACCAAACAAGCGGTTCTAGATTTTTAAAATTCTCATCTGTATTTCAGAAGAAATGCCAAAATCATGAAAGGATCGTGCTGGAATGTGTACGGAATAAATCCTTCATTTTTCCCTCAAATCACGATAGACAGACAAAGGAATATCAGTATAGGGTCCTACTAGTATGCCATAAAAAGTTTATATTCAACCATCTTGGGCACGAGTGTGCATTACTTTGTTCGCCATCAGTTTTAGCACTTGTTTAGGCCTACTTCTGTGTCTTCTTGAAAAGTATAAATTTTTACATGGTTAAAAAGGAACAATTCTGAACTAATTTTTGCTCGCCTGACCTGTTCCCTGCACACAAAATATTGCTGCCAAAAATATTGAAACTGTCAAGAATTCCTACCATGCACGCATAATATTTATACGTACCGACTGTACTTCGGAGAGGCGTACAAGGATGTACACTGCGGTCTCCAATTGCTAATCTTCAAGTGTATGTGGCCTTCAATGCAAGTGGTATAGAGCCTGGTCTCACCTAGTAGCTCCTGAGTAGGTCTTCGGTGTACGGAATGTTTATCGTTTGACGAGGCAAGCTTTAGTACAAACAACCCACGAAAGTTTTTCGATCGCGATGCTATTTCGCATTAAGCATAAAGAAGCTAAGCTGTTTACACAAAAACGCTTCAAACATAACGCAGCGCTCAAAGGTGAAATTTCGTCTCGGCATGGAGTTACTTCTACCCTCGTGCTTATCTTGCCCTTTTTATCTCATCTTTCTCTCATTCATGCTTCAATGGGCCGGATGCGTAAACGCTAGCAATTGTTTGTGCTAGCTTTTTATTCGAATCCGTATGCATAAAAACAAGCAATTGCTTGCAAGCAGAAGCTTTTGCTAGCAAGCACACATTACGCAATTGCTTGCTGCCCGCAAGCAATAGCTTAGAGACCAAGCATTTGCTTAAAAACGTATGCATAAATCATACCTTTTGTTAGTGTTCTTGCTAACAATAATTGCTTACGATTTTCCAAGCTCTGTAAAATGAGCTTGAGCTTTTGCTTAACTGGGATGTCCCCTTTTAAGTATGATTTTTACATTCATGAAAGAAAGACCACACTTGTACAGGAGTAGTATAAATCTACAAGAAATTACTCCTGAGTAGTGTAAGAAAGTTTTTCATTTCTACAACGGGAATGTCCATTGGTTAGCATGCAAACTGTGATGCAAAACAAGTAGGACGTCTGACATCGGTGAAGAGCAAAGAGACCTCTCTCCACGTGCGATCTGACAGATCAGGGCTACTGTTCGCAGTGATGAGAATCAGCCAGTGTGTGTATAGATGTGTGTGTGTGTGTGCATTTATGAGTGTCATGAGTGAAATTTTCATAGCTCTTCTGCTATGTCAGGAAATGTTTCCGCACACATATGACCTTTCAAAGGCATGTTGCCACACTCGCCTTTGTTCTTGTGTTCGCACAGGCGTGACGTCCCTTTTGTGGAAAACGCAAGCAATTCGGTGGATTCCATATACGGTGCGCCACCTATCGGTTGTAGAGGACAGGCCGATTTTCAACTTTGGGGTCGACATCGCGCTAGCTAGCTATGCAGCTATACATAGAGCGCGAGCTACGCTGCAGCGCAGTAGACACTATATAGCTGCATGCGCAATGCACTGTTTACTGTACAGTAACTGTACTGGCCTAGCGCCTGGCGATCGGTATCAAACAATGTGATTGGACCCCAGAAAGGCTAGCAAGCTTCAAAAAAGATGATGGCTACCTTATGTTCTCATGTTTAAGGACAATCACGTTGAAGATGTCCATATGGGACACATCCAGAATCACCCAGACCACATTTACATCAAGGCAACTGTGAAGCCTGAGCAGCGTCAAATGGCAGAACGGTACGCTACATGCATGACATGGGTACTACTCACGACAGACGCTTTAGTCCATTCTGCTGGCTGTGGATGTGTTGCAGCGTAAGTTTGCTTTTTCTGTGATTTGTTGATTTTGTCGTTACTCATGTTAGGGCCTAACTTCAGGCCAACCTGCCCGGGCGCCCGTCCGCCCGTCGCGGCCGGCTGAGCTGAGCTGCGCTGCTGCATGTGCATACAGCATGCATATAATGCGAGTACAGTAATTTTGATGTCGACTTTTTCCCATGAGGCATTGCGGATTTCGGCCTGTCCGCTACAACCGATAGGTGGCGCACCGTATATGGAATCCACCGAATTGCTTGTGCGGGACAAGCAAAAGGTATGAGCTCAAGCAAAAGGTTATGCATATGGATCTATTAAAGCAATTGCTTGAGCAAGACCATCTGCTAAACGAGATTGTGCTTTTGCTTGAAGCAATTGCTTACAAGCAATTGCTTGTTTTATGCATTCGGCCTAATGTTTTTACACTGTAAAAACATCGGTGTTAGATTTAACACCACGGGTGTTAAATCTAACACCGATCAAACTTCAATAAAGGACCACACCCACAGGTGTTGAAAATGCACTGTGATGGTGTTGAAAAGTGTTCACTTGACACTTCGTGGTGTTAATTTGACACTGTACCTGGTGTTATTTTGACACTGTACTGGTGTTAATTCAAAAATGACACCACATGGTGTTGATTTGATATTTGTTGGTGTTAATATCAATGGTTTAACACCCGTCCACAGCTTCAATAAGAGACCACACCAGCTGGTGTTACTTTGGTGTAAATTTGTTTTCACATTTTTTCCAAAATCTAGTATTTTAATGTAAAATTCTTGATCGTCTTGTTTAAATTAAAAATCAACAAGAAGTGCAGTTACCAAGAAACTCTTCAAAAAACAGTTTAAAATTTGGAAATGACACCCGGAGGTGTTAATTTAACACCATAATTGAGCACCGAAAATTTAACACCAGCTCGGTGTTCACTATTTAACACCGGACTTTTTGCAGTGTATCCCATGCGGCCTTTATCCCCTCACTATCTGTTTCTCATTCTGCTTATTTTCGCCGTCCTACAAAACCTTTCAACCAGACTCATCTATTATTGTCGAAAAGTTGGGTGGAATCATCTTCTGAATTTTCTTCTTAATCCAACAACAGTAGCACCGTATTTTGTGGTGATGTTGTTTGATAAAGAATAAACAATCAACATCGGTGAAAAGCATGCCATGCAAGTGGCTATTACCTAACCAGAAATTAGGATATAGTACATGTACTATTTTTGGGGAGGGGGCTTTTTTGGGGGGGTTTCTTTTTTTCTTGAAACTGAAATCGTTTCATTCAAAGATACATTTTTGGTAATATACAGGAAATGTGATAGGATCGCCTTAGAACGAATATTCAATGTATTCACTCTTTAAAGACCATGAAGCATGCATGGCATGGATTAAATCCAAATCAAGTTCCCTCGTTATTCAAGAACCGACTGTGTAGACAACCACTTCGTACCCAAAACGATTGCAAGTTATAAAAAAAACAACAAAAAACTGGCTTGCAAGGCTTTATTTCTATACATAATGTGCAAAACATCATGTTTGAGTCGGAAATAGACTCATGTAAAACACAGGAATGTAGAATATGTTAATTAGCGTCAAAGTCAAAAACACACTAGTCTGTATCTTACAAAACATAATGAAATTATACCTTATCCCCCTCCATATATTAGCACGTAAATCATGTTACTTAAATCATAGCATAACATCTTCGTAATCAGATGCGATCTTGGATATGTATATTAGGCCAAAGGAAAACTATTGCAAAGAAAATATTGCTTGTTTGTATATTTGATTTTATTCATCACGGGATAAGATGCTTTTTTTTTTCAGAGTAGACATGAATATAATGTGACAATCATCAAGAACAAAAAGCACAACGCAACAATGAGCAAATCACTCAATTCAAATATAAAACACAAAGTGTACAGTAATAAACCATATTTCCATATAAATGACGAAAACTAGATAAAAAAAGAGCAAACAAAGACAGAGAGAAAGCGTGAGAGATGAAAATTTACCTAACACAACATGCTACAAGAGAAGGTAAAAACCACACAATGGCGAGTAACTTATGCAAGCTATTGCAGTACATGTACATGACATTGTATAAATAGCGTTGCACCGTACAATTTAGAGGCAAAATTACCTCAAATCCATGTTAACCCAATTTCCAATGTAATGTTCTTTCAAAAACTTTTGAATCGCTAATTACTCTAACGTTCTCGGGGTGGTTATGGAATATCCCAGCACTTGAGTAAATGCAACCAAAGTTCATGAGATTTCTCATAGGTTTGTTAAGTATCAAATTGCGTGAATCCCGTAAATTACAGTATTTACCTCTTTCGACCTCTCTGTTCTTTTCCTCTCTTTTTTTTTGTGTGAGGAAGATGAATTGAGGTAGTAAAGCGATTTGAATTTTTGAAAAAAAAAATACCACGAGTTTTTCTTTTTTCATTTTATTTATTCTTAACTAATCATTGGTTTCACGCCAGTAAATTTGTAAGAGATTGATTACAAAAATGATTGTCTTCAAGTAAGAAATTGCAATTTGAGTCTTTTTCGAAAATATTTATTTGGCAGTATGACTTATCAGACTTTTAACCACACTCTCCCATCCACATTGCCATTGGCATCACATATCCTTGTACGGTTGACCCTTAACCCCTTTGACCCCTAACCCCGTGACCCGGAAGAGAGAGCCAGCCTTGTCCTGTGTCTTCAGCTGCTCCGCCGTCAAAGACACTTTAGCCGTGGTCACGTAGAGTTCGTCGAGCCCGGCCCCGCCCCAGCAGCAGCTTGTGATGATGGTGACTGGCAGTTTGACGGTACGGAGTAATTCACCTTGGAGAACAAGTAGTATATTCAATTGAATTGAATTCAATTCAATTCAATACAATTCAAATTATGTCACATCTCTTAAAAATGCACAAACATCTATAGACATATAATTATGTAAAGGCCCTAATATGTACAGAATATGACACGGAGGTATACATAAAACAAAACAAAACAAAACTAAACAAAACTAAACTAAACACAAGCAGTACAAGGAAAGTTACAGTAAAATATAAACACAGTAAAAACAGTAAGAACTGCAGCAGATGTGAGGGAATGACGTGCGATTGTGCATCACAAAACTCACAAGAAGTTGCCAGATAAGATAAATTATCATTCTTTTCACTGAATTCTTTTCTTCGAGTAAAGAGCAAGTCTTAAAATGATGCGTAATTTAAAATTAGAAATTTTCTTACCTATCAAAATGTATGACTGATAGAATTGAACATGACCATGATGACGGACCCCCACTTAAAAAAAAAAAATGAAGTTAGGGGTCTATTATTCAAGTGCACTGTTTATGTATACTCAACTATACATGGGGAAAAAAAGAAGGGTTTGTTTTTCATGGCAAAGACGTAGACGGAGCAATCGGATTCACAACAAGGCTTAACATAAAACTTGATATAAAATCACTTATACAGTGTTCTCGTGCCCAATTCTTAGAAACTTCATACTCCACTTTAATTGTACGTCATCGAAACAAAAGAGTTGTACAGCTAGATATCCCCAGAGAGATTATATAAGGAGTAGATACGTGTACTAGAGTGTTTGATATCCATGCGGTAGCGAGAAAAAAGTTAGGATATCACCTGTTACATATTCGAAGTGCATGATTGTGTTAAAAAAAGCTCCTTGAATATCTAGAAAACTTTCTCTCACTTCAATATATAGAAGTCTTTCAGGTGCTGTCTATGACTTTGCTCCCGACAACTCTGTGTCTCACCAAGATCGGTTTTCTCAGATGACTCTTATCTGCTCATGCGCAGAATGTAACTCCGACCTGGCTTATTCTACTTGCTTTCACTGTATGACAACATAATAGGATCATAAAAATATTACTGTCTATCCGAATGACTAACCTGTATTTGGGTTATACCGGTTCACGCTTCCGGCACCGAAAACTGCCACCCAGAGCATGTCCTCACTGTCGATACACATACCGTCCGGGAATCCAGTTGACTCGGGAATGGTGATGACTCGTCGACGGTTACCTGACCACCGCGATTTGTTCAGGAGAATAACATCAATAAGGAAAAGAATAAGATGACTATACCAAATGGATCATGACCAGCCGCATTTTCATATCACCTTTGCTGACTTGATGTACTATTATTTCAGAATTCGAAGTTGTTGTTGTTGTTGTTTTTTTTGTATGTTTTTCTTCATGTGTGCAAATGGATTTAGTCGGGAGTCAAACAGGGCGGTAGGCCTGGAACGATAATCATAGTACACTTTGTAGTAACCGAAGACGCATTGAAAATTTTAGCTAACTCTATAATGATGATAATGAAAATGATGACATAAAGTGGAAGTAACAATAGCAACGGAAATAATAATAACGTCAAACAATAACGCCAAACTAATGAAACAAGAAAAATGTACGAGAGAGCGTGTTCTTTCCATCTTGGCCGTGACAGTAAAACCATTAATACTTGTCGAGAGGGTAATAGTTTTACGGCATTCTCACCACTATAAACCATTATCAAAGCATTACAATTTCAGCATCAACATCATCATTGTCACTCAATCGTCGTCATACTTTCATTCTCCTCTGTACTACTATCACCATTGTCACCAGTATCATTATGATCAGCATTAATCAGCAATATCATCGTCATCATGGTCATCAGCATTATTATCATCATCAGCAACATCATCATCATTATCATCATCATCATCATTATCATCATCATCATCATCATTATCATCATCATCATCATTATCATCACCAACATCGCCATCGCCAAGAGAGAGGAAACTCACTTATGTCCCCCGTCTTTATATCGTAATCGAACGCATCCACGCCGAAAGAGAGTGAATCGATGTAGTACATTGTGGCATGGTCAGATGTCCACGCCAGACCGTTCGAGATGGTCACCTGGCGGACAAGATGTAAATGCAACGAAACGTATCTAAAAGGATTCGTGGCGTAATAACAATTTGCCTGTCGCAATCTGGTAGATCGGTTGCCGTAAAACTATTGAAAAGCATTCCGGTTAGGTTGATAAAAACAAAAACTCAAACCTCAACAAACAACAAAATTCTTTCAATTTATATCATCGACGTCAAAAGAGTTCAGTATGAGAAAATGTTCAACCAGCGCCATGGACTTGATGGAAGGCTGCTGCATTGCTGTCTATGTAACAACAGTCACATATGCTTGTATCAAATTAATGCCTGCAATGAGTTATTTCTATCGCAACTGATTGACAAATCGCCCTTCATCGACGTAGACTAGCACCGATTACTCTTTTTTTTTCCCAGTACGAGCCCTGGGGAAAAATAAATGTGGGCCTACATAATCTGGTATTAGGGTTTATATTGAAGGGCATTTCTTTTTTGTCAATTAGTCACAATAAAAACAACTCGACGCAAGAATTCATTACTTTGAATAATATACGCAGCATCCGCTGCTAGAAAGAACCAGCAATATGCGGCTATCGGGTGAAAGCTTGGTAATCTAGCAGATACACGACGCAAGTTGAGAAATCAAGAGATCGTTGGTTCGAGTCCAACCCGAGTATGTGTGTCTACGAATATTTTTTTTTCTTTAAATCATGTCTAATGTTAAAACACTTAATAATCGGTGCTTATTTATGTCGATGAATATATTGAAAGGATAATTTCCCACTCAGTTGCAAGAGCAGACTTGCATTTAACACGATACTCCATGCATACATTTTCATTATGACGTGCAAAATTTATTCATAAAAAATACAAATTGACACTCGTATTCTTAATCCCACTCCTATATAGAAAAGAAAAGGTTAAAAAAAGGTAAAAGGTAATAACTTTACGTTTTGCACATGTGTAGATAGTTTATTTTCGCCGTCTAGACGGTAAAGACAGCCCCGTTTGGTCTTGGCAGGTAACTCGGCTCCAGAAGGCGTTACTTCATACCCCATTGTACCTGAAACGGTAAAAATATGATCATTACAAAATCTCGCCCATATCCACAACACCAGTTACATCATATCGCAGGAAGATCAGCCTATTGTGCAAAAACAAACAGAAAAAAAATCAATTAGTTTTCTTCTCAACATGATTGCCCTCAAATCAGCACTGATTTCTCTAGCACCATGACGTCCTTAATTTTCCTGTTGCACATTCTCTCTCTCTCTCTCTCTTGAAATTTTCGTCTTGTTTATTCTTTGTAAAGTATGGGTTAGAAAATAGTGGCAGTTCTCAATGGCAAATACTTAATCCCACCATGTTTGTGGAATGAATATTCACGAGACAAGTTCATTAACTCTTTCTGTTCCTGGGACTTTGGACAATGCTATGGAGTTTTCTGTTCTAACCGGCACTCAAAGTACACAAAGGGATAATCAGCCGCGACGACATAGGTTTCTCTCCTTGATTGTGTGAGAGAAAATTAATATTTTCGAGGACTGCATAATCGCCTATAACGGTTAACAATTACCCTCTTGTTAAGGCGGCTTGCAATCAGCAATGGACTCGCATACGGCGGACGATGGAGCACTGTGTGCGTGTGCTGAAATTTGCAAAAGGCTAGTTGAAATGGGTTTGTATTCTTGTAATCAGTCGCTTATTACGCCTAAACTAGGTCTCTCATTGGCTTGGAGAGTAGTTGACGACCTGGTGACGACTCGGGTCTTGCTATTGAGAAGTCGTCTCCACAACGTCTGTTGGAAACTAGCCTGGTCCCCGAGGAGTCGACAATTTCGGAGACTTTTTCCAATCTCAAATTGGGGGCGGAGCCTTGTTTCGTCAGCGATATGTTTCCGAGTCTCTAAGGCATCTCCGCTATGCCTATACTCGATGTCTTATGAAGACTATCCTGATCTCTGGATAGTCGCTATCGAACATGTTCGACTTTATTTCGGAGACTTCTTCCAATCTGCAGGTGGTCTCCGAAATATATCCTTTGTTGTAGCCAAGTCGCGGGGATCAATTTTGTCCTCGACGTTTTTGAGACGTCTCCACGACCTTGCGGAGACCCATAGCGACCTACCGACGATGTAAAGACGTCGTGGTGACGTCCCTGAGAAGTCCTTGCGATTCCTAGGCCATTTAAGTTGTCACCTTGCTTTGAGACTTTTCGGAAGTCGACTCCGAAAAGAAAGAAAGAAAAAAAAAAAGACTTGCGCTTTGAACAAGAAGAACATTCCAGGGCAACGTCCGAGACGTCTCAAAAAGAGAGAGAGAGAGAGAGAGAGAGAGAGAAAAGAAATCATTCGCCCGGAAGTCGCCAAGGTCACCGCGACGTCGTTGAGTCGTGTCGGAGACGTATTCTCAGACGTGGAGATCTCTACGACGTCTCTACATTGTCACCGGTAGGTTGTAATGGGACTCTGTAAGATCACGGAGACGTCTCAGAGACGTAACTGCAGACAAAATTGGTCCCCGCAACTCGTACCCCTTTCCCGCTGCCCCTCTCGGTGAACCACCGTTGGATTCCCCGGTGAATTCACTGGGGAACCTCTCGGTGAAATTTTCACTGCCGTCGTTTCACACCTACCACTTGCTCTCGGTGAATTTTGTTATGCAACTTTCCCCTAGATGTGTTTTCTGCTCGCACCGCGGCCGATCCCAGCTGAAGTGTGTAATAATGGCGCGATTCGCGCGCTAATTTGAACATGGTCTGGTGGATACTGTACTACAGTGCGTAGTGGTTCGTACTCGTAACTTCTCTATATCACCTCTATCGATCGTAATTCGCATTTTCGGAGGGCCTTCATTTCATTGCTCACAGTGTTGAAATTCGCGATATTTGCAGCTCATTATTGTATACAAAAAAAAAAAGAGAAAAAAAAAATATAGAATGGAATTTGCTATCATTGTGTCACTGATGCTTCTGAATCAACTCGGACTGTTCAGAAACCGAGTGATGTTGCAATCGCAGCAGTATAGTCGGGTACGAAGACGGATGAGACTCATCAGCGTACCAGACTGGAAGAGGAATCAAAGAAGAAGAAGAAGACACGGCAACTCGAGTACACTCTAACTAATCAGCTGTAGTCGTGTGTGTATTTACATGGGTATACACGTATATACGTGTGGATTAATTTGGGAGAGCGCGATAGCTAACGAAAAACGTGCGCATGACCAGAAACAAAACATAAGCTTTGACATAATTTGCATATTTTCCCCGGTGTTTCACCGAGACAACCTTTCACGCTGGGCGTTCCTCGGTGAACCACCGGTGGTTCCCCGGTGAACAATCGGTGTTTACCCAGGACGCTTCTAGGGTAAGAAATGCCCAAAATTTAATCGGTGTTTCATCTAGGCTTCCCCTAGGTTTCAACCGAGATTCCTTTCACACTGCGGGGTTCCCCGGGTGCCCCCGGGGGCACCCGGGGAAGATTTCCTTCAGCGGGAAAGGGGTACAAGCTTCAACTTAGGATATATCTCCGAGACCAGCTGGAGACTGGAAAAACTCTCCGAAATAGTGTCGAACATGTTTGATCGTGACTCCGACGACATCAGGATAGTATCCAGAAGACGTCAAGTACAGGCATATCAGCGGAGACACCTCCACAACCAGCGAGACTAGAGTTGTTACCACACGTAGTCTTAATTCAATGGGGTACCCACTTAAAGTATGCCTGAAAGGTGAATTTGTTTGTAGTATGGTCTTCTTTATCCAGGGTAGCCTCTTCAATGTTGCCACTGTGCTACCACAGGGCCCTGCCATTATTGTTATCCTCGCTCTACCAGGCACCCATTTATACACTTGGGTCGAGAGGGTCGTGGTGGGAAAAACATCTAGTCTAAGGACGTAAGCTTCTGGGCGGGAATCGAAATTTGGTCCTCGGATTGGGAGGCGGGAGTCTTAGCGACTATATGCCACAGCACCCCTACAATAGGTCTACAGTCAGAATTAAATACAGGGTCATCACCAGAAGAAAAAAAAATACATACACAATATATTTACAGCATATCACATACTACCATGTATATCTATTTTTGATGTCGACAGTGCGCAATTCATCCGTCTGCTCATACCCATCATCAAAATTTAAAAGGGGCTAAAACATGCGAGGATAACCATTGTCTACCTGTCCAATATCTCCCGACGGGGTCACACTTTGAGTCGTTGAATCTTGTGAATGGTGGAAGGTCCAAAGAGGCGACCGTTTCGAAGTCTCCACTCTCCCAATCCACGAACCCAACTCGACTGGCACCTGATGCAAGGGTTCGCCCGCTCGCAGTGGGGACGGCAGCCCCTACCGTCTCACCTGTTGTCATGGTAACAGTAAATGGTAATTCAATCCAAATGTCCATACTTGGATTCAATGAACGCATAAACAATTTATAAATATCAGTAGAAAAATGTTATAATTCTACTGGGAGGAAAATCTGGCAATCCACTTAAACGATCGCATGTTAATTGTACCTATGTATATCTATATTTGCTGGAAATTAATGTCATTGAACCTGAAACCTAAACAGTTATAGGGCATATCTTATTTTCATTCTTTTTTAATCAAATCCATGTTGTGTCACATCCCTGGATGATAAGGCTGCATGCAACAGTTGTGATGTCCCAGCAGTAGAGTGTTTTGAAAAAAAAATGACATATCGGCCTAGAGTGCATTTCAATTTCCTACCGTAGTGAAAACGCAGTCGATTTGCCCCATATTATTTGGGAGCTTTAGATTTTAGACACGCGGACGTTCAAAGAGAGAGAGAGAAAAAAAAAACATGATCTGAGCGTGCGCAGTAACTTGATCCGCGCTACTGCGCACGCTCAGATCATGTCTTTTTCTCTTTGAACGTCCGCGCGTCTAAAATCTAAAGGTCCCTATTATCGTACAGGACGCAGATTTAGGGACGGAGGGGGAGGGGTAACTATTGCCAAACAGTACTAACAAGTTATGGGACTTTGTACTTCTCAATAAAGATATGAAACTTTCGTGGAATCCTGTAGAAGAAATAACGGCTACACCCCCATGCTACACTGGAAACAAAAGGCAAAAAGACAGAATAAGAAGAGTGAAAACAAATTACCAAGATAGATAAACAGATATAGATAGATAGATATTGATATAAAGATATGCCTACATAGAACAAAAATACAATACCATTACAGGTAGAAAGATATGGATGTAAAGATACATAGAGGTAGAAGAGAGATAGAGAGAGAGGGATATTGAAGAGGAAAATAACTGAAATGCCCATAAGTTCCGGCAACTTTAAACGTGTCCTGCAATGGCATGGGTATGTCATATGTGATATATTATGAAGAGTTAAGTTTCAAAACAGATCTTTCCATTTCTGTCACTTTGAGATATTTCAGATTTAAGTTGGTGACATTTAAATGAAATAAGTACAGTATACGTAATCATCATAATTAGATCTGTAAAAATAGTCCTTCTTATGTACCGAATTCATAATCATTGAAAGTACGTGATGTACATGTATTCTAAAGAGTTTAGTTGCAAACAAATGTTTGCATATCAATCAGTTTGAGATATTTGAGATTTAAGTTGCTAAAAATATAAGAAATGAGTACAGTATAAGTGATAATCATAATTACATCTTTTAAAATATTACTTCTTCTGTATATATACCGAATACATAATCATTGAAAGTATTCATTTTTTTTCTCTATCTAATAGAATTAACAATGAATTGATAACGTAAATGGCGTTAATCTGTTTTTTAATTCAAATTGTAAATAAACAATCCCACGGATTTTGTATGGAGGGTTTTAATTCTCACCAATGTTGACACTTTTGCTCTGTCCGGAGGCTGGGTCGTATCTGTAGATTGTGTTGCCAAGGATATCTACGTAAAGAAGCGTGTTTGTAACGTCATCCCAGTGAGGTCCCTCCAGCAGGAACCCGACGTTCTCCTGAACCACCTCGACGGACATGGCGGATGACTCGGATGACGATCACGGGTACGGTTCGGATGATGATTTCCCTTGATTCCGTCTGACCCAGACAGATACAGAAATTTAATGGTTGTGCTGTTCAATTTGACTTATTAAGAAACTCCTTTTCATTTTCGTTATTTAAATCACACTGACTCACACCCCAAAACACTAATATAGGCCTATATATGCATAATTCAGGCCACATACAGATGTATGAATATTTTGAACTGTTAGCACCGTTCATTGTTTCGTGGTGTATATTTCACGCAGGACCTCTGCACTTCCTAACTACCTGCATGTCTCCGTGAGATCGATATTTCTCCACACATTTGTTACATGACATTTGGTTCTCTCTTTTCCTTTTAATAGGCCTTCAGTTTATCGCAACAATAGTGACGATCATTTTATAGACTAACTTTCCAGCCTTTACTTTTACAGAGCTTACTAAACTGTACATACGTAATCTACGTACGTCCCTCGGTTGACGTAGCTTCGTACAGGCCCGCGGATGCTTTGAAGACAAAAATCAGTTACAACAAGAAGGAATTACATTTACTTTGATATTGATTTAAGCTTTAGATAGAAGAATAGTAAGTTTAGATGATGGATATACTTAGGCCGGCTACAACATGATATGTCAGAGACAGCTATTCCATTTCCCTCTACAGTCAGCTGCAATTTGAGTCAGCAACTCGTAACAATAAAAAAGAGGGGAGGAAAAATTAAACACTTTGAACTTTTATGAGAAAATCCCACCCTTCGACACGACCAGTAGGCCTAATGTCTACAGTACAGTACAGACAATTGCACCGATAACGTCCCGTATGACATTCTTCTAATATACAATATAGTGTGCTGCACAGAGCAAAGTTCAACCAGGGAGGTGGGAAAGAGACACCCCCGGGAAGACACACTTGGTTCAACAATGGTATTATCATGCATGCGTGTACAAGATAAATGGTTCAACCAGGGAGGTGAAAGGTTCCACCTCCCTGGTTCAACAACGTGTTCTGACAGTCGGGACGTTGATAACTCTTCTTTTCTATATCCTGACATTGACAAGATGTGCTATTAACAGTGGTATATCAATATGGGCCTACTAAATTTAGAAAGACTCTGACGCTGTGCTCTCTGACACAGCATAAGAGATATACACACATTTTCAAGTCATATGCACAGAGGGGTTCTTTTGCTACACGTGGTAATTTCAACTCTAAAGTGTGTCAGGAAATTTGATAAGGCACATGAACCCAGAATCCACCTTGCACATACCGGTATACATACCTAGCTGTAAATGGAAACTACAGACGCTTCCTGTATCCTTCACCCTTTGGCTTGCAGAATGCGTAGATTACCTACGACAGGTCGTCTGTATTCCCACCTCCCTGTCTAAACACACAATTTGTTCAATCGCCGTTTGACCTAGGAAGGTGTCACACCTCCGTGGTTCGTTTGGTTTGAAAGGAGCTACCTAGCACATCAGATTGTGCATGGCATGGACAAAAGGGAACAAAGGCTTGCGGATCGCGCAAACACATTGTGATTTGTGATAGAACGATCAAACCCGCCTCTGCTAGTACGAAGACCTACTCTCCTTTTCCAGAACAGCAGTTTGTTGTGAAAAAGCAACAAACGAATCAATGAAACAATTTGTTTTTCCTATGGTCAATGTGCTTACTTGCACCTGTATCTGGCATGCAAGACATTTTTCCACTAGCAAACTAATTCACATCAACTTAGTGATATTTCATTCAATCAAAATAACATTCGATGAAAGTTGAAAGGTATTATGCTTTACAGCAAATATATCATACCCTATCAATCATGATCAGTAAAGTTATATCAAAAACAATTCTGAAGTTAGTAGGGTCTACATCAAAATTAGTTTTGTTAACAAGAATAGAGTTCTGTAGACGCTAACGCTTTTTAGACAACGCCAATAAGTTAGGCAAAAAAATGATAATACTCAGTAATAATACATGTAATCGTGTTCCGCACATACGCGAGACAGCTGTTTTGCATTGGTGTAAAGTGCCTTGAGCATTTAATCAGAATAGAAAATTGCGCTGTACTAGTAATAGAAATTTCATGTATGTATGTATGTATACACGTACTCGAGTTACACTCAAGTTAATATTTCTCATAGATTTTTTGGCGAAATGTTAATTTATTATATACCATAGGAAAGGTAATTTAATTGGCTATCAACTTAGTAAGTCAATAAAAATGGAAACTTCACGCATGGGTGAACACCTTTGTTTTTCTCTTCCAAGGCACAAAAGTGAAAATTGCAAAATGATCAAGTTGTCATTAACGCGTTATTGCTCCTCAAAGTGACAAAGAGAACGAAAGGCAAATTTAACACAATAAAGAACATGGATTCAGTTGCAAAAATAAACCTATGATCTCTACAACATCTTTAAAGCCTAGAACATCAATAAATTAAAGATAAAAATAATGGAGTAAAATGAAGAATATTCTTTTAAATCCAATTTAAAATGAAATGAGAGAAGAAGCAACATTAAGAAAATGGTAGAATTTTTAATTGATTTCTCACATTAGGAAAATTATAAAGTATATTTGGTTCTTGAATTTGTCTCATGAATTCTAAAATTACCTTGAATGAAATAAAGACATTCTGTTCATTTAATCATTTTTGTGCCCTTACTCCTTATGTCATTTGAAGTTTGAGTTGAGAGAAAATTCTTATTTTCCAACTACGTGTATGATTTTGTATGAGGTTATAAAGAGATAAAGAAAACGTAAACTTATTTTTGCTATTTCATTCATGTCTCTTAATGTGTTAAACTGGTTTTGTGTTATCATTGTTATCTTTAAGGGCATTTGCAAATGAAAGACAATAATATGTAAAATTTTGGCAATTTTTACTTTTGTGACCTTGGAGGACAAAAACGAATGTGTCTACTCATGCGTAAAGTTTCCCTCTAAAATTGATCAACAAGGTTGATTACCAATTAAATTACCTTTAGTATGGAATATAATTCATTGATTTTCATCAAAATCTTCTTCGAAAATTTTGAACTGGAAAAAGTGTTTACTTTCTTTTTTTTTGCTGAGTGTATGTATGTATGTATTGTTATGATTATCTTTATTAATGTTATTATAAGTCTTCTTCTTATGAGGATGATGTTGTTGTTGATGCTGATGATTATTTTCTATCATTATCATCATTACTGTTATCATTATTATTCTTAAATACTTTATTAAGATAATAATGCCTCATATCTTCATCCTTCTAAGCCCCACCTTAAAAAAAAAAAAATCTTCCACATCACCTTTATTCACATTCGAACCATGACGTCATCCTCCTGTAACACTTGACCTGAACGACAAACTTTCTTTTGTGCCTCACCATTCATTGCTACGTCAAAAATTTGTTGGAAACATTTGCATAAAAAATAAAATGTGATGCTGTTGTAAGTGCATTTAATATAATGTAATGTATAGCAATTCATTTTATTAAATTTTTCGAAATAAAACTCTTCCTTTCCTCTCCTCTCCATCATCTTTCTCTCCCTCTCTCTCTCTCTCTCTCTCTCTCTCATTCTCCTGTCCATCTCTCACAATCTTCTCTTCTTGTCATTTTTTTATCGTTTTAGTCCATATCATAGTTATGTAATATTCATATACCTTTAGACTAATTATAAATGATCCGAGATCCAATGACGAAGCAACAGGATCAGTCTCACTTGAATTTCATTCATTTTTGCTTTATTTTACACGTTATTATTTGTGCAAAAACGGAAGAGAAATGATACAATGAGGTACACACATTCGGAAAAAAATACAAAACTATCAGGAAATAAGATTCCTTTCGAAACTCATGATTACAAAAACAAAAAAGGCATACACACTGTACATGACAAAAATAAAATAAGGCCGGTGGATACATGTCCTATCAATTGACTAGGCTTTTTCATTTGAGTATAGCACAATATTATACAGAGGAAACTCGATAAACAGAGATCTGATATAACAAAATACATGATATAACAAACTAACTTCCTTTGTTTTGTATTGTTTAGTGACGACTGATCAAAATATCAAGATAACAAAATATCTGATATAAAGTACAAATTGTCTTGGTCCCAAGGATCTCGTTATACTGAGTTTCCACTGTACAATGATCATTACTTCTAAATAATCACCGCTGGTTTCATCATGATCTTTTCATTACCAAGCTGTCTCATTTTTTTTTTTTTTAATGACAGTTTTCTGACTCTCTTCCCATTTCGGATATCTCATTCTCTGCATTCGTCGTTAACTTTTTTCTTTCCTTTCTTTACACATTCATAATTATGTACAATGTATTTTCTCTTTTCTTTAACTCAAAAGTTTGCATACCTAAGACATGATCTACTCAATAACGATAGAGGAGTGTACATTTGGACAAAGTTGATAATTATAATACTGCGTAGTGAGGCTGAATAGCCATCTCTGTAGAATACACCTGTCTTGTTCCTCAGTTTGGAAAGATGTATTGCAGCCTTTAACTCAAGTACATGAGGATTCCGAGGGATACGTATAACAAACAGAGGTAAATGCCAACATTACAGTGGAGGGGATTACGCAAAAAGTTTCCCCGAACATAAATTGAGAATTGAGCGAGTGCAGGTTAGTGAATTAAAAGTCTGGAAAATACGATAACAAGACACAACAAACATGATTATCAAGACTTATCAAGTTCAAATGATAATTATATTTCATTTCATGTGACGTGTACTGTAGAGTTGAAGACTACTAAGTCGTGATGTCACGGCAGTGAAATAAAAGAGGTTCAACAAATGCATTCAGTCAGAAATGGAAAGAGCACCTTTATCTCGTTCCTATGGAGAAGGCATAGAGAAAAAAAAATAGGCATAGATGTATTTGGCTGAATATGTTTCAATAACAGGTCAAGAAAATAATAATTAATCCAAAAATAGATATGTCTCAATGGCAACGACTTATACAGAGCCTTTTCTGTGTGCTGACTACGTTCGCCGAATCCACGCACTTTTGGTGCGCTTCTCATCTCACACGTGAAGCTATCACTGGCTGAGTTCACTGTCGTTGAAGGGTTCACTCTTGACCCCCTTGACCCCTAACCCAGTGACCCGGAAGAGCGACCCGGCAGTGTCTTCCTTTTCCAGTTGCTCCTTCGTCAAGTGGTGTTTTGCGCACGTCACGTAGAGCTCGTCCAAACTGGCTCCGCCCCAACAGCAACTTGTGATGTTAGTTGTTGGTAATTTGATGGTTTGAAGTTTCTCTCCTACAGCGCGAGGCACAAAATTAAGAGCAAAATATTACATGTCTGTAAAATCTATTCGTCAATATTTTCCAGACAATCATAATCATCGTCATCTATGCCATGAGACAGAACGATTTAGATTAAAATCATTGTATAGTAGACTCATTAACTTGGATAGGTCACGTGTGTTTACATGGATACTTAAGTTAGGATTATTAACTTATTCAACTGGCCTGCTACCTTTTATTCTTTATCCCGATTGAAGCTCTGTAATTGCTGCTATGATTGCTGATATACTTTAATAGGTATCTGTATGTATTATCTATTTATGTGACCGTGCATCACGAAACAAACAAAAAGTCGCACCCCTTGATTTTATGCGAGGACTCAAAAAAGGTGAAATGTGTCAACTGAGACAATCTTGAGTTTTTTCATTTTTTTTTCTTCTGAAAGAGGTATCCTTCTTCTACATTATTCTTAGATTGGGATCTGAAAATGAATGGGAAAGTGTGTTTTCACCAGTTTTTCTACAACCCTTTTTCGGGGGAGAGAAGAATGATCGGGTATGTTTTAGAAGCCCCTTTTCATTTCTTGAAATCCTTTGCACACTCTTCACTTTCAAATTTAAGTCTAATAACTTTTGAAAGGATAACGCTGCTGCTTTGAAAGTTTAAACTAATCATGGACAGAATGTGTAGATAGAACATATTTAATTTCAGCTTAATCTGATAATCCCTTCATTGTTGTTGCTACATCCTGTTTTGTCCCTTTCATCGCACTGCTAGCATGGCTTGGTTAAGATTAAGCGCTTGGATAGACTGCCTGTACTTCAGAGCCTCCTTTCTCAGTTCACACTTTTCCAGAGTGTGTGCTTTCTTTCCAGTATTTAGATAGGTTAGGGGAGTCCATTTGAATTGAGTTATACATCATTTTAAAGCTTATAGTCTGTTCTTTCAGATTCTGTCCTTAACTAAAAATCCTTGTCTGGCGACTTTTTGTTGGTTTTGTGATGGAGGGTCACATATATAAAATCCTCACGAACCAAAGTCGCATGGGGATGGGACAAAAATAAACTGAGTTGTTGAGTTGCAGAGTCAATCATTTGAATAAGTGTTAGAAAAAAATCAGCCCATTTCACTCCGGATACAATTTCATGAGAACTGAAGAAATTGGAGGATTGCTGGTCTGCAATAATTTTGTAAGATTTTGGATACAAAAAGTTCATGAAACGAAATGAAATGGAAAAAGCAAAGAATAAGTTTACCTGTTTTCGGATTGTATCTGATGACGGCGGCGCCATTGAATAGCGCCACCCATAGCATGTCCTCGCTGTCGATGCACATTCCGTCTGGGATACCATCACATCGGGGGATCGCGAAGGCTTGGCGCCGATTGGCTGCAACAAAGGAAGGAGGTTTATGACGACATGACAAGAGCTTTCGATGTACACGTCGCCATAGTGGACTGATACGGGATGACGTCATTTGAAACGCTGTCCATGCGTCAGGTTATTGATCTTGATTTCTGATTTGAATGACTAAGAAAGCTCGCCCGCCCTAGATTTGATATCCTCTCAAATCTCCTACTCGAAACATCTCTGAACTGCAAATATCCATCACGTAATGACAAAAATGAAACAGGTAAGAAAATGACAATGATTAATAAGAGAGAATGTGTTCTAAAAATCAACTGCGTGTTATCGATAATTACCCTATATTGGCACGAATGAACGTTCGTTAAATCTTTGCAGGAGATGAATTTGCAAGAAATTTAAGCACGTACAATTTTTGTATATTATCATCCCTGCACAATGTAGAAATAAATACATGTAGTAACGTGGTGGTGATACTTGCGACGAGTAATTATGGATATCAAGTGTGTGTTATTTTTCCTTTGAAGAAGTATGTAACGTTTCAAGAGTGAAGGAGACTTTAGTTTTGTTTTGTTTCTTTACCAATTTCTCCGGTTTCGATGTTGTAGTCAAACGCATCTACCCCAAATGTGAGGGAATCGACATAGTACATGGTTTTCCTATCCGCGGTCCAGGCCAAGCCGTTTGAGATGTCTACCTGTGTTAAATGATGTAAAGGAAAAAGAAAACGAAAGGCATTAAGAAAGAGCACAAAGCAAAAAACAAAAAACAAAACAAAGCAAAACAAAAACAAAAACAAAAACAAAAACAAACAAAACCAAGATTACTTATTCACATGCACCTGGTTTAAAGACACACTGAACATGTACTGTCATCACAGTCACTACGTATCTTATGTACACGGTGATTTCGCGTAGATTTGTGTTAATCGCATTGATCATGATAATATTATGTTCTCCAAAATGATGAAATCAATGATAATATTTACATCACTTTATAGAAAATTAACGTAATGATGGGTAATTGAAAACAACCCTTGCGAATATAAAGACACATGTTCATCAAATGTCTGATTTTAAAACCTATAATTCATGTGCAAACCATGCAACTTTATTTCAAACGTCTTATCAAAGAAATGGTAAGAAATCCCCCAAACCATCTTTTTGCTCTCTTTTTTTCTTCAAAATTTCAGATATAAAACACTGGAGGGTGTTACAATAATAGAATTACGTTGTTTCACACACACACACACACACACACACACACAAAGATTCTCTTATTTTCTGCTTTAATTTACGTTTTGTACACGGTTGATAATAGTCCGGTCAGGATACAGGCAATAGAGGGAGCCCTGTTTTTTATCCGTGGCCCCTGGTCCTTTAGATGTGTCCTCCATACCCATTGTACCTGCATTGATGGAAAAGAGAAAGTGAAGGAGAGTAACGAACAAAGTGATGGTATACTGGAATAATTTCATAAACAATTCCACTTAATCAAATACTGTATGACGATCTAGACCTCAATTTTACGCCACACCTTTTCAATGAAATTTAAAATGAGTGAGATCCAGGGCCTTCATATGATTTTCTATTGTTTTCATTCAGTTGTGGATATTAATTTTTATCATCCAGAACTAATGGGTTATCATCAACGACGACAACAATTCCACTTTAGGGCGGTGAGTTGGTTCATTGGGTAGCGCGTCTGCCTCACGGTCACGCGGCCCAGGCTCGAACCCGAGTCTGGACTGAGCAATGTTGTGTGTAAGCATACCGTCCCCTCTAGCAAGAGGCAAAACACTCTGTCCCTCGGATAGGACATAAAATGGAGGTCCCGTGTATGAGAGAGTAACAATTAACTCATGCATGTAAAAGAACCCACTTCATTCATTCATCGCAAAGAGCAGGGTGTTAACCCGGTAGAGTGGTCCCACCTCACATCCACCTGGATTCTTCACAGATGGAAAATGAACAAACAAACAACAACAAACAAAAGCAAACAGAGAAAGATTACTAGTAGTCGGTATTGGTGTAAGCATCTTTAGGCTTCCTGAAAGTTTGTATTCCACGTGGTGTACACACTGAAATGACCTTTTAGTCTTACTATAGCTGCGTAAAAAGAAAATAGGAGCATTTGTAATGTCTATAGGATGTATTCTGTTGCTTTCCCGTTGGGGTTGCTTTCGTTTAAATACTCAATTATTTCGGAAGAAAGAACAAGTTTGCGATTTAGCTTATTCGTGATGATGTGATGTCAATGGACACTCTGATCAAGCCACACAAGATCTATAACTGAGTTTAGTATGGATTTTTCTTATTTCTCTCTATTACCTGCCCAAAACCTGCCCATGGGGTCACATTTGGCGTCATTAAATTTGGTCGTCGGTTTATCCTCCTCCACTTCGACGATCGTCTCGACACCCCCCGTCTTCCAGTCAACGAAACCGATGCGGTGCTTTGCTGCCGCCAACGTTCGTCCACTTCGAGTCGTCACAACAGCACCCACCGTCTCCCCTGGAGTGACAGGAGGCATTGGGGTTACATGTATTAACTTCGGCACAATAATGAACTTTGTATTAAGCACGGTAAAATGTCAATTGTTATTATTACTATCGTTATTATTATTACTATTATTATTATCATTATTATTATTGTTACAGTTTGGAGCTGCTGCAGATTGCATTATTATTATTATTATTATTGTAACAGTTTGGAGCTGCTGCAGATTGCAAAACCCCGCAATCCGTTACGTATTACTTACTTATACAGTGCCAAACCTTAATACTCTAAGCATGTATTTACCAGTAGTTTTATTTCTTTGTATGTTTGTTCATACAACCTTTAACCTTACGTAGCTCATCAAGGAGCCTACGCGAACAACCCCCTATAGCTCCACATTGATCGATGTTATTTGTGTGTCAGACTCAATGGTGGAGATCACAAAGAAATCTGGGACAGATTCTGTTGGATTTAGTGACCACTCCCTTGTCTATACAACCCTTGTCTGAATTGAATTGAATTGAATATACAATTCTCATGTGCAGACCATCAAAATCCCAGCCTGAATGTTTTTCAGTCAGATCGTTCAGATACTTTGTCGAAGAAGATTTTCTTAATGACCTCTCACATGTTCAATGGGATCGTTTTGTTACTGTGAGTGACGATGTAAAAAGGAGCTTTGCACAATCTAAAGAAACATTTTCTGCTATATCACGTAAACATGCTCCCTTTGTCTCTGTTCGAAAGAAGTTAAGAGGTGCCCCATGGATTACTAATGACTATCTAGCAATAGCCAGAGACCGTGATTACCATAAGAGAAAGTTCACTGAACTGAAAAGAAGACCATCTGAGAAAGGGCAAACACCATGTCAAGAGGATGTAAGTCATCTGAACGTTATCTGGGACAAGTACAAACATCTTAGAAACAAAGCCAATAATTTGAATAAGAAACTTAAGAAGGAATATTTTATACCACGTTACGACAATGCGACAGCAATATACAGAACTGCAGAATATGCAGAGTGATTTTAAAAAGGCCAAGATTGTTCGTGTATACCCAAAGGTAGTGATACAAGTAAACTGGGCAACTTTCGTCCGATATCCCTACTATCTTGTGTGTCAAAGATTCTTGAAAGGGCGGTCCACATACAACTTTACGAATACTTCCAAGAAAACAAACTGCTATCGCAGAGGCAATCAGGTTTTCGCAAAAAGCATTCAACGGCTACATGTTTAATTGAAATTACTGATTTTTTGCTAAATAACCTTGATTCTGGCCTTATAACAGGTGCAATTTTCTTAGATCTAAAAAAGGCCTTCGATATTATATCGCATGAAATCCTCTTATCAAAAATGCCTTACTATGGCATAAAAACAACTGAACTACAATGGTTTTCATCTTATCTTTGTAGCTGACAGCAATGTGTTTCTTTTCAAGGTGCTCAGAGTGCTTTTGAGAAGGTTACCTCTGGTGTCCCCCAAGGCTCCATTCTGGGCCCTTACTTTTTTGTTTATTTATCAATGATATGTGTAATTTATCTTTTGAAAATCAAACTAAAATCACCCTTTACGCTGATGACACGGCATTGTATTGCAAGGGAAAAAGTATTCTTAGTGTTCAAATGACCCTGCAAAATGAATATAATTCATTGTGTGAATGGTTCAGAATTAATCAAATGAAAATCAAACGTAGAATTAGAAATTAGATCCTAAGAATTACTCATGAAGAAGATTACCTTGAAATCGTTACAAATATTAAGTACCTTGGTGTAATTCTTGACCAGAGTTTAAACTGGTCATTACATGATATTGTATCTAATATAATTAGAAAAGTTAATCGAGCAATAGCATGTATCAGGAGGATAAAGTTTTTTCTAACAGAAACAATTCTGGCACAGCTGTATTACTCATTTATCCTACCTCACATAAATTATTGCTCGGTGGTTTGGGGGAAGTGTAACAAAACAGACCTTGTCAAATTGCAACGAACCCAGAACAGATATGCAAGACTGGTTTTAAATGCGGACTACTCAATTACCAAAGAAACTCTTTTGAATAGACTTGGGTGGCAAAGTGTTGACAGTAGAATCAACTATCAGTATTGTATTTCTGTTTTCAAGATACTTAATGACTTAGCACCGTATTACCTGAATGATCTTGCCACAAAACGTCCTATGCCATTCTACTCTAAATCCACTGTTCATTCCAAAGCCCAACACCGAATTTAAAAAGTGATCATTTTTTTCTCATAGCACCCAGTATTTATAACAAACTCCCAACCCACATTCGAACGGCAACAACACTCATCTCTTTTAAGACCCAAATACAATCAATCAACTTGTAAGTGAAGATGTGACGCAAATTCTGGTTTATTCATTCTTACAGTTTTGCACACTAACTGTAGCCACAACTGTTATGTGGCAGGTTGGTTACCCTGTCTTGTTATGTAGCATATTGTTCTGTTATGAGCTTAGTTTAATGGTTTCTGTTTCGTTTGTTTGTTTGTTTTCCTGTTTAGTTGTTATTGTGTTTTGACTTGGTATATTTTGGTTTTGATGTAATTACTTTTATTTTTGTTTAAACCTATGCAAATATGTTTCGATGTGTAATTGCTATATTCATGTTAACAGGGCTCTTTTTAAAAGCAGGCCTCTGTAGATGGAATAATCTTAAAACAATGTAAGACCTGCACGTAGATTCGTCTGACAACAAATGAATAAAATACATTGTAATAGGAGGACCATTTCAGGGTAATTCAAGACCATAATTGCTTTACATTTTGGCCCTTCAGTAAATCGCAGCCAAGAAACACTCATTTCATCCATTCTTTTTTTTTTAATTTCTGACTGAAATTGGAACAGAACAACATTTAAAATTTAACGGACATGGCTGGTTGTCAGTACGGTTGCCATATCAAAATGTTCGCAACAAAATGTTAGAAAAGTCACCAAATGCGGTTAAAATTGGGTAAAGGGCAAATGAGTGGCAAACATGGTAGGGGGCACAATGTTAGAAACCTGATATTAGGTCTCAACCAAAACTGTACAATCCCTTTAAAGAAACATATCCATACATGATACACGTATATTTCGGATAAAAACAGATCTTGATGAGTGATGGCTCGAAAACACGGACAACTAATGATATTGATATAGTCAAAGGACTACGATCTACGAATCAGCACAATATGCAGCAAGTGCCACTAATAGCGTATTATGATAATACGTATTGAGAAGAACCGCCCATAGAAACAGACCGTATTGTTAGGTACCTGAAACGTTACGTTCTGGGCAATCAAAACCTGCTGTAGGGGAACTCACCAATGTTAACTTTGTCTGCCTGACTACTGGTCGGGTCGTATCGGTGAATGGTCTGACCGTAGATGTCAACGTAAAGAAGAGTATTTGTGATGTCGTCCCAATGAGGACCTTCCAGGAGGTATCCAACATCCTTCTGCACAACTTCCACCGACATGATGGTCTAAACGATGGTTTCAACTACATGTACTAGTACTGTAGTAGAGCACACTTGTTGGGGGCGGGATCCAGCAACACTGTATAGTATTATGTCCAATGCGCTAATCTAATGTGGCGCTTGTGTAAACTCCATCCTGGACTTGGACTCTGAAATGAACGCGAGACACCGGATACTCCTATTTTGATAAGTACATGTACCATAGGCCGTGCCCCCCTGAGCACAATGTCGTAAATGTAAAAATAAACAAGAAGTTGAGTACCTTCCCAGACGATATGTTGTGACCTGTAACACGCGTAACCCACTTAAAGCAGGAAGGTGGTTTATGGATGTATAGCATATTGTATAGGCGTAGCACATAAAGAAGAAATCACATACAAAATTCACACAACTGCTCAAGAAAATGGGGGCGGGGGGGATAGGCATAGGTTTGAAGGTAATCTTTAAAGGGGATGGCTAGTAACTGATCAGTGGGAATCAGTGGGAATGCATACCATTCTGAAACAAATAATTTTCACACAACAATATATACATAATGTACTCTTAAAGGAATCGCACAAGGATTGGAACAATCATTGCCCAGCATTCCCACTGATTCCCACTGATCAGTTACTAGCTACCCCCTTTAAAGAAATCAGAATGGTTTACATTTCTTTTTTTCGTCAGGAAGGCCGTCCTAAAAAGAAGCTTGTCACGTGGGAAGGCTATTTCTCTCCGATCGACTTTTGTCGATTCTGGATCGGCAAGGGCACAGGAATCTGATAAGCGTAATTGACGAGCATGCAGGTTCATATAAAGGACTCTACATATGAAAGAAATGTTTAGAAGCGCTTATAAGAGGATGAATAAACATATATGAAACCTGCAGCGTTCAGAAGTAACAATCTAAATATTTCAGAACTAAGATGGGCTTCTAGATCGAGAGCCATCTCAAAATCGAGCGAACTATACCTTTCTGTAGCAGATGGAAATAAACCCAAAACTGTGTCTAAAATTGGTGGTTCCTGACAAGTAATGCAGATAATCAGTGGAAATTTGAGCAGACGCATAGCAGTCAAGTTGTAGTAAGAGAGAGAGAGAGTTATAGTGAAACCGATCATTCGATCCGTTGTCGATCCAAAGCCGATCAAGAATGATCGGCAATATCTGTGTCTACCATTGACATGGATCCACTCCTCGGTCCAACGCCCCCCCCCCCCTCCTCCTCCCATGAAAACAAAAAGTGCTGCGGCCCTTGTAATACAGTTTACATGTACTATCTACATACACAACAGGGAAATCTACAGGGTCTACATGGTTCATGAAACGCATTTTATTAGCATAAAAAGTGTCTTTGAACCGTTTCAGATAAAACTATCATACCAGGAAATAACTTCAGTTTGTAATCTTATCTGTAAATCTAATTTCCTGGTATATTTTAGTCGGGCCATGGTGGTAGTAGTCTAGCTTTGGACCCTTTTTTTTTTTTTTTTTTTTTTTGATTCCCTTTTCACCGACTTTTTAAGCGTTAAGCGGAGCAATCCCAAGAGCTGCTGGGAATTTGGAACAAGCTAGTCCGGGGTTCCAGTTTGCGTATGAGCAGAAAGAGATCATTTGTACCGAGAGACAGGTTGGTTTGTAAATTCACTGAGATAAGCATCTGTGGTGCAATGATTATTCATGTAATCCTTATCAATGGTGCCTGCCAGTATATCCATCTGACGGCAAGCCTGATAATTTGGGAATGTTAACAGAAAAATTTTGTCAATGGATTCAATGAAATGGAGGCTGTGATTGACGATGTCACTCTGGTCACTTGATCTACGCAGGTTCATTCTCTGTTTGAATACGAGTTCCATAATAAAGTGCTATGTTGGGCAAGCTGATGCACTTTGCCGCTTTGAATCGAGTGAAGTGCCTAACAAACATAGAAAAATGAAAGGTCATTCAAATTTGTACCCATGTGCACATGCGCTATCTCAACTATTCTCCGAACTGGCTTACTTGCTGCCCCGGGTAGCAGTTCTCGGGATCGCGCCATCACTCGGCTAAACGCTTATAGTCGGCGAAAGAAGAATCGATAAAAAGGGTCCACAGCTAGACTACGCAGTGGATAAAACTCTAGACCACTCCTGCTTATTACGTACTTCCTTGGACAAGATTTTTTTTTTTTCACTGTATGTCCATTATGACTGATAAACAGTAAAGAGTAACAAGTTGATGGAATGTGTAATTTCCATGAAAAATGAATTTTTGTGGAATTCTTCTTTATTTTCTTTAATTGTTGTCCTCACACGGCGTCATATACTCTGGTAGTCTCTTATCCAGTCACTACAACACCAACATTTTAAAAATTTCATAACTTTTGCAGCAATTGTCCGATTTTCCTCAAACTTTCACTAATGTGTTCTACTACTATTAATGCTGCTGCTTTCACTCAATTCACATTGCTTTTGGGGCTTTGGTTTCCTTTAAAGGCCTGCAACCGTATTGGCAGTTACTGGGCCTCTGTGACAAGAGTGCATACTCAATTCAATTCAATTCAATTCAATGTTTTATTTCATTTTTCCACAAGAACATATAAACATCACTTCTTCTTTTTTTTTTTGGTAACAGAAAATCAGGTGCATAAAACTATGTAGGATGAAAAGAATATACAATAATTGTAGCACCTTGCAATACACATTATCATAAAACTCATGTGATTTGAAGTAAGTAAACATTGTGGATAATTCGAAAAATGGAGGGACCCACTAAAAAAGACAAGTCTTGTAGGATGTGGGCCCCTACAAGACTACTCTAGATAGGCTGCTCCGGATAATTTCTTTCACTCTTTTTTTTTTTTTTTTTTCATGGTGGGGTCAAGGTGCTCTTCGAGGTAATAATGAATCGGTATCACCAGTGAGCTCCCCCCACCTCTCTCTCTCTCTCTCTCTCTCTCTGCCTTTCTCTCTCCGTGTTTTTGTACGAAGGGTTTGTTTGCAAAAACCGATAAGTCCATTTTTTAAGATTTTGAAGTACGATCTCTGTCATAAAGTACAAAATAATATCTTTTAAATGATAATATTGGTCACTACATATAAAGGTATATTTTTGAAGTTATGGTCAAAAGAAGCAAAAATTTTCTTATTATTCTCTTTATTTTTCTTGACCTTTAATCGGCATTTGGCAAATATGGACTTATCGGTTTTTGCAAACAAACTCTTCGTATGTTTATTTTTACCTCGAACATGATGTTAGTAAGATTAATAGCTGAAGTGAACAAATCCGAGCAAGAGTAATGGTGCTGCCATCGCTAGATAAGAAGACAGCAACAGTTCGTGACGACACAATAGGACACCAATGTAAAGAGAATGAAAAGAGATGCCACAAAATTCAATATTTTTGAAAAAATGCACAGTCATTCAACTTGTTATTGACATGCGTTAATTTCAAGCATAACTATTCAACCTGTCTTGTGTGAAGAATGAGGTTACTCAAGTTTTCTGGAAATCATGATGTTAGATTCTCTTCATTATTTTTTTTTTATTTAAGTTGCCTTACGATTTCATAATATGAAATCGTATTATGAATTTCACGGAATAGAGACGTGCATTTTTTTAGGTGTACGGTCATGTATTTTATCAAACTACGCTGTGTAGTTATGTGCCTGTCCACCCAGACCGAGAGGTCCATCATTCTAAAGCACGCCCCGTTGCACATGGCTTCTTTTTTTGGGGGGGGGGGGGGGAGGGGGGTTCAAATTGTATTATATTTGCTTATGAAAGCTTGTATTTTTCATATAAACTGAAATGAACTACAGTACAATAAAGGCAAAGACATCTATACTGTACGTTGAGCAAAATTCTCACTGACCCGTGAAAGGAAACACCCCGCATGAATAATCAGCAACTGGTTTGCAAATAACACCATAGATTAAAATGACCAATTCTACTCACTTCTCCCCCCGCCCCTCTAGGTCATGCCGACAGATCGACCGACGGGAGTTGAGGACACAAAGCAATCAGAGAGGTGATTCGTTTCACATCCCTGGTGCAAAACCGTGTTAAAGAAAAAGATCACATCACAGATCAATCGCCATACAGTGAGTGACCAGAGGTAGCAGCTAGAATCGGCCAAAAGTGATGGGAAACTGCAGAAAACAACTTCAAGAAAAAGAGTTGACGATGAAAGAAATGCAATAGTATGCATTCTCCCCAGCTGGCAAACAAGGAATACTGCACTGTGATTTCTTTCGTACTCACCACAGTAACCGTGTCAATGGGTGGCGGCAGTTTCCTCTGAAAATAATCTTTGTGGGTCAACCAAAACAGTCACTGCGTGCTTGTCTGGGAGTAGAATCATAATACCTGATTACCTTGCTAAGAAGGCCGTACGGGGCTTTACACATAGGACGGCCCAATTTAAAAAGACCCTGAATTGCAGCAAGGAGGTACGTATTGGCTCGTGAACCTACATTAGTGCCTCATCCTTGGTTGCAGCCAGAGTTCGCCCTCGCGCTATATTCAGATAGTACTCAACAGGATCAGGGACTCGACAGGATAATGCTACATGTGACTGTATAAACAAATGGGCCTGTGCAGAGTAACTGACCCGAGAGGGAGACATTGTTTTCTGTAGGGCAATGGCGACCGACTGGTTACTCTCCCACTGTTGTTGTATTATAGCACAAATGAGTGTACCACGCATTCCAAGTACATGTATATACTGTATAGTGACTTTATTTATCAACCATTATTATTGTAGAGCACAATGCTGACCATAGCGTGACAGGAAAATAACATGAATTTTGATATCATCTGCAGCATCCATGTTACTGAATTTTACCATCAATTAATGACAATGAAAATTATAGTGCTTACATAGGACACAACACAAAGTGTACGTGTATAAGGTCCCTATATGCGCTCTAGAAAAGGACAGACTATAAAAGAATAAAACACCTATTTCAATGTACAATGGTACCGAGTTTCATGTTTGTTTACACTGTAAAAACGCATTTAGACTTGAATTTACTGATATCGCACGGTAATGTGTATTTTATTCTGGGATAGATTGTTCATTAAGACAGAGGCGTTTAAGAGTTCGTTCTCCATAAACTTCGGTTCTTCTGTTCATTTTAATCTATTCTTATAATTCACGCTATCCATCTATTAAACTGTCCTTTCGTGCGCCGTTTCTTCCATTCAACAACTCTACCCTCTGTCTGTTAGTCTGTCACTCTCTCACTCACGCACACACAAACACAATAAACACACTCTTACAAAACACATGAGACCCATGTCACACACGATGCAGCAAGTAAAATAAGCCTATATCAACACGTTCCATTTTTTGTTTGCATATAAAATTGCCTCACTTTAATTCAAAAGTTGCATTTTTAACATTTGCAGGGGATTAGAATGACTATCGAGGAAAAAGGTGAAAAAGAAAACTTGATGATAAAATGCAGCTTCGAAACATTCACGTCACGTATCGTATAGAGTAGACCAATGCCACTTCCTCAAATGTGTGACTGCGACAATAAATTCACAACTGCATTTCAACTACATAAAATAAATACTCAACAATTTTATGCACAATACGGGATGAACCAGGGCGGGAGTTTATGGGAAGAGAAGTAGCGTGGGTAACGATGAATGGAGTAGATGGAAACGAGGTGCGACATCTTTCAGGTCAATATCAATACTCTCTGTACAGGCCCATACAGCATTAAGGGATATTGTTAGCTAGGAATTTTGTTATCCCATCGAATTGGCAAGAATAAAGGGAATGGAACCTACAGTGGGTTCTTGTTTTAAATATGTGCAGATGAACAGGGGTAGGCCAGGTAAGAACAGAAATGGCACCGTGTACGATATTTGTCAGCTATAGTAGATACCAATTTGTATCATAGGTTTCCGCTGTAGAGGGAAGTAAATGTTTTATGATTTCATTGAATTGACAAGAAAAAGGGGACTCTATGACACTCCAATGAGTTCTGCACCAATTACAAAGACCCGTGGCTATTGTATAGCGTGCAGTTTTACCATCGTGTGACTGCTGTATAGTACGTAATCATTATATTAGTATATTATTCATCTGAGTGATGCGAGAGGAAATTCAAACAATATAAATGACGGCAATGTGTCCCTTAAAGGCATTATTCACCATTTGCAGATGAAACAAAAACCCGGCTTTAGTTTTTCAAAATAGTCCTAAAATGTGAGTTGGCATAAAAACAATCATTGTTAAAATATCAATCAGTGTAATCGATGTTAAGTATTGTTAAATATACAATTTGTGAACAATAGTTATAATATTTTTTTTCTATATAGACTAAACCGTCTACAGTTATAGCTTATTGAGCAAAATAGTGATATCTCCTAATATTTTAGGCTTTATTGCGATTTTTTTTTTATTATGGTAGGATGTTTTGTGATACGACTGACCTACACATAATTAATGAGTCAAATGTGATAACTAGAACATTTTTTTTTTTAAATCACTGCTCCCAGTAGTAACCAATACCTTTAATTAATTCATCCAATTTCACCAAAAGTCATAAACAAGCCAGTCTATCTCCGAGATGATGATTTATTGACCAATGCGCTTTCTTCCAAAAGGCACTAAATACAATCATTCTGTATGGTTTTTCATAACACATAAATACTATAATTATGCCACAGATGTGTGTGTAATGAAAATTGTTGAAATTGTAGAAACTAGCTATACTGAGTATCATATTTGTTTACATTATGTTTGATTATATTGCTAAAAAAGATTGTAAATGATGCCATACAGAGAATAAATAGATAAATCAAAACTAACGGTGGCCCGGTGGCCCGGGGCCACCAAAAAATGAAAGTCGGGCCACCAAATAAAAAAAAAGGGCAAATTTGGTGGCCCGCCAAAATTTCTTGAAAAGTATGCCAATAAATTCGTAACTTTTTGCGCCGAAAATGTTGAGGTTTATTTATGAGTAGATATGTCCAGCTTCCAATTCTTACTATGATAAAACTTAAATATTTGACTCAATAAACAAAAAAGGACTTTTGATATGTTTTATTGTTTTTCTTTTTTTCGGGTCACCAAATTTTTCTCTCGGGCCACCCGAAATTTGAAATTGATGATTTTGGTGGCCCCATCGGGCCACCAAAAAAAAGAAGTTATATATAGTGTGGAGCCCTGCTCAAAGTATACTGGTAAACGGACTGCTGAAAAAAAAAAACAAAAAAAAAAACACAACTATAATCTTCATAGTCCCGATTTGGGACTCTTTTCTTTATTTCCCCAAAACTGCGCCCTTCTAATACTGACGGTAGCTCGCCAGGACTTGTTATCGCTTGACACTAACAGGCGCGGTGGAGCACCCCAATTATCTCGCAGAAATCCATCGGCAGCCGAGCCTCATTTGCATAAAGTAAACAACATGTACTCGCGTAGTTGAGAAAAAGTATACAACTTCTCAAGCTAACAACAATTTAAGGAAACCTATTTTCGGATTAAAATTGAGTTAGTTTGAATTTGAAAACATGTCCGAATATGCACATATAACATATTTAAGGATTTGACAATGATGAAATGTGAAATTTTAGCGAAAACCTGGCGAGCAAATTTACCAAAAATATGCCTCGAAAATCATCCTAAAATTCACGAAGTGTGATTGTGGAACCAAAGCGCCATTAAAACAAAGTACACCGAAATTTATTTATCTGCTTGCATTTTAAATGTCATACCGTAATATTCCCGGCCATGGTTGTGTCGGAAAAAAAAGAAGGCGATGTCAAAAATGACACGAACGCAAAGCGTACAGGTCGGTCCCATGTATCGCGTGACTGTAGCGTTGCATGTCACAGCACACAACGCTTTGCTGCATGCAGCGTGCGCGGCAGCAGCTCAGCAGTCACCGCCGTGCGACACTCAGCAAAATTGACTGCGTCACATGCAAACCAACAATGAGCACGAAATCCTGAATCTCACGTACCACGCATGCCCAATATTACGGGAAAAGAAATGACGTCATTTTCAATTGTTTCGCTTACTACAATTTTCTATTCCAAACCCTGTAGAAACATGTCGATTTCTCAAAAAGTACAGGTGGAACCAAGCGAAAACTTTCACCATATATGGATTGAGGCCTGATAAACTTATGTTGTCAATTTCGGACACATTGGAGCCCGGCCATAGTCCAGTCGGAAAAAAACAGAGAGCATGTTTTGCGAGAGGTGATTTTCAAAACGCTTTAATATCTCAAGTTCTAGTGCAGCAAATTTCATAATTTTTTCATCAAAAGGAAGGTTTTTAAAAACTTAGATAGTGTGGGAAGTTTGAGTTTACTAGCGGCACGCATAGCGGCACAAGGAGAAAGTAAAGATTTGACTTTTTCATGCACACAGTTTCGGGCAGCCGTGGATGTCCGTTGGAAATTCAAATAGAACGGGGCGATAATGAGATGCAAATTGGGGTGCTCCACCGCGCCTGCTAAACCGATGCCTGTAGTGATAATGGATTCGCCAAAATTAAAAGTACAGACTGTTACTACGCCATCACCGACGGCAAATGGCATTTTCTCTCATACGTGGCGTCAGTAGGCCTACTGCAGAGAAGTTCGGACTGTGATAGCTTGGATCCCTTTCTAGACAGTTCCTCAGACTAGTAGTACTGGACGCTATGTATGAAGACAGTCTGTCCTCTCTGCAGGTGCCAGGTAACAGAGTCCGTAGAGTACAGATCAGCTAGTCTGCTAGTTTGCTAATGTAAACAAAGGAGGTGTTTCCGAACTCTTTTTTTTTTCCCTTTGATAAATACCCGTTCCAACTTGAAACGAACATGTTACCTGTAGGTAGTAATCTAGAAACACGTTTTCTGCGTGGATGTGTTCCTGCTGTTGTTGCTTGATGACAAAAAGAACAGAAGAAAGAAATAATAATTTACATGACAGATGGAATAACAAATGAAGAGTTTGTTCGCAAAAACCGACAAGTCCATTTTTAAAGATTTTGAAGTACGGTCTCTGTCATAAAGTACAAAATAATACCTTTAAAATGACATATTGGTCTTTACATATAAAGGTACATTTTTGAAGTTATGGTCAAAAGAAGCAAACATTTTCTTATTACTCTCTTTATTTTTCTTGAACTTTAATTGCAAATATCTCCATTTGGCAAATATGGACTTATCGGTTTTTGCGAACAAACTCTTCAAATTATGACCATCATAAACAAAAGCCTTCTATTTTCTTTGCATGTAATTTTGTATACATGCACTGGGTACATGAAGTGTTTTACGAATGCATTGTTCCAGCTAGAAAGATCACCGATGTGCAATGCCGCTATAAACTTTCAGGGTGAGGTTCGTTATTCCAGTGTCTCGTTAATCCCAAATTTGAATGACCATCATAAACAAAAACCTTCTATTTTCTTTGCATGTAATTTTGTATACATTCACTGGGTACATGAAGTGTTTTATGAATGCATTGTTCCAGCTAGAAAGATCACTGATGTGCAATGCCGCTATAAACTTTCAGGGTGAGGTTCGTTATTCCAGTGTCTCGTTAATCCCTTAAGACGGTGCGTACTAACGATCGTTCGGAATTATGAACCCTATTTCATTTTCTGATGGACGAACCGAATTCAGAATAACAAACCTTGTACATGTATCATTTTCGGATTACCGAACCTTCGGAATAACGAACCTTATTCACTTTAGGACTGATGAACTTCGGAATAACGAACTGTATCCCTACTTTCAAGATGGCTGCAATAGAGTGCAATCAAACATACAGAATGGTTAAAGAGTTGTCAATCTTGAACATAAAAACGAGAATGACATTTTCATGTTGCACACGCTTTCAAGAAACAATGATATATATTTCAGACCGCACACATGAGTTTTATTACTTTGAAAGCCGATTTTGGTTTTTTTTTTTTTTTTTTGTTGCTTGCTGTAGGCCTATATTCCAAGTATCGTTGACATATGATTATTTTGTATCGATTCATGGAAGCTTTTCACATGCATTCTATCACTACCTGCAGGATAGATCTCTTTGAACTGCATGCAGATGAATATAGACATACACGAGACACACCCTTTTTGAAAATTAAATTCTGTATTCGAATTTCTTTCAATTCACAAAATTTACATTTACAAAAGCAAATATACCAAGGCAAACTAAAATTATACACAAACAACATCATACAAAGGTATATCAACTCTTCCATCATGATTCGAATGATCAAAACAAAATCCGGGTTTTCTTTTAACATAATCTACCTGAACGCTTAATGATTTCATTATTGCAGAAAAAAAAATATATAAAGCGAAAGTACACATAAAACCTTTGAGTTATATATTTTCATTTCTATAGCTAATATTGTCTATATTCCTTATATATACTCTATATTCCTTATATCTACTACTAGTAATTATCAACAACCCCCAACGCATACACAAACATAATAGCACGGAAAGTTATTTCACAAACACACACACACACACACACACACATAATGCACTCTGACAGAGGTTTTTACACAATCATCAACAACTACTGATGGGCACATAAATCACTTGTTTCCATAGTTTTACGCATGAATAAAAAGAAAATAAACTCTTACCTCTCCCCTCCTTCCCCCTCCCCTTCGCATTTTAAATAACTTTCTTTCTTCTCTTCACGCTTGCTACATTAATCGCCATATTTGTCCTGATACTAAGTGTCCATGCACTTTGTTTTCCAGAGGGGGCATCGAAATCAGGAAACTGCTTATGGCGATCTCCCATATATTTCAATAATCATTTCCGAGGGATTAATTACATAATTACCTGGAAATCTTTTATTACTATTTGAAATCAAATAATTATATAATTTTTGTGATTATTTCATTTCACAAATTAATGGCGATCTCCTTTATATTTCAATAATCATTTCCGAGAGATTAATTACATAATTACATGGAAATGTTTTATTACTTTTTGTAATAAAATAATTTTATTATTTTGTGATTATTTTATTTTACAAATTATTTTTGTGTCTTGTATTCAGCTTTGCATCCATTGTATGTCATATAATATATTATATTATTTAAGTACAATGTCATGCACAACTTTGTGTTTGCAAAATGAAATATAAAACATCAAATACAGAAACGACCCAAGTTTTTTTTTTTAAAGGGGATATTTACTGCGTATCCCTGTGATTGTCCATTTGATCAGCATGTGGATCCTCAGTAAATTTCTTCTTTTTGATGTGTCGGTGTTGGCAGGGCAATAAAAAACAAGGCTGGTTTACATGCTCGGACATGAATAAACTACGCTCAATAGTCACTGCATGCACATCATTTCATGTTTAATTTTATTATCACAGAAAACAAAACAAAATCCTGCGCTGCATAGGATATGACGCCGACAATTGCTCAATATTACAGAGCGACCGGGCTTCCCCGCAACACACAAAATTAATAACTTGCAGCTGCAAAAAGGTGCAAAGGGCAGTACATGTGAAGCATTAGTTGCTTAATAATCATTTACTTACCGAGATGAATATCTCATCAAAATAATGTGCAGTACATACATGGGAAACCCAACAGAGTTGTAAATGGAAGTCGCCTCTTTTGACTGTAGCAAATGAGTCAATAATTTCAATACAAGGCGCAGCTTTTTGTTTACTTTTATGTGGGGTTAAAACCATAATATGACGTACCTAAAGCAACTATTGTGCATAGTCCATTTTTTGTTCAATCATGTGATCGGATTTGTTTTTATTGTTTTCGGATAATGTCAAAGTAAAATAAGGGGCAACATCCAAATCAAGCACTGCTCAAGGTAACTGTTGCCTGTATTGTCTCCCGTGTTTGTGTATGTGTGTCGTTACCATCATGTTAGTGTTGTCGCTATTGACAGTGTTGTTATTGAATCAACAATTCCTGTATTAATTAACATCTTTCACCTTTTTCTTTCATATCTTTAATCCATTTCTTACTAAACCTGGACAAAATGAAATAAATATATAACAACCAAATCTAAACGACGCATACAACTTCAACATAAAGTGACGTAAGTCCACTAAAGTGACAGGTAGAGAGAAAACTGGAAAGCTCCAAGATTTAGTGAAATGATATTAACTCAAATTTCAATTTGTACTTTCAGTTTGTTCTGACTGTTTCCTTTAGTCATTTTCCTTCAAAACAACCATGTGTCAATGATGTCTGGAGACTCGCTTTGCCTCAAAAGAATATTGACAAATGCTTGAGAAACATAATTTATGTTATCTGTTACGACCAAAATCACTCTGAGAATGATCGCACAAAAGAAACAATCAACTAATGTTCAGGCGGTTTATTAACAGTGATATTGTAGGTACAGACTCGTAATCGGTTCTCACATCAGTACAATAATGATCAATAGAAACAGTTACAAATCAGTAATAGAATCACTTACTCTTATTACATGCAATATCCCTGGAAATGTCCAAATACGATGCTCTATACACAAAGGAATGATCCACGATGCACCGATGAATGATACTTTCGACGTAAATCCAGAGGTGCAGGTTACGATAGTCCAAGGTATAGATCTGGGTAAAATCCAAGTTATGTGTCCACAGCAAAACGTGTAAAATCCCGACGTTATGACGACCACGTCCAGTTGATGCGTTGAATAATGATTCACTTTAGAATGTCCAACGAGGAATCCAGCCCGTCACAGCTTTGCCGTAATAATGTCCGTTGACATTAAAATATGGAGTCTATCTCCAACGTAGGCAAATTAATTCTCTGCAGGCAAAATGTCTTCCAGGCCTTATCTCCACAAACACAGGTTGTATAGCAGGTCAGCAGGTAACACAGGACTGACTATAACAAGTCGCTTCAAAGCCAGAAGTGACGTAACTCTCAGAGCAGAGGTGTTGGGTACTCTGCCTACCTCAGAATTTCTCCTGCTTATATACTATCCATTCACCCCTTTCTAGTACATTCTGTAATTTTCTCCAACCTGGGGCTACATACCTGAATCATACTAGCAAGTCCAAATTCCAGGAATCCAGGATGACTCACTTCCTAATATGTGCATAACATCATTGCCAAAATTAACTACCAATCACATTGGGCTACAAGGGCAGTGCCTCACTCAGCCAGCACTTCCCAGAATTTTCTGGAATGGGTTAAATCATTCTAGATTGAGTGAGCTATAATGTATTTCCTGTCAGATGCATACATGTACTGTAGCTACATTGTATACCACATTGTACATAGAAAATTCTCCACTGATCTGGTCAGCCTGTATGTACTATATCTATATCATATAGAATGTTCTCCATTATTCTGGTCTACCTGTGTACATACACATTAAACAACCATGCATACAGCCTTGATACATGTACATAACTACTAGTGTGTACATTTGTGACACCATCCCCCATGGGAAAAAGAAAGCCTTGCCGTAGCAAGGGTTTCTTTTACCTTCACAATTTCTCATTGTTATTTACATCGAATGTGAGGTAAAATCCAACTCAAACAACCATAATCACATATTATCACATGCCTTTTGAAAAGCTGCATTAATTCCATGTTCTCTTTTCATGGATACCAGTTACATTGATATTGCTTGGATTCTCGGAGCTTATACAATCATGTCAAACTGTTTTGCATACATTAATGGATATGCTAAACACATACAATGTACACTGTAAGTGATATGCCGGTGAAAACTTTTCACCCTTAACTTCTACTGTGCTATTCACTATCTATGTCACACCAACTGACTTTCGGTCATAGCACTCTTTCAACATATTGACATGACACATTCTCTGATCTGTGCTCCTGTCTGGTGTACTGATCACATAGTTCACATCATTGAGTTTCTTTTTGACACAGTATGGGCCACTGAACTTGGCTTTCAGTGGTTCACTTTGTATGGGCAGCAGTACAAGAACTTTGTCACCTGGTTTGAAGGTTCGAGCTTTGGCATTTTTGTCTGCCTTTCTCTTCATAGAGTCTTGTGACACTTTCAAGTGTTCCCTAGCTACCTCACAAGCCTTTGAAAGCCTCTCACGAAACTTTGACACATAGTCAAGTAGGTGGACTTCATCATCCTCAGTCATGAATTTCTCTTTGATGAGCTTCAGTGGGCCCCTAACTTCATGACCGTACACCAACTCAAATGGGCTGAAACCCGTCGACTCATTTGGGGAGTCCCTCGTTGCGAACAGGAGAAAAGGGATGCCCTTATCCCAATCCTCGGGATACTCCTCACAAAATGCCCTAATCATTGTCTTTAGGGTCTGGTGGTAGCGCTCCAACGCACCTTGGGATTGGGGATGATAAGCTGACGACTTCAGCTGCTTCACACCCAAACGATACATCACCTCTTGAAATATGCCTGACATGAAATTTGACCCTTGGTCAGACTGCACTTCCTTGGGCAACCCATACCTAGTGAAAAACTGCACTAGAGCATCTACCACAGTCTTAGCAGTGATATTTCGCAATGGGATAGCCTCTGGAAACCGTGTAGACATATCCATGATTGTCAAGAGGTACTTATGACCCGACCTAGTCCTAGGCAAAGGTCCAACACAGTCGACTAGAACCCGACTGAATGGTTCTTCAAACGCAGGTATCGGAATCAATGGCGCCGGCTTCACTGTATGCTGTGGTTTACCAGCCACCTGACATGTGTGACAAGTCTTGCAAAACTCCGCCACATCCACATTCAACCCTGGCCAATAAAAATGCCTCATGATCCGATCCTTTGTCTTTCTGACGCCTAAATGGCCGCCAACAGGTAACTCGTGAGCAATCCTCAAGATCTCACCGCAGTAACAGGGAGGGACAACAACTTGACGGACCACCGTCCAATCCTCATCAGCTGGCCTATGGGGAGGTCTCCACTTCCTCATCAAAATGCCATCTTTGACATAATAGCACTCAGGGACCTTTTCAGCCTCAGCCTCAGAACACGCCGTCTGAGACAAGCCTTTCAACTCAGAGTCTGCCTGCTGTGCCTCAACCAAGGGAGACTTGCTAAACAGCCCATCACTGTTAGCCTCGGAGCCTAATACAGCAACCCCATCATTCAAATCCTTGAAAGAGGTTTCTGCCAACCAAACACCGGAATTCTCCTCCACATCAACCGAATCCGCATCATCTTGAACAGCTCTACGAGCCTGAGACCTAGTCACAACACAATCTGAGAAAATCCCAGGAAACTCCTCCTGCAACTGCTCAGTTTCAGCAACCACCACTGGTTTATCCGAAACAACTGGAGACACAACCACCTTGTCCCCAGCCAAGTCATTCCCCAACAGGAAGTCAATGCTTACCATGGGCAACTCAGGAACAACTCCAACAGTGACAGGACCAGAAACTAGGTCACACTTCAAATCCACTCTATACAGTGGTACTGACATATAACTGCCATCAACAGTTTGAATCAAAACTTTTGCATTAACTGCACTATCTGGTGGAAAAATCATACCACCATCCACCATCAACGACTGAGAGGCCCCCGTATCCCGCAGGATAACTACTGGTTTACCTGCCTCACCAGAAGTACATGGGGTCACCTCACCATCAAACAAAAAGCTACGATAGCTCTCATCCACCTGCTTAGACCTATCTTTGAATTTGGGAGATCGACTTTCAATGGCCTGTGTTTCACTGAAAGGGACACTATTTTCGGGTAGGACACTTTTTGACATGACAAATCCCATGTCCTTCTTGGTTTTGTTTTGCAACTTCCAACACTGTGACTTTACATGCCCTGTCTTGTTACAGTGAAAACATTTGATGACATTTGCACTTGTACTGGACCCTTTGTCAGATTGAGGCTTTGGTGCCGATGAAGTTTCAGAACTCGTGCCTTTTTCAGGACCAGCATTCTTTGGATTGCTCGACTGATTTTTGTCTCTCTTATTTCCAGAGAAATTTCTGAAAGGTGGTCTGTTTTCATGTCTGTGAGTTAGCTCATACTCATCAGCCATAAAGGCTGCTTTATGCAAACTTGCCACTTTGTGATCTTCCAGATGCAACCTCACACTGAAAGCAACACTCTTTTTGAATTCTTCCAAAAGAACAACCTCACGTAGGTTATCAAAATCCTGATCCACTTTCAGGGATCGGTACCACCTATCAAATGTCATTTCTTTTTCACGAGCAAACTCAACATGTGTCTGGCCTGGTTTGCGGTACAAATTTCTGAACTTATGTCTGTATGCCTCTGGCACCAACTCATAAGCATTCAACACTGCCTTCTTGACTGTAGCATAGTCACGTGATTGCTCTTTGGAAAGAGATGAGTACACATCGGCTGCTTTGCCTACAAACACACTTTGAAGGAGCAAGGGCCAAAATTCCTGTGGCCAGTTCAAACTGTCAGCCACCTTCTCAAATGACACAAAGTATGCATCAACTCTGTTTTCCTCAAATTTTGGCACAAATCGAATGTTTTTGGCCAAATCAAATTCAGGGGGAGCCCTTTCACGATTTTCAACAATCTGTGCATGAGCCAATTCAATCTCACGCAATTTCATTTGGTGCTCCATTTCAAATTTCTGCATTTCAATTTCCATTTCTTTAGCTCTTTGCTCTCTTTCTAGTTCTCTAGCCCTTTCCCTTTCCTTCATTTCCATTTCTAATCTCATCTTCTCTTTCTCCATTTCCAGTCTAGCAAGCTCAAGCCGTGTTTGATCAGAAATTTGAGCTTGATCTGAAGTGTCAATTTCTTCTTTGAGCTCCATGTGACCAGCTACCAAGTCAAGAATCTCTACCTTTCTTACACCTTGTGGAACATCAACATTTAAATGCTGTGCAATAGCAGTCAAATCACATTTGCGTAACCTTTGCAAATCTTTGAGGGACAAATCTGTCCTCTGAACAAATGCCTGAACATCCATTGTACTGATTGACATTGTCACAATGTATACACACAATGTACAATTGAACAGTCAACTCACTGCTATTTTGTCTGTACCAATATTCTGGATTCCGGAACGTTCCAAATTCTAAGTTTTGGCTTTAAATTCACTTCTCGGACACAAGCCCCCAATTTTGTTACGACCAAAATCACTCTGAGAATGATCGCACAAAAGAAACAATCAACTAATGTTCAGGCGGTTTATTAACAGTGATATTGTAGGTACAGACTCGTAATCGGTTCTCACATCAGTACAATAATGATCAATAGAAACAGTTACAAATCAGTAATAGAATCACTTACTCTTATTACATGCAATATCCCTGGAAATGTCCAAATACGATGCTCTATACACAAAGGAATGATCCACGATGCACCGATGAATGATACTTTCGACGTAAATCCAGAGGTGCAGGTTACGATAGTCCAAGGTATAGATCTGGGTAAAATCCAAGTTATGTGTCCACAGCAAAACGTGTAAAATCCCGACGTTATGACGACCACGTCCAGTTGATGCGTTGAATAATGATTCACTTTAGAATGTCCAACGAGGAATCCAGCCCGTCACAGCTTTGCCGTAATAATGTCCGTTGACATTAAAATATGGAGTCTATCTCCAACGTAGGCAAATTAATTCTCTGCAGGCAAAATGTCTTCCAGGCCTTATCTCCACAAACACAGGTTGTATAGCAGGTCAGCAGGTAACACAGGACTGACTATAACAAGTCGCTTCAAAGCCAGAAGTGACGTAACTCTCAGAGCAGAGGTGTTGGGTACTCTGCCTACCTCAGAATTTCTCCTGCTTATATACTATCCATTCACCCCTTTCTAGTACATTCTGTAATTTTCTCCAACCTGGGGCTACATACCTGAATCATACTAGCAAGTCCAAATTCCAGGAATCCAGGATGACTCACTTCCTAATATGTGCATAACATCATTGCCAAAATTAACTACCAATCACATTGGGCTACAAGGGCAGTGCCTCACTCAGCCAGCACTTCCCAGAATTTTCTGGAATGGGTTAAATCATTCTAGATTGAGTGAGCTATAATGTATTTCCTGTCAGATGCATACATGTACTGTAGCTACATTGTATACCACATTGTACATAGAAAATTCTCCACTGATCTGGTCAGCCTGTATGTACTATATCTATATCATATAGAATGTTCTCCATTATTCTGGTCTACCTGTGTACATACACATTAAACAACCATGCATACAGCCTTGATACATGTACATAACTACTAGTGTGTACATTTGTGACATATCCTCTAAACTGATTAATTGATTCATTAATCAACAATTTCCACATAATTTTGACATCATGTCTGTTTACTCATATTAGTTTAGGTTCTTCTTGATCACAGTTTAATGCAGCAACTATTATGTTCATCGGATAAGACATTGGAGCATAAAACGCCGCGTATGTTTAAATATCTAATAACAGCTATAATGACAACTATAGATGCCGGCCACAGAAAATAGTAACTAGAATGCAGAGACTTTAGTAGCATGAACTGTCACTACGATATCAGTTTGACTCTTTCTGCTTATGAAATTTTTATCTATTGGTAAATGTCCTTTGCCCATTTAATATTGCCTTTCTCTACATAAAATATCCATTCGATTTTCGTGAATTGCGTAATGTTTCTTATCTGGGAATTATGGTGAATATGATTTTCTTTTATCCTTTGCACGGAATTTACGTCATGCAAAAATTATTATTCTATCACTCTTTTTTTTTTTGTTTTTTTTTTGTTTACAAGTTGTAGGCCTTTTCTAATGTGTGTATTGTCCGTATTGATTTTTTTTTTTAAAAACAATGACAATCATGAGAACTACGAAGCTTTTACTTGTTCTTTTCCATGACATCTATGAATTCTATTTGTATGATTATTTCATACTCAATTCAATTTACAAAAAATGGGGAAAAAATTACAAATTCAACTAACTTGTCATTATATCAACATTTGCAAAACCTTATACCTACCTCGACATCTAATCACAATCAACATGATCAACAAGCCAACACAATGAAATGCAATAAAGAATTGCTCTATTTCCGTGTAATAGCTTAGAGCAGGGAGGTGAGAGGGTCAACTCCCTGCTTAGAATAATTCAAGCTAACTTCCAATATAGGGATCCATGTACCTGAACCTCTTTGTGATGCTTTTGTTCTTAGAGATTTTAAGCTGACGTCCGCTTTTCCTCTAACCATTCAATATTAAACTAATGAACGTTGCTGTGACACAAGCAAATAGTTTGCAAGAGCGCTATACAAATGCAAATATATATATATATATATATATATATATATATTGCATTGTATTGTATTGTAAGAAAAAAAGTCCTCTAACACCCCTTTTATACTCCGCACGACTTTAGCTCTCTTTTGAAGCGAGATAACTTTAGCAGCTATTCTTGACCATCCGAGTGGCGTGCAACCCCACTTGAAGCTGTCAATGTAACCTCATCATCCCTCCCTCTCCTCAGCTATGTTTCCCGCGAACGTCACAGAATGTAACCATGGTAACCCGATCAAAAATTAAGATACCATTATTATGCTGACGTTAGCCCGGGCTTGAAGCTGCGAACATGAACTACCTCCCGAGAGTCGGTTAACTGTTGTTCGGGCTAAATATAATTCGGCCGTTTATACTGAGAGTTAGGTCGTTCAGGTTCAAGATAACTTCCAGTTTCTACTCCAGGCTATGCAAGGTTTATGCGCAAAAGCCAACACAGTGCACTCGCGCCATAACGAGTTGACGAGCATGGCTTTAACGAAATTCTCGTTACAACGTAGTAAAATTTCAGGTCCCAAAATTATCATCTACATGCTCATATCTTTATATACTTTACTGTTTGGCTATAACGGAATTTCGACGTAAAATTGCCGGTCCGGAGAACTTCGTTATAACGGGGGTTGGCTGTACGGGGATTTTGTCATTCGAAGGCACTATTTGTGCGTGATGTGGACGAGTGGTCATAGGCACTCTTCTCCCCAGGTGACGATAGATGATGAAGATCTTGTAAATCTGTTGGCGGCAAGAGGAAAGGTGTTAATGAGATTATAGGCGTTGGTTTCATCAAATACATTATCAGAAGTTTTAATCCCGTCGTTACTGTCATAAGATGCAAACAGAAGCACTTCATTTTACAACGTTTTTATCTGGAAATTATCATGTGAAACCTGCGTTACCACGGCGATACGAACAAGTGCACTGTAGGGAGGACCCATTTCCTGAAAATGTTTAAAAAAAAACACGTTTACTAAAAAGATCAGATCTACTTCATGAGTAACACTTATTGCTGAATATCTTTTTCCGATCCCGTCTCTGTAGTTGTCTGTGAGAACACGGTGGTAAAATGCACAAAGCTCTCAATATTCAAGCAGAGGATCCTGTGTTTGAATCACGCCTGTTGCGATCGTTCTTCGGCAAGATATTGCACTTTATACAATATGCCTCTTGAACTAAGAGGATATATAGAGACCCTGATGATGCTAGAATGATAATGATGACATGGTCCTTCAGAAGAGTATGGTGGTAACTCTTAAGTGACGACCAAGAAAATGAAGAGTATTATTATCAAACACTATTTCTATCATCAAACACTACTTCTGTCATTTTTATCATTTTTCTTATAAAAATTGTTCAAGGAAGCATCCCGTCTTTACCTTCTGCCTTGTCAGGTTTGGCTAGGGGCTCTAGAGAAGGAGTAGACCATCGGAGACAAACCCCGAAGGAAGATAGTAGGACCGGTAGAAAGACCAGACTGTGCAGCATCCCAAAGACCATCACTAAGAACATGATCTTGAAGAAAGCTCGGAAGATGTAACTGGAGGACCAGTTGAGGACGATGACGGCAATGATTGTTGAAATGGCTCCTTGGAGGATGGGCATTCCGAGAGAGTAGAGCGCCATCACTGCGTGCTGAGAGGAGATCGAGAGCTCATCTTTTCGTTTGCCGTCGTAGATTTCTGTTCCAGAGAGAAAGGAGTAAGTGATGTGGGCGGAGAAGTCCACGCTGTATCCAATGCAGAGGATGAGGTTGATCATAGGGACGCTGTCAAGGCTGACATCCCAGAGTGACATGTAGCCGATGATACCAGTCTCGATGGATGCGATGCAGATGGTGACCACCAGAGAGCAGATGGGGCTTAGAATGAGAATGAAGGCGACAACAAACATGCAGGCGACTGCGATGGAAAGAGTTTGGATCGTGAGAGGCCTGATTATCACATATTGTTCGTATGAGATGAAGAAAGGCGAGAAGGCGGTTAAACTCATGTTTGAGTCGTCTGCTCTCTGACGCACATCAGCCATTAGATCAATCTGCTGATTTGTGGTACGAGCATTCTTTCCCGTCAGTATAAATCTGGATGCTGCGATCACGGTGTTATTGGACCCTTCCTCGAAAACGATATCCTCTACATATTTAGAGGAAATTGGATTTTGAAGAAACTCGGTAACAAGAATTGGGATGAAGTCTTCAGTACTGGCGTCTGTGCCATGGAAATGCTGCAAAAAGCTTAAGTAGTCTCTCAGCCAGAATTCGGTTATTTCGGCGGAGTGAATGTAATCGCTGCTCTCAAAATCTGCTACTACATTGTCAACTTGTCTCTGAACGGCAGGGTCACTGTAATTTAGTTTGTCCTGGAATGCGACGGAAATAAAGGGACTGTACTCTGAGAAATAATCTGCTTGTTGCTCGTAGAACAGAGACGCAGCGGATCCGTCTCTTGCCAGCGATTTAAGCTCAAATCCCTCTGTTACTGCAACACACCCATAAATCGCTCCACCGAGATAGCCACAAAACATGAGCAGAGTTAGGATTTTGGCTGGAAGGGTCAACAGCGCTGGTCCATAGTAGTCCTTGAAGAAAGACATGACGCCTGTTTCGCAGGATTTCTTTTCACCATTTCGGCGATCATTTGGCGACATCCCTCCTGCGCAGAACAACTTGTAAGCTGTCGAGCTCGCCTGGTCGTGGGGGAGCACTTTCATCAGGGTCATGCAGTGACGATTCGCCTCCTCCCTGCGACCGCTGTACACCATGCAGGCCCCGAAGAAAGTGATCTGGAAAATGAAGTCAAAGATCACGGCAACGCCAGTGTAGAGACAGAAGACGGGGACGGCTGGTACAGGGGCGATCGACCCGATGCAGAAGGCAAGGGCGTCGGTGATGCTGGTGATGGTGATAGAAATTGCCGCCTCAGCATACGTCCCACCCATTCGCTCCTCAACAGTCTCACAAGGACTAGTTTTCCTCCATGCAGCTACCATAATGAACATGTCATCAAGTCCAATACCTGCAAAAAACAGACAATACACGTGTATCAGATGAAGAATAAAAGAACCCATGATACAATGAAACGGGTAATAACGACAATAATGAAAATAGTAATAACTCTGATGGTAATATGATGGACTCCCAAGCACCCCTCTTCCTATTCTATTACATTGTCTTGTCTTTTGTTATTCAACGAATTCCACGCATTCCTCTAGATGCCGGAACTGTTATTTTGGAAGGAAGTATACCGTCACTGCAGTGTCTTTACCCAAAGTGTTCCAGTGACACGACGTTCTATGATCTAAACCTTGCCATGCTCCCATTCTAATAATACCCAAATGAATAAATACATATTGTGAAAACAAAATGTTTGAGGATTTCATTCATTCATTCATTCATTCATTCATTCATTCATTCATTCATTTCCATTCAAAAACATAACAACATTTACAAAATTCAAAATACAATTGCCGTGGCACAATGCATGCATCTTTATGAGGGATCATAAAAAGCACACACGAGGCTTGTTGGAAATGACCTCCTATATACAAACTATCATTGTTACGTTTCAACAGAGCAGTAATTAGACAAATTCAAATGATGAAACAAAGGTGGAAAATACAATGAAAAGACAAGAAAATAAGCGGAGGGGGAAACATTGCATACTTATACATGTCGTTCCATGTACATTTTAGCATAATTATACATATGTATACATTAAAAAGCCTTTAAAATTGACTCAAAGTCTTACTTAATAGGACCATAGTAAAGTATAGAAGATTGAGTTGTTGAAATGCGGTTTAATGGTGTGTGAATGTTTTGAACGTTCATAGTGTTGTAATTACGCATGGAATATTCAGATTGAATTGACTGTGAAATACTTTAGGAAGAATATCGTTGCAAACTTCAAGCATAAAGACTACACTTTCAAGAGAAATAAATTCTTGAACAGGTATAATTTTCATCTTAAGAAATAATTGCAAACTAAGAGCTAAATATAAAGAGTTGATTATCAAACCAATACTGCGTTTCTGTAATTATTTATGAATGCGATCAATATTTTCTCTTTACAGTGAAGTCCCAAACAATACTACAGTATTTCAGGCGAGGTGAAACAAAAGAATTTCAATTTTTCAATTTCAATTTTATTTCCATTTCCATTGAATAAACAGGGAAATTTATATACAATACATTTACAGAACATATTTGTAACAATTTCAAAGAAAACGTACAAGTGGTCACGAGTAACAACAGAAATTCCTTTCTAAGGTATATACATATACATAATACAAAGATTAAAATGGAAATGGAGGGTCCCACTAAAAAGTAAAGCTTGTAGGGTATTGGACCCTCAGAAAATACGTACACAAAATCAAAGAAACCAATGTCAACTGACATGAAATTAACTTGAAGGAAAAAAGAAAGAAAAAAAAAGGAAAAAGAAGAAAAAAGGGGAAATGAGACTATGGTACAACACACGCCATCGTGGACACAAACATACTGTACTTCATGATGTAAATGCAATGATAAAACGATAAAACGCTCCCTGATTTGATATTGCGATTGATTGGGTGCATATACCGGTATGAATGCATAGGAACGGATATAAAAAAGAGAAAGAGAATAGACTCACTGTTTTCTGGTACAATAAAAGAAAAATCTGTGGAAAACTTATGTTAAACAGATTATTTCCTTTAAAAGATGATTTCTGTGTGATATCTTGATACTTGCAAAAAAGATGACTTGATTGAGACAATAAAACCAAACCTAATTTGGTTGCATATCATAAGATTTCAGTAGAAAGAATTTTAATTTGTTCTTAAAAGAATTCAAAGTTTGTGCTGTTACTATGTCGTTGGGAAGTGAGATGAAGGTTTGCTGAGCCAGCAAAGTCCTAAAAAATGGCAAATGAAATTAATTGGATTGCCTTGTAGGATAATTATAAACGGATTGATTTTTTGAAAACATTGATTCAAATATTGATTCAAAAAGATTATTTTTATTGTAATTATACATAAATTGTCCTAAATTAAACAAACACAAATCTTTAATTTTAAATATTTTATTTTCAAAAAATAACGGATCAGTATGAGACAAATATGCAGTGTGACATATAATACGCAGTGACTTCTTCTGTAGCAGAATTTATCCAAAAGAGTTTGATATGTATTTCCCCATACAAGAATACCGTAATTCAAATAAGGCAATATGAGGGATGAATATATTGTAAATTGGATATGGCTGAACATTTACGATTAACATCGGGATTCCAAAACACTTGGCTATCTAGAAAAAAAAAATCCCAGAATTCATTATCACAAAACCCGTTTTTTTTCTTATCTCTATAAATAAAATTCCATTTGCTATCAATTTTTGTTCTTTTTCCATATATTAAACACATAATTGGTTTCATCAACATTCAGAATCAATCTGTTTTCTGACATCTAATCGCTCATAAATACAACCAAGTTGAACATTCATATCATGAAATAATATCTTAGGATTTGTACCTATAAGAAATAATATAAATCATATGTTGAATATGGTAAATTATTATCATACATTAAAGAAAAAAGAAGAGGCCCAAAAACAGACCCTTTTAGGACTCCACACTTTTTTTTTTTTTTAGATGGGACACCAATTGTACATGTTAATTGTTGAAGATTGGAGATATACTGAAAACTTGTCAGCAGTTTAATGGAGTGCCCTTTACACCGTAATAATATGATTAAAAAAATGATAAGAATAAAATGCTTTGGTTAAATCAATAAAACACCAAAGTACATTCTCTGCCGTCTATTAACCCGTTTACTTAATCAATAACTTGTAATATTGCTGTTTCTGTTGAATATATGTCTTCCTTAAAATAGTACCATGTTTATCTAAAAAAATTATTCATCTGTTATAAACACAGTTTTCTAATATTGTCCAAAATATAGTCAATGCTGATATTGGGCGATTATCATTTACATCAGTTAATTTTCCGTTTTTATGTATAAGTGTAACTCGTGCAGTTTCATTTTCTCAAGAAAAGTACTAATGCGTAAACATTTCGTGAAAATATTGCAAAATGGAACACAAATTTATTAATAAAATGACATATTTTACCACCTTGATATCAATTTCAGCAGTATCAGACCTTATTTTTTTGTCATATCTACTATGGTTATTTTGTCATTATTTGTTATCGGCTGTAAAAAAAAAAAAAAGTACCATTATTTGGCATTTTCAGATAATACCTTGAAAAGATTTATTCTCATTTATACCGTTATCCACATCTTGCAAATTGGTTCCGATGTTAACAAAATGTCATTAAGTAATTACATTTGCAATACCTTCACTGTTGGTTATATTTTTTAACTTCTAAAATAAAGAGAATCAATAACTGTATTTTCATTAGTTTATTGAAGATATTATCAATTAATTTCCAGATGGACTTTATGTTACCTTTAACTACATCAAATTTCCTATTTAACTAATATCTCGTAGCTTGTCGTATTATCATAGTTACACAATCATTTCTTTTTACTTTAAATGAAATGTTTTATTCACTTATTTTCGATGCAAGGTGGAATTCAAAAGGTATTTCTTATATAACTGTGATTTCAATGACAAAGTTTTTGTCATAAACCATGACCTTTTTGTTCCTATTCTTAGGGCAAAAGGATTTCTTTGGAAAACTTTCTTCATAATTTTCTTGAAATAATTGCAAAAATATCACAATTATTATTCACATCATTTTCAGCAAAACATTTTCCCACTGTATGTCATTCATCTTCATTTAAAAAATAAAAAAGTCATTTGATCAAATTCATTAATCAAACATCTCTGATTTTTACACAACAACGTTTTCTTAACATAAGTAAGGCTTGATAAAGTGGTAAAAATTGACAAAATACCACATGTCCTTTACAAGAATCTGATTGTATAGGGATAGTTACATTGGTATGAATGTTATAGAAGCAAATGCTTGGGTAATATGTGTGGGACAATCACTGACTGTTTGCAGATAAAAATTGGACAATTCAGATCAACATTTGGTTCTGTTAAATCTTTATTAAAATCACTGAAAATAGAACAGTTACATAATTTAAGGTCTATCTTATCCAAAAGAATCGCAAAATCTATAACAAAAACATCGATATTTTGAGAAGTTAGGGAGTCGATGGAACACTCGACAGGGAGTATTGTCCTCGAATCTGATTTGATATTTAAGAACGTTTGAAGCTTCACACGCCCTTGAAAAAAACTTGGTGAGATTTTCTTTTTTAATTTGTTATCAAACTATCAATTGAAATCTGGAGTGTATTATGCTACTGAGGGTCTGAATTACGCCTATGAGGTATAAATGAGAACCTTGATTTTATTATTGGTCATTAGTATTTTCCATAAGGAAAAAAAAAATTCTGAGATTACCAACGTTCACTTACGCCTATTATAGGCTCCATGCGTGTCAAAGTCTTTGTTGCTTTCAATTAACAAACAAAAAATGAATTGTACTATGTTCACAAAATTAAACTCAATGAAAAATATCATCTCGGTTATGTGAAAGGCTTAATGGAGGTTTTATTTTTTTTCGTTGTGTTCATGTCACTTTATGTCTACTCTTCTCTGCTCGTACACGGTAACATTTTTCTGTCCCTTGTCAATTACCGTCTTGATGGGAATTCATATTATTACAAGCTTTATTTTTACCTTTCCCTCCATTTTCAAAAGTTTCAACATTATTAAGCAAATATCATGCATTTATGATTCAGAATTTATTGTGTTCATATAATATTTCGATACAAGAATATGTAGAATTTTCACATTGCTTTGTTTTGGCGCATGTTTAGCACAAATATTCTCTGTTGAAAATGAAAATAAATACATGAAATTAAATCAAATTTACTTCAGGCAAAAATCCCCTTATCCAGATACTACGCTGTGAAAAATGTAAATTTTTCATTGAGCAGACCTCTTTTTAACCACTAAATCAAAAATACTTGGAAAGTCATCAATAAATCCATTAACAGAAATAAGACGGCCACGTCGATAGTAAACATTTTCAGTCAGTATTTCTCGCAGTTAGGAAACCGTCTCGCTCAAAATATTATTTCCTAGACCCGAAAAACCTACATATATATACATATATATATATTTTTTTTTTATTTTTTTTTTTTAACAAATGTGTAAAATGCCGAAACAAAGTTGTTGGAAATGGAGAGGACTGCTAAAAAACAGAATTTGTGGTTTGCAGTGTACTTTTGACAAAAACTGAAGATACTTTATTGCTAAACAAGCAAAAGAAGGTAAAATGCCTAAAAAGGAAAGACAAAAAGATATGTATATATCCTTACATAAATAAACACACATCCACGCACACATACACAAACACGCGACAGCTCTCGTGAAAATTAAAGAAAATATAGCGTGGAAGGAATAACAGGAAGAAACTGAAGCAGACAGGGAAAAGGGGCGAAGGAAGAGAAGATCATATGAAGATGGAGCGTTCAAAACCAACGCAGGCCGCCGCGGCGCGGCGGCGCCGAGAGACACCGAATGCGTGAAGTGCATGGGCTCACCATGTTATAAAGAAGAAATTGTATTAAAAGACAGCGAACGATCATAATAATAATAAAAAAAAATATGACTTGCCAGAGTATAAATCGTTCCATTCTATAAGAATTTCTTCAGAAAACATGCAGTCTTTGGTTTTAAAGTAAAAGTATTAAAACATAAAACTCTTTCTATATTATTGTTATCAAATTTTTTGATCACAGCCTTTAACAGTTCGAGCTCGAGCGACTGATTGCTGTATGTTTGACTGAAAAACTTAATATGAACAACATGTTCATTTATGCTATAGGAGTACCCCTTATATTGCGTGCAAGAGAATCTAGTAAGATTAAAATTGAAATAAGATTTACAATTGATTTTGACTTGATTTCAAAGCTTTGGTATCGCTTACAGTTCGTGTGTCCCTTTTGCAACCCTGAGAATTGCATTTCTTTCACAAGCTGGTATATTGTAGAGGTAGGAAATTCAAACCTTCATTTACAAAGGTATAACTGGATATGTCTTCATAATGGCGGGGGAACAATACTATGATTTCCAGTGAATTTATTCAGACCGAATAAAATTCCATCCGTTATTCTTGGTAAAAAAAACAAACAAAAACGGAGGGCATTCTCGAGTGACATTGGTATACTTTATCATTCCTTAAAAAAGCCCCCAAATTAACAAGTGTTTTACCGTAAGATTTCATACAGTTGTTGGGGGATATCATTCTTCAAACAAGGAAAAATGTTGTGACGTTTGCAAAAGAGATATACGACCTATAAACCATAATCATGTAGTCCCTCAATTACTCGCGCAGCTAATTCTTTTAATCGAGCCACGGAATATTTTTAAAGACCAAGTTCTTACCTAGAATGAGAAAAGGCATCGACAGGGCCACAACATTGTAGTTGACGCCAGCAAATGAGAGAAGTCCAAGCGTCGAAGCCACGGCTAAAGAAGCCGATATGACTCCCATGAAGGCAAGCAGAGATTTACTATACACCCAGTCCGTCATGACGCAAGTCACGCAGGCAAACGTGCATATGAGGGTGTAGGAAACGGTGAAAAATGGAAAGATTTCTTCTGTCTCCAAATGGATCTCGCTGTCGAGCGACTGCGACACGATGTAGGAAACGGAGATGACGTCGGATCTGAAGTTGTCGGCGTAGTCGACAAATTTTTTCTCCCAATCCCTTCCCTCGGACTCGAGCTCCGGAGTTGTCTTCAAGTAATACGCCAAGACGGTGAAACCTGCCATAGTAATGGTTGACATATCATCACCTAGTGTGACATCACCAAAGAATGGCCCCAAGAAATAAACTGTGTCCTCATGAGTTGGGGAGTACAATGGATACGTCAAAGTGATGTCCCTCACCCGACTTTCGTTGTATGCAAACACTTGCAAAACAGGATTCAGCAGGCAGTCACCTTGCTGTCTGGCGCATACGGCTTCAAAATCGTACTCAACACCGCTGTCGTTGAGGACCGTAATGTTTCGCACTCCGCGATCAAAGCGTAGCATCTCAGCGATAACGGCTTCTGTGAGCACATCATCACCGGTCTTGGGCTGGACGATGACGTTAGCTGCGAGGTCTTCGTCACCTTTGCCGCGGTTGGGATAGTACTCGTCGTAATCGACCGGGAAGAGGTCATAAATGATCTCGGCATCGTCGCGTGCCCGACTGACGTCGGGGGTGAAGAGGTTAATGACGTCAGTATCCATCTGCAAGAAGACGATCCCGCTGGCAAGAACAGCAGTCAGCAGCAGCGGGGCCGTCAAGAAGAAGGCCGGCCAGCGAGCAAGATACCGTCCGTACTTGCCAAATAGTTTCGACAGTCCTCTCTCAATATATCTATAGGACGCCATTGGACTGAGAGAAAAAAATACAAAAAATACAAAACAAACAAATTGTATTAATGATAATATGGTAGTAACATGAGCAATTAACGAGAATTTCCTTCCCTATATTTTCTCTCATGTCATACAAACATGAACGTAACATTGACGGCATGGCAGAAACCCATTACCATAAATCCATTATCCTTATTATTATTTTGACACATTTGGGAAAATCTCATGTCTGATTTTCAAGCCAAGCATTGCCAACAATGCTCATCCTACGTATAATGATTCCTCTGAATTCTGGCAGCACTGCTCAAAGGAGAAGTCTATAGTAAGATTTTCAAAAAAAAAAATAGACAAAACAGATCTCTGTACAGTTGAAAGGCATTATAATTAACATCAAATTATTCGTAACATTTGGGAACCAAACTGCCTTTACCGTTCGTATTACCTATACTAAACTACTACTACAACTTCATTCTTTCACTGCAAGTGTATGTGATAACACTGCCTTTCCATTGGAGCGAATGTAATATTGCTGCCCATGTTTGTTCGATTTTCTCTTGCCTTGTTTCTGTTTCGTTGTTTGCCTCATTCTGTTGAAATGTATGCAAATTGGTGTAACTGCCTACATTCCGTTTGATTGGCTTCTTGTTATTACTATTTCTATTTCTGTTCAAATGCATGCAAATTGGTTGCTATTTTGCTTTTGGGCCATTCTCAGATTAAGTGTTCAATTCCATGTGAGTAAAACCGAAAAATCAACCACAAAGTAATACATTCAAAGATGTGTTTTCGGTAACTTCAAAACCGGTCAAATACGAAACAAAAATTGGAACATTCTAAATGATGGCCATTCATTGAGTAAAAATGAATTGAAATAGAGATTCATATATGATTTTTGATCACCAATCAGATACGTTACCGCATATTTACATGTTGTAATCATGGGCGTAAATCCCGGGGGGGGGGGGGATGGGGGGGATATATCCCCCCCACTTTTGAAGGAGGGGGGGATGGCCTGTACAAATATCCCCCCCTGAAATTCTCCCAAGAAAAAGATGTAGGAAAAAAAAACAAACAAACAAAAAGAAATGTGGTGATATTGATTTCAGCATGATGGATGATTGCATAGCCTATAATCTAGGCGGAGAATGCAATTATTGTTTTTGTAATTTGCTGTTAAGCTAAACGTATGATGCAGCGAGATAATTGTCTTTGCCAAGCGATACATCTGATGCGGCGAGACTACGAACAGTGGACGCATCTACCGCGTCCGCTAGGCGCCACGATCGGTGGCAGTTTTCTGTTGTTTTTTTTTCGTATAAGAAGACTGCCACCGATTAAAAAAAAATAAGAAAACAACGACAAACAACTGGATCATAGGCGGTGTATTCGCGCGCATCCACTGTTCGTAGTCTCGTCGCATCAGACCAGCTGCTAGTATCCCCACCTAGGTTATAGGCTACATACTGTAATGCATGAGCCATGACGTTCGCACGCCCGCCTCGTGACGAGAGCATAATTACTGCTGAACAGTGCTAGCAGCGCTCGTGTACTTCTCTCGCACACCAATGCATTAGTGGCGTATCTAGGGGGGGGGGGGGGGCAAGGGGGCAAGGGGGGCACGTGCCCCGGGCGCCACTCCTTGGGGGCGCAAAAAAAAAAAAAAAAAAAAAAAAACGAAGAAGAAGAAGAAGAAAAAAATTTATAAATAACAGAAGAAGAAGAAACTCGCCCGGAAGGGGGGGGGGGGGGGAGGGGGGCAGAAAACCAAATCAAAGAAGATAAAAACAAAACATGATGATGACGCGGACAAAATGACAATTTTCATTGTGTTCACACAAGAATTCCATGTTCTGTAAACTGAAATACAAAAACATGTCATTTTATATTTAGCAGGCAAAATGTTTCACGGAGCAGCGGCTGCAATTTCTTTCGTTCTGAAGCGATCGCCAATTGGCTTAAAAGAAGACGCCAACGGTTTCGAACATACGGGGGGGGGGGGGGGGCGCAAAAAAACCCAAAAAAAAACAAATCAAACAAGATAAGAACAAAACATAATGATGACGCGGAAATATACAAATTTCGGCTCACTCACTCGTACTAATTTAGAGTATTTTTTCCAAGTCCTCAGTTTGTTGGTATAAATCGTTATCTATAAGGCCGTCACTATATCTTGATTAAAATTGTAAGATGTAATAAGCAAAAAATGACAAGAGTTCCATGTTTTGTAAGCTGAATTACGAAAATTTTCGGCTCGCAGCCAAAAAAAAGAGATAAGAACAAAACGTGATGATAATGCGGAAATAGGCCTATACAAATTTCGGCTCACTCGCGCGTACTAATTTAGGGTATTTTTTAAAGTCCTCAGCTTGTTGGTATAAATCGTTATCTATAAGGCCGTCACTATATCTTGATTAGAATTGTAAGATTTAATAAGCAAAAAATTACAAGAATTCCATTTTTGTAAGCTGAAATACAAAAATTTTCGGCTCGCTCGCTGCGCTCGCTCGCCAAAATTTATCAAAATTCATTACATTTAAATCACCCTTAAAATGACCCCTTTTAAGTGCTTGAAAAAGCATATCATGTGGACTTTGTTTAAAGTCCCTACCGGGATCGGGTTGGGGTTGAACACTTTTTCAGAAATTAAGGGCGCAATTATTTTCTCGCTTGCCCCGGGCGCCGTTTTCCCTAGATACGCCACTGAATGCATGTAAAGCAATATCGACCGTAATGCATGCTTCGGATGTTGAACTACTATCGTAGCCACACTACCAGATGGCAACCAGCTGCATTCAACCAGGGAGGTGCTCTTCCCACCTCCTTGATGCAACACAGTCTGTAGGGCCATGGACGTAGGCGTGAACGAGTGCACCATGCCGAGCGCGATACGACTCACGTCGAGCTCCGCATGAGTTACCCAAAGATCTATACAAACGAGTTCGTTAACAGCCTTGTACGAGTTTCAGTCGTAAGAATTGCAACGCATTTACCCTCTCCATATTGGCTCATATTTGCTCAGTTAGTATAATTCGTTTCCCTCCAGAAAAAAAAAAAAAACAACAAAAGGAACGGGTGTCGATTCCCATATTTTGCCATAATTTATGCAAGTACCGCCTTTAATCTAATGAACATTGCTTTAGATTAATGGTTCAGACCTATTAACCAAACGGTAGTTTTTGGACTGTAAAATGTCAAAATTTTCAAGCTCGCTCGCTTCGCTCGCCCGCATTGAATCGTCATGCCATTCTCCTGATGTTGCTGCCGGGTAATTGCCAGCAGTTGCGCCCGGTGCGCCCCCACCCCCTTAATTTCCTAAGCGAAAAAAGTACAGCTACAAACGGCAGTTTTTGGATTGTAAAATGTTAAAATTTTCAAGTTCGCTCGCTTCGCTCGCTCGCATTTAATCGTCATGCCATTCTCCTGATGTTGCTGCCGGGTAATTACCAGCAGTTGCGCTCGGTGCGCCCCCCCCCCCCCCTTATTTTTCAAAGCGAAAAAGATGTAGCTACAAACGCAGTTTTTGGACTGTGAAATGTCAAAATTTTCAAGCTCGCTCACATTTAATCGTTAGTCACTCTCCTGATGCTGCTGCCAGTAATTGTCAGCAGTTGCGCCCGGTGCGCCCCCACCCCCTTAATTTCCTAAGCGAAAAAAATGTAGCTACAAACGGCAGTTTTGGGACTGTAAAATGTAAAATTTTCAAGCTCGCTTGCTTCGCTCGCTCGCATTATATTAATCGCTATGCTATTCTCCTGATGTTGCTGCCGGGTAATTGCCAGCAGTTGCCCCCGGTGTCCCCCCCCCCCCTTAATTTTCAAAGCGAAAAAATGTAGCTACAAACGGCAGTTTTGGGACTGTAAAATGTCAAAATTTTCAAGCTCGCTCGCTTCGCTCGCTCGCATTTAATCGTTATGTCATTCTCCTGATGTTGCTGCCAGTATTGAATTGCCAGCAAATGCGCCGGTGCGCCCCCCTTAATTTCCAAAGCGAAAAAAAAAAAAATAGCTACAAACGGCCGCTTTTGGACTGTACAATGTCAAAATCTATGATCGCGTTCATGATCTTCAGTGTAAGAATTAAGACAAGAAGTTTCTCTTCCATTTTATAGGCAAAATTGTTCAATAATAATCCACATAAAGTGTACTGCTACCTTAAACATGTTGGACTGTTTCAAGTCGATAGAACACGCAAAAAAAATGAATCAAATTGCACCATTTACAACATTAATATGCAAAAGTTCTCACTGTGGGAGGGGGAAACCCCCCTCCCACACCCTCCCCCCTCGCTCGCATCGCTCCTTCGCATCTAATCGCTCCCCCTAAGATCAAATCTTGGCTACGCCGGTGATAGCCCCACTATTTAGGCCTTCACAGTGATGTCGCACAGGCGGAGCAAGAGCTGAAATACCACGATGTAGTCATTCAATTATCTATGAATATTTCTTTTTCTTACTTGTTTTTTTATAGGAAAAAAATCCAAATTTCACCAAAAGTGTGCACCAGATCGCTGAATTCGAGGTCTGAAAATGCCAAATTTCCTCGTCTGGGAGGGAGATACCCCCCCTCCCACACCCTCCCCCCGCTAGGCCGCTCCGCTCCCTCGCACAGATATTCAAACTCAAAGTCCCTCCCCTACCCCCCCCCCATCATTAAAACGGAACGATGCCCCTGTGATGATTGATTTACTGACTTAAATCAAGAAAATTGAAGAATACAATTTATTAATAGCTACAGGAAAATAATCTACTACGTTATTCAAGAAATGGATATCCTTATTAGCATTTTATTGAATTTATTTGGGTATTATTCAGGGCTGCGCTACGTTTTTGAAAGTCGGCTGACAAGGAAAAACAAACAAACAAAAACAAGAAACAAAAAGTCGTCATATTTTTGTTACCACTTCCCTCCCACTTTGCATGGAAAAGAGTGTGACATTTGATCCCTGTAAAGTGTGTGTGTGTGTGGGGGGGGGGGGGGGGGGGGGGGCAAGCTTCCCCCCCCCCCCCCGGGGCTGCGCCGGTCCGGTTATGGGCTTGTAATCGTGGTGATGGTGACTATCGCCAATCATCCCCCCCACTCCTCAGTACGGATTTACGCCGTTGGTTGTAATGGACTCCTAACTTTGAATTAAATTTATTGTTTTGATCCAATTTCTGTTCAGGAAAAGACCTCTGTCCCCCCTAAAGATATTGGGTTTTTTTAAAAGATAAAGATGTTGTCATCCCTTGCTAATTGGTAGAAATTATTTCTGTGTGGTAGGTTGAAATATGTTTTTTGCTGAAATGAAATATAACCTTAAGATTCACTTTGTATTTTTAACAAATTTCGCTTACAAATAAAGTTTCGAATCCCACAAATCATGCAAAGAGAACGATCCGATCAGGAATTTGCACAGGAAACAAAAATGAATTGCTTTCCTGGGGAAATAACTATTGAAAAACATCGAATCGCCTTTGGTAACGTATCTGGTAAAATATTACTAATAATTTTAGTTGTGTAAGAATTAATAAATATCACCTGTTTAATTATTTACCCTATGAATTGATGTAAAAATGAATGAAGTAAGCCCAAATTAACCATTTTAAACATTGTACGTAATATTTAAACTATGAAATGAGTGGAAAAGGGCCCGAAATGTGAAAGCTGAGTTCTTCATTCACAGAATATTCTCATCTTACGTCTGAATGTATTTATCCATCTGGCTATAAATATTCATTAAGTTTTGATGGATAATGCAAACAAGGTTTAAAAAATATATTTTTGCAGGCACTTAGAAGGAAGTAGGTACAGTCTCTATGAACTCAATATACTAAAAAGTTGTTTGACCTTAGGTAACGTATTTGGCTCACCCTTTTTAATGAAAATGAATAAATAATTGTTCAACTTATTAATGAATCTTCAGTAGTTCTTCATTATTATGTTGAAAAACACTAGAATAAATATGCAACAGAACACTGAAACTTTTCTCGGAAGCTTTTCATAAACTACTTTTTACTCTTTCAAAGTTAGGTAACGTATCTGGCGTACCGTAAATGAATCTGTCGGTGAAGTTACAGAGCAATTTCTACTGAATATTCTTCATTTGAACATAACTTTAATTTTTTTTTTTATGGAAGCGTCATTCTATGGAGAATTGTTTTATTAACACTTTGTTTTACATAACATTATTTGTCACCGTGGGTGCCCTGAATTATACGTAACGTATCTGCTAAATCTGAAAAGCAAAAAACTGATATGCTGAATCATAGCTTCGTCTTGTAAAATAAACATCAAAAGTTGTTGCAGAGAATATGAAAGTGGCTGGGTTTTATAGAATAGAACTTTGGAGTTTGTGAGCACACAACGATTTGTTTGTCAAAACATTTCAAAAAAATTTCAGCATTTTGATTATGTGGTAACGTACCTGTTGGAAAACTTGGCATTAAGTTGTGAGACACTGACGCAGAAAGAAAAATCATGTGGAAGTGTTGCTCTTTTTCACCTCCCTGTCCTTTTGGTGTAAGAATGTAATCCTGAGGTCCAACAAAACGAAGCATGTAATGTGTAGGGATGAATTTTGACCAGATTTGATCCCCTGAAAGCACAAGACCAATGAGCAAAATTCGGTCACGTATCTGTGGTAACGTATCTGTGGTAACGTATATGTCGATCATGTTATTATGAGAGCGATATCTACCGTATATTTCTCACTTGTACTAAATTTCAATGTTGAATCGATGAATCGTTGAATCATTCCAAGGAGTATTGTATAATATACAATTTGTCTGACATTGCAATATCTGTCGCAGTGGGTGGCGTGAAATATATGTAACGTATCTGTCGAAATAAAAATGTAGAAAACCGATATTTCAAACATTGTCCCGTATTGTCAATAAAAAAGCTGTTGCACAAAAAATCTAAGTACTTGCAATGTATGAAGTATATCCTCAGGGTTTCATATACACAGGGTCATTGCATAGTCTTGTTATTTTCGCAATGCTGTAACACTAAAGAAGCTGGTAACGTATCTGGCGGTGAACTTGGCGACAGGTTTCAAAAGGCTATAAAAAAAGAAGTCAATAAAAATTTTGGAACTTTTCGAGTATTGTGATTAGCACATATGATATGCTCATCGTCCATGCAAATGGTATTTGGAAAGTGTGTTTGTGGACGGAGAGGAGCAATAAAACATAATTCTAAAATAGCCGGCGACACTGCGTTTTGGGGGTCTTAACGAAGTTTAACAGCAAAATTTTATACAAAAAGGCAGGCAACCGCATTTGATCGTGTTTATTTTTAACAAATAAAGTCCTCGTGATAAATTATAAACATTTAGATAGTATCTAATAGGTGTCAGGGAACCGCAAACTGTCATGGAATGTCGGCGACACCAAAATTCCGCACTTTTACTGAGAATGGGCCTTTTATGTTATGTCTCATCAAGCCCTTGAAAAAGGCTGGTGAAACACCCGAAAGCTCGGGGAATAAAGGCAAGACTGAACATCACTGCAACGTCTATACTGCAAGTTTTCCTTCCGTCACACATATACCAATGATGCAGTACCCACCACGTACGAGGCCAAGCCCACTTCACATTATATATATATATATATATATATATATATATATATATATATATAGGCGTACCTGTGTTTTGGTGCCTTGTCTGCTACCGGCGGTTTCACGCTGTCGCGATCTTCAGGCAGACTGACAAAGTGGTGTGTTTCTGTGCTCATGTGGCGCGGTGGATCGGTTTGACGCATGGATGGTTTTTCTTTTCCGGTGTCTGCATTTGGATATAAGTTCGGACCAAGGACAGATATAGGAACCATGTGAAATCCATCAAGAACGAGAAATACAAAAACGAAACCCAACTCTCAAAATACATCAGGAGCCTGAAAGACAAACGCGCAAACTTCACACTGACATGGGACATCCAAAAAAAGTCAAACTTAACTCTAAGAAGGAGTGGCATGTGCAACCTCTGCCTCGATGAGAAGGCCATCATCATCCGAAACAAAAATGCACTCAACAAAAGGTCCGAACTTATATCCAAATGCAGACACCGGAAAAGAAAAACCATCCATGCGTCAAACCGATCCACCGCGCCACATGAGCACAGAAACACACCACTTTGTCAGTCTGCCCGAAGATCGCGACAGCGTGAAACCGCCGGTAGCAGACAAGGCACCAAAACACAGGTACGCCTAATATGCTCTGCTTTACAGCATTGAGCACTTTTCGACCCTCAACAAACCATATATTCCCGACGGATATATACCCAACGGATATATATATATATATATATATATATATATATATATATATATGAAGAGTTTGTTCGCAAAAACCGATAAGTCCATTTTTGAAGATTTTGAAGTAGGGTCTCTGTCATAAAGTACAAAATAATTCCTTTTAAATGATATATTGGTCACTACATGTAAAGGTACATTTTTGAAGTTATGGTCAAAAGAAGCAAATATTTTCTTATTATTCTCTCTACTTTTCTTGACCTTTAATGGCAAATATCTCCATTTGGCAAATGTGGACTTATCGGTTTTTGCGAACAAACTCTTCATATATATATATATATATATATATATATATATATGTTATGGATATTCCTTCAATTTCGGATGTATGTATTACATTATTTTATGTCACTTTCTAAGAATCAATTAAATGTATTATGAATAGCGCAGTCACGGGGATTTGTGTCTTTGAGATTGATTCGATGAAAAGAAAAAAAAAATCTTTCTATACGTGATATTTTGGGATTTTCATTAACTCGGATTTTCCCTCGGGTCAAAATAATGCTGCAAGGACATAATGTTTAAAATACATGGTATTTCAAGAGATTGTTGTGATGTAATGACAAACGTACCAAATCAATAAGTCTATTGATTACAAGTGAATCAGGCGCTTGATATCATCGCCATGGATATTCATCATCACAAAATGTGTCTGCGTGATGTTTACGTCCCCTCAATTCACGACGCAGAGAGCTGCTTGATGCACCGATCATAATGGGGGCGCCATTTTTCTTTTTATAGGATGTTTCTCCGCGTAACTTAAGCTACTTTTGAATAGCCCCCACCCCCACACCATTGCAAAAACAAAGAAAAAATGCTGCGGCCCCTGTAATATACTTTACTATCAGCAATGCACGGTCACTACTGTCTCATTCGTTAATCTCATCTGTCAGTACCCCTGCGCCGTTTCTTCCATTTTACCTCTCTACCCTTTGTCTGTTTGTCTGTTTGTTTGTCTGTTTATCTCTTTGTCTGTCACTCTCTCACTCACGCACGCACGAACACAATAACACACTCTCACAAAACACGGATGACCCGTGTCACACACGATGCAATAAGTAAAATAAACCGATATTAACACGTTTCATTTTTGCTTGCATGATTGCATCACTTCGAGTTGATTTTTTTTAAAAACATTTTGCAGGCGATTAAAATGATTATCGATGAAAAAGGTGAAAAAGAAAACTTGATGATAAAATGCAGCTTCGAAACATTCATGTCACGCATCGTATATATATTGAGTAGACCAATGACTCTTGCAAAAGAGTAACTGCGGCTATAGATTCACAGCTACAGTTTGATTACACTACATAATTTAAATACTCGATAATTTTATGCACAATAGGGGATGAGGCAGGGCAGATTGAAGGTTATCAAAGGGGAGAAATAGCGTGGGTAACAATGAACACAGTGAATGGAAACAAAGAGTGACATTTGAAAGGTCAATATCAATACTCTTTATAGGCTTATGATAAGCATTGTGACGTAGGATATTCACTTGTTAACAAGGAATTTTGCTATCTCATCGAATTGGCAAGAATAAAGGGAGTTAAAGCTCCAGTGGGTTCATCCGGCGCGCAGATGAACACGGGTAGGCCAGTGATAACAGCAATGGCACCCTTACGTGTACAATATAGGGAGCTTTAGATTTTCTCGACGGGGACGTTCAAAGGAAAAAAAAAGTTCAGAGCATTCGTAAAACGCGCGTCAAGTCGATCTTTTTATAGCTTCTGAGTTTTTCACTACGCGTTCTGGGCTATTTTTACGTCCGCTCAATTCACGACGTAGAGAGCTATTTCATGCACCGATCATAAGGGGGCGCCTTTTTATTTTTTGTATGTTGCGTCTCAGCGTAATCTAAAGCTACTTTTCAACACGACGCAGGGAAGAGGAGAACGTCTAGCTCAATTGTCGTCTCGAATGTCTGTTTGTTTCTTTCTTTTTTGTTAAGTTGTATATTGTTTTATATTTTGCCAAAATGTATGAATGAATGAATGAATGAATGAATGAATGAATGAATTATTTAATAAATTGAATTGAATTGAATTGAGTATCAAAATCACCGCAACAGCAAAGTGGATTTTGACCAATATCATGAAATCTCATAATGTGAGCATACGAGAAGGGTCAAATTCGGTGAAAAAAAAAAGTATGGTGATAATTTCAAATATTCCGATATATCTTTTTTAATATTGTGGTTTGTTTTTATATAATCTGCAGGCTGCCATCTTGAAATTCAAAATGGTCACCAGAGCTGAATATATTTTTTATATCTCGGGTTGTAATTATGATTATGGAAGGGCTAAATTTCGGGGAAAACAAAACAAAACAAAAACAAAAACATGCTTATAACGGCAAACACATGTTTTTTTCCTTTTTTTGTTGTTGTTGAAATGATGGATCATTTTTGTTGGCAATTTTAATGACTGCCAAAAGTAAATTCATACCGATATGACTGTTTCTGAAAGACTGATTATAACATAATTTGGTTGTAGACCTAACATAAACAATATTAACAGTACTCTGCAATTCATCATTCAGACACTAATTCTTATAGTGGAGATCATGACATTTTCCTCTTTCATCTCTTTCTAGAATACCCTCCTTGAATAGTTCCAGTTTACCTGATTGTCAAACACCACATTCATCAGCTTTAATGATCTGCCAATTTTTGAAGGGCATTATCCTCGCATAATTGTGTGATCGTCGTGTAAACTGTTGAGGAATTCTGACGCATGCAAAGATTCATAGAACTTTAAGCTGATACTGCTCTTTTGTAGTTTTAATATCATTGGCGGTACAGCAGTATAATCATCCTGGAAGTCTCAATAATTGAGGATGACCCATACAAGGGCAGTCAGGAAAAAGGCCTATACAGGGCTTTCTCATTCTGTGTTAATCCAGAAATGCCTCCAGCAATGACGAGCTGCCTGATGAATTGTTCCAGTGTTGCTGCCAACAAACAAATCATATTTGTGAATGGGATGCCTATGGTTGGGTGAGCAATGACGTTTACCTGCCATTGTGACTCGTCCTTGTTTGTCTTCATTCTCTCGGGCCAGCATCAAGTTTTTGACCGTCACCTTCAATCGTATCAATGCTTGGTTTTATACAAATAATATTATGACTGGGATCGAATATGTACTAGGCTGGGTTCCATGACGTCAAATGATATTTTGCCTGTTATAGTATACTTGGATGACCCGCACCTCGTCTTTGTTTACGCATATTTGAATCACACTACGTCACCGAAATTCTGTGAAATCCCACTCACACAAAAGAAAAATGCTGAAGATTCTAATGGAACTACAAGTTCAATGATCTATCCCTCAAACGCGGACGATGTGGAATAGTAAGTTGTGCGCTAGGCCGTGTCATACTTTTCCGGGCAAGCTACGCGGGCTTGTTGCCAGGAGGGATTTTCCAGCACGCAAGAGAATTTTCCGCGGGCGGACAAGAATGTTTGCGAGTTTCGCACAAGTTTGTTTCTTACCTGCTAATAGCGTGCTACTTACCTTCTACTTGTGTGTATTCCGTGTGACCTGCGTTAGAGCTTTGAAACCGATCCGTTTTCTGTTACGAGCGACTTACGGGTACTGGGAAGTACCTGCGTTGGAGTTGCCTGCGAGGTGCTGCCGGTAAAGGTCTCCTAATGGTGTTCCGCGTCTACCTCTGCGAACGAACCCCCATGACTCATTCGGAACAAGTTTTGAGCATGCTCAAGGCTTTGTCATACCGTATGTGGGGAAGTTTTGCCGCTTGACTTGAGGGAAAACAAATTTGCTATCCGGAGCTCTCCGCAGTTGGTCCGCACCTGACAGTACCTAGCGCGTATCTTGTCTGTAGTAACGCGGAGGTGCGCACGCAAGTCCGATGTACAGTAACCGCAGCCAAGGTTTGAGCATGACCAAAACTTTTTTTCCGGGTGAGTCGCGGGGATGCCCGAAGAGGTCCACGCAGAACGCCAGTAGGAGACCATTAGCGGCAGCACCTCGCAGGCAACTCCCACGCAGGTACTTCGCAGTCCCCGTATACAGTCAAGACAATGCCATTCTGTGGGTCTTCTGCCATTCCTACAGAGGAATTCCTTCACTGAGTTTTCAGCCCCCACGCGCCTGGCACACAGGTCACACACTATACCCGCAAGTAGAATTAAAGTAGAACGTGTCCAGCAAGTAAGATACATGCACTGACTCGCTCAAATCAATGGCGAACATTTTGAATTGCGAGATTGCTGTCATTTTGCGTGACGTGGAAATGAATTCGGCCTAACTGGGACAATTTTGGCAAAGTCATCTAAGGCGCTTACCACTGGATACATTAAGTCAGTACTTATACGTTTTTCCTCCGGCGGCCATCTTGAGTTTCAAGATGGAGACCATTCTAAAAAGCCACAATCTGGAAAAAGCCCTGCAATGTTGGACACCACAAGCATGCAGATGTGCCTTCTTGAAAAATTGAAGCTTCTACAATAATTGCAACCTGAGATTCAGGTACATTTAGCTATTGCGGCCATTTTGAGTTTCAAGGTGGTAGCCGACAAATTGTATCAAATCTATATCCACAATATCAGAAAAAGATGTATTAGAATGTCTGACATCACAACCATGTTTTTGACACCAAATTTGAACCTTCTATGAAGCTCACATGACCAGGTTAATGGAACCAAAAAGTTCGTGATAGGAAAAATTGTTGATCAATTATAAATTATAATGATTGATGACTAACTTTTTACAAAAGGTAATAAAGTTTGACCAAATCGTTCAATTTTATGTGTCAATTTTCCGTTTGTTATGTGCGTTCAAGGTAATGTAAGTATTGTGTCGCAGGGTGAATTATTTCGCTTCAGAAAAATAAAACTCGCAAGAAAAAAAGTTGAAAGGTCAAACACTATTTTAGGGACCTGTGTAAGAACACGAAGACGGAATCACAGGCAATGTAAGATTACCCTTGGACTACTCTTATGACAGCAATGTCAGTGTTGAATTAAACACTACAGGCATACCTGAAAATATTTTTCTCCACCGAATATTTCCCACTTATGCTATGATCTTAAAAGAGTTAACGTTGCTTAAAGTGTAACATGCAATATTTTTTAACCTCTGTCTTGTCTGTAGATATCATTTGACGAAACGAGCAATCTTGTGCTTAACATGCTATTAAAACAACTTAGTCAACTAATTGAATTCATAAACTATGTACAAGAGTCTCACTTGACTGTTGTCGAAGTAGAGTAGGCCGATTTCTGTGTTACCCGTCCCATCGAAGGTAATTGAAAAAGTTGTTTTTAAGCAGACTTACACATATCTCACGGAGAACAATATCTTGTGCCCGAATCAATTTGGTTTTAGGCCAAACCACTCGACAAGCCTTGCACTCTTAGAACTCACTGAAAATATAAGCACCGCCATAGACAATGGTTATGTTGTGGGATTGGTATGAACCTTGGACTTTAATAGAAAAAGCATTTGATATGATTTCCCATGATATTTTGCTCAGGAAACTGAAATTGTACGGTTTCAGTGATGTATTAAAATGGTTCAAATGTTATTTTTCTCTTCGTAAGCAAGTAACTATTATAAATGGACATAGTATATACGTCGACCACATCATTTGTCACATCTGGGGTGCCCCAAGGCAGTATACTAGGGCCATTGTTATTTATTCTATACACGAACGATCTACCTCGTGTTGTCCATCATTGTACTGTGTCTCTGTACGCAGACGATACTTGTCTATACGTAGCAACTAAAGACCCCTATGAGCTTGAAAGAAAGGTGAATGATGACTTAGCCTCAGTTTGTGAACTAGCTGAGCCATAACGATCGAGTTACTATTGAATGTAAAAAAGTGCAAAGCTATGCTGATGGGATACAAAGGAGATTATCCCGTTTTCGTAACGTGTCCTTCTTTATTGAAAATAGCAAGCTGGAGTTTGTCTCGGAATGTAAATACCTCGGCGTTATTCTCGATAGTCATTTGTCCTGGACTCCACAAATAAGTCATGTTAAGTCAAAGGCATTAAGTAGTTTACACGTGTTACGACGCACACGCGCATTCATTGACCTAGATACCGCGATTTTATTGTACAAAAGCATGATACAACCCCATTTTGACTACTGTAATACAATTTGGATGCATTCAAATTCTACCGCCATACGGAAACTCCAGGTCGTTCAGAATAGGGCACTGAGAATAATCCTACAAGTAAATGGTATGTATAGTCGAAAGCTACTGTATGAAACCTTACATATAGACTGTCTGAATGTGAAGTTAGAAAAAGATCTGGCTATATTGGTTTTCAAACTACTACGTAAACTTGTTCCTACGGAGATTTTTGCTAAATTAACAACAAAATTGTCACATTACCAACTGAGAAATAACGTATCCAAAGTTTCCCTCCCAAAGCCAAACACAAATTTCAAGAGAAACAGCGCATTGTATGTTGCGTCAAAAGTTTATTACAGCCTCCCGCTTAATCTCAGATGTGAAACCCAGTTGAACAGATTTGTGTCAAACATTAATTGTATCATTTTCCAAACTCCGTTTTAATAAGGTAATTTTCAGATTTGTATGATTTATTTTTTGTTGTTGTCTAGATTACTTTTTCCCTTTGTTTTTTGTATCTATATTTTTTTAACCCTTATCAAACTTTGTTACTGTATTTTTGTTTTGTCAATATTTTTCTTGTAGTGTTTGTGAATGCTATTTTTGTTTTGTATTTTACTTTTGTTGTTTTATACCATGCATATTGATATATACGGACTCACTTAAAAACAGCCGTGAGGCTGATAGTGTTTTTTTTTAAACCATATTGAAATAAAACAAACAAACAAACAAACAAACAGAGACCAAAGCGCAAAAATCGCATTGAAGACCAATGAATTCATTGATAAATAATCTAATTTTGATAAATCACAATGGTACAAATACATCTTAGTAAAGGGTACTAACAAATAGTATATGTGCTAATCGAGGTTAGCCTCATAAAGTTGATTACAGGAATCAATATCTGCAAAATTGATTGAAAATATTCATTTCTCATATCTTTTAAAAACAATAACACTTATAAAATAATAACAATAGGAATAACATAATAAACATAACAAAAAAGAATGATAATAACGAGCTTGAAATAAGAGCTTCAAATAAAGTGAAAGAAATTGTAGCTGAGAATATACCGCCCTTCAAATGACTTCAAAATACCATGTATATGCATCATATAGTAAACATGCTTGTTTTGACTTTTTAAATCTTCATTCGTTCTAAAGCGGGATATTCATCCAACACTAAGAAAAGATAGAGACATTCTGTCATTGATGAGAGTACATCACTTCTGAATACTGTTTGTCACGGTTGTTGCCGCTGCCTATAGCAACTATACAATCATGAGAACCACATGTCGAATCGGGAAATCCCAGTTCGTCTTCCGGCCTCCCCATTATCTCCCCCCCCCCCTTCCCCGGGGGGGGGGGGGGTGCGAAACATGTTTCTCACGTTCACATTCATTACAATGACGACCATGAATTTGGCATGATAACCAAATGTCGAATTGGGAAATCCCAGTTCGCGTCCCGGCTCCCCATTACCTCTTCCTTCCCAGTATGCCCAGGGCACGAAACATGTTTCTCACGTTCACATTCATTACAATGACGATCATGAATTCGGCATGATAACCAATTGTCGAATTGGGAAATCCCAGCAGCACTCGTCTCCCTTCCCATTATCTCTTCCCTCCCAGGGCACGAAACATGTTTCTCACGTTCACATTCATCGCACAATGACGATCATGAATTTGACATGATGTATAGAGATAACCACATGATGCCGTGTATAAGGTAAATAGATGATCCTAGTCAGAATCACCTGCGATTGTCGGTAGAAGAAAGGGGATTCTCCTTTCCATTCTGTTCTGTATTTCTAGTCAAAAGTTCCCTTTTGCTTGGCTACCGTCGGAGTACTTTCTGTTTTGAAGTCCATGTCTACGCGATGCGTCACAATAGTATTCATGTTTCTTTTATTTCTTTTGTTTCTTTGTCATAGCGGCCATCCCACAGTCGATATGATTTGCTTGCATTTTTTTTTTCTTTCATTGTTTGTGATATTGAATTTTCTCGGGTGTTTCGGATAGGATGGAAACTGTAAACAATAGCTATCATTTAAATATCGTTTATTAGTATTTATATTTAAAAGAATTCAGATCATAAAAGTAAGTGTGATGAAGCTGTCTTCAATGTGAACTTGATGGAACTTGGAATTCTACGATCCCTTGACAAAATTCGAACTGCAGGATTTTTATCTTATGAATGATAAACGATGATGCCACAAATATTTTCAGTTTCTTTTTGTTTGTTTGTTTTTTTGTTTTTGTACAGGACATGCATATATCTGACATCAAGGCATGCTGCTTTGATTATGATATTATTTTATGTATGATACACTAAGTGAAATTATATTCCGATTATTTTTAAAGAAAAAAAAAATGTACATTCGCACTTGTTTAGTACACTATGAATGCCAGTCTGATTTCTTGTGCGGTTCCATTCCTTTGATGTTCCTTTGATGTTCATTCATTTCAGTACATTCCAGGAACCCTTTTCTTTAGCAATTGATGAAAGGTATTCATTTCTAAGGCCTCAATAAAAAGAAATTTATTTGTGATAGGTCATTAGAATGTACTTTCAATAACAAACACATGTGAAATTTAAAATCTCATTGTGATTTAGGTAGCACTTCATGTAATAATTCAGATTCTGAATTGCATTAATAAAAAAAGGCAATATACGATGTCCTGCATGTAAATATACTTTCACCTGTTTATCCTACAACTTGTTCTATGTATACCTCCCACTTATCCAGGAGGATAATTTGGCTAGACTACGCCCATAATGTTTCTTGAAGTATATAAGATGGTCTTTAGTGAAAGCAATGTTGCTGTTTGTTGTTGTTTTTAAGGAACCGAATTGCCCCAATCTGTATCAACGGAGGGTATCCAATTATAATCTGGGTTAAGTATGGGTAAAAGTGAGTATCACATCCTTCCCAAAAGAATAGATTACTAAAAGATGTTAATATCGTTAGTATTCAATATTCTCGGGCATGACTCAAACCAACGATCTTATCTTGAAAAGTGGCCTCAGAGCATCGATTACTGTACCGCACTGTCCTAAATGTTTCTCTGTGCTAAGAATGTCATGTCTTTATTAATAATAAGCGTGTTGAGGGGTCAATTCAGAGTTGAATTTAATTGATTCTGGATGGAATTCTATTCTCTTATTTTCGTGTACCACAGAGTACAATTCAGGTTTCGGTCAAGCAGTCTAAGGGCCAAGAAGCATCATATTAGAATGTCACCTTCCTGATGATAAAAAAAATAATGAAACAACAACAACAACAACAACAACAACAACAACAACAACAACAACAACAACAACAACACCAACACCAACCTACCATTCACATCGTTTAACACAAGATTACTCCGTTCCGCCTGCCGTTGCATTTGCGTATTGATACCGGAAACGCCCATACGTCGGCTTGCGCATCGTTGTCTACACAATAGTCAAAAACAATACCAGACTAAGGCTTTCTTCACACGATAAGTTGAAACAATGTTTCCTCATTCACAAGGACGAACGCGTGTGTCCTTTTCTTTTCAAAATGAAACAACAATGTTACTTGCGAGTTTTATAGAATAGACTTCTTTGTTCCGTCCTTTCTCTGAACTGCGGATAAACATACGAAATTATAGATGAATGATATACATAAAATAACACGAAAACGGAGGATGATAAAACCGTGTCTGTCTGACTCCAACTGCATATTACATGTATGCACGTTCTACGAAATGTAAGAATAATGCCCCAAAAGCGAAATATTAAAAACAAACAAACGAAGAACAGTGATATATGAGAAGTCTATAGAAAGAAGCCATGCGTGTGCGCCCTAGTGTATAATCATACTATGAAAGCAAGGCATGTTGTCCGACTCTGGTATTATTTCAACAGATGTGTGTTTTTCTATATGTTATGTGCACTCTTATTTCTGCCGAGTCAAAATTTCAACTCTGAATCCGAGTATAAAATTTTTCACTCCGATCCCTGTAAATTTAACACCAACCGTCTACTTCTGACTCAAATCCGAGTTATCATTTTGGTTATCGGACTTTTTTCACCTGCGCAGAGTCACATCAGAAATACCCAGCGCGGTGTACATGACATACGCGCGCTTCAATTGGACAAAACATGTCATGTGTCCTATGTGACGAAGTACCCCCGCGAAAAAAAAAGCGTCATTTCTCGACGATCCGCCGCGACCGTGAGATGTCTTGCAACTTTTTGTCTTCAATATGGACAATTTTGTGTGCACTTTTCTAGAGGATGCAGAATGGAGGAATACATAGGAGTTTATAAATAATATTGCCTGAAACATGGTCTAAACAGTCAGTTTTACTTAGGGCAAAATAAGATTTCGACACGGACACATTGACTGGTAATGGCGTAGCCGTAGGCGGCCGTACGGTAGCTCGTACCTTTTGTACGTAGCCCTGGGCTATATGCTATACGTTAGAACCAATCTATACAATAGATGTGAACCTACCTAGCTACACCTCCACGGTGAATGCATAAAATACACATTTATACGATCTTGATTGCTAATTCCAGCTACCGTACGGCCGCCTACGGCTACGCCATTACAATTCAATGTGTCCGTGTCGAAAGTTCATTTTGTCCTAAATAAAACTGACTGTTCAGACCATGTTTCAGGCAATTATCTATATGAGTGTTATGAATGAGGTGGGTACTCACCGATGAAAACTCCTATGTATTCCTCCATTCCGCATTCCTCTAGAAAAGTGCACACCAAATCCGAGTCATTACTACACCAAAATGGGTTACTTACAATGCGGGGAAACGACACCGTATCAGAGTGAAGTTGTGATCTTTTGATTCGGAAATCCGTGTCATTTTGCTGGAATGGATTGCACCTAACTGACCCCATTTCCGAGTCAAATTTGACACTTTCAAATGACTCGGAAAGTGACTCGGAATCCGAGTGAAATCGTTTGACTCGGAAGTGCGAGTAGCTTTCACTCGGAAGGAGTTGACTCCCAGCTGGCGCCATTTCCGAGTCACATTTCACACTTTCCGAGTTATTTTTGACGCCGCAGAAATAAGAGTGTGCAACCCGTTCTTAGGAGCTAAATGTTCATAATGGCTTACCAAAATGTTTATGTAAAGGTGCACGGAATTCCATAAATGCAACATTTATAGACCTTGTAAAAGTAGAGAATCTTAACCCTTTATGTGTCAGGGACTTTTGAACACCGATTACAATGCTATGTTGTTGTTTTTTTTCTGTGCCCATTGGTTATCAAAGCAGACAGAGGGTTAAAACTGTAGCAGACCAAAAGGTAAGAGTTACGAATAAAAACAGCAACCCAAAGAAACTTTGACTAGAAATTTAGAAGAGATATATACCACATCCCTTTATCTGAGCACTTTCAAAGGGGGATAGGAGTCAAAATGCATCCAAGACTGGATTTGACTGTAATATGAATTCATTCTAAAGCAAGATATGAATAAAAAATACATAAAGGAAAGTTGTGACGCTGCCAGCAATATAAGACCATTTTGACATTTGCGCAATGCTCGCTTTGGTTTGGCTGTTACCATAGCCACTAAACACATAATAATCACAAGGGGACTGGGAAATCCCTGGCTATTCCCCCATCGCATCAACACTTCCTACCACGCAGGTTGCCTGGTGGTGATTATTGACACAATTACATTATCTCTCTCTTCTGCTTGTTGGTCTTTAACATTTCTATTTGCACGTTAAATACTAATGTTTAACGTTCATATGTCTCTTTGCAATTCTGAAAATCAGATTCATTTCTTAAGCTGGCTTTCTTTAGCTTGTAGAGGTAGGTAATTCTCGCTATCGCCAATGACGTAAAAAGTACCCGGATGTTGATTTAAGCGTCATTTACGGTGCATTATGGGATAGTCCGGTAGCAAAGTCACTTCCGTTCGTACGCGCGTGATACGTGACCAATGCTATTTACACACACAACCGACTGTATTCTACGTGTACTTCCTGTTTTCTCGACTTGAATTGCAGCTTTAATATGATTTGAAATTTCTCCATTCTTAAGAAATTTCTGTTAATACGACTATTGGTTGTTGCTGCGATGCTGCCATGTGTTGTTCGCACGACATTATCCTTACTGTGATTTTTTACACGAAAAACAGAGTGCAATACATAATGATTATTTCTGTGACACTGGGAACTGACATATCATTAACTCGTTCTGTTGTTGTTGTTGTTGTTGTTGTTGTTATAGTTGTTTTTTTTTTAACTCGCGTTTTATATTCTCTCGGTTTCTTTCTTTCTTATTCATGCTGTATTCTTATGATAGTATACTTTTTGTTACACGTATTTTTTTCTCTCTTTGCTATCTGGTTGATATGTTTACGTTTGTTTTGATCATAACGTTGTGCATTTGAATATATGTTTTTGTGTCTTTTTATTGTGCAGGGCCCCTTGGTAGAGCAGTTTGTTAACTGAAAGGGCTACCCTGTTGAAATAAAACGGAAATAAATAAATAAATAAATAAATGAAAAATCTGCAGAAATAGGACCCTTACTGGCATGCGAGACGTGACGTGGCCGCGTGGGTGAAGTTTGCGGGTGACTCCACATCGCAGTACGTGCACGCGCGACTTACTAGTAGTGGTAGTAGGCCTAGTGCCTATGTACTCACTTGAAAGAAGTTGCTTCGGAGACAGGATAAGTTCGAGATCACGGTTCGTTCCCGATTGTGCTCGCGACATTTCGACAGAGAACAAATAAAAAAAAAAGATGGGCATTCCATGACGATATCCAGGTGGGTGAATATTTTCCAGCATATTTTCAGCGTATGCAGAGATGACTGATCTGTGATGTGCACATCGATCGCATTATCAAGCAGTACGCTGTACCGGTATGTGTTAGCTTAATGCGTGCAGTGGTGTATGGTGCATGCTATTAAATGCAAGGCCGGCCGCCGGCCTAGGGCAATGCATGCGGGGACTAGTGTACGATAATGACAGGCCTGGCCACTCGCTGGCTCGGGCGGTACAGCCGCCTATATACTGTATTATATTCCTCATGTAAAGCTTCTTGCCATAGGATTGTACAGAGCACGAACATGGTGTAGTTTTACTAGCTAGCTACGAGCAACTGGATGCGGTGCAATTGGTTACTAGCCAGCGTGATATAGTACTTTTGGGAATCCACGATCTGCACCCAATCGTGATCGTGTGAACGATATCTACATTTCTCACTTAAAAATGTACGCAGTGCGCGTAGTAGCGATACTTTTGAGCGACAGTCCTGCTGTGGCTTTCAGCTAGCTAGCGCTAGCTGCAGCGTTCATGCGCGACAGCATTACAGAAATCTGTGGTACGATGGCGTGTGTAAATGCATTCAGCAAAGTGACTGCTTCAAGTAACGAAGGAATGATCGCAGGAGGACACCATATCAGGTACGAATTAGGAATAAACTAAAACCGATTTTGAAGATGATCTGGGTAACGAAGCCGCTTTATGCGTACTTCTAACCTAGTCCTGGACCTCCTCGATCTTTCGGAGTTTTGCACGCTGGCCTGTAGAGTACCTAGCTCGTGTGTAGGAATCAACAACAGCGCAGCGGTGTCATTCGCTACGCGCTGCACGCACTGCTGCTGCACTGCTACGGCCTAACGTTAGATTTATCGTTCAGGAAACCTGCACACTTTTCCAAAAGGGAACCGCCATTACTCTAGTAAAATGCTCGAGAGGGATATAAAACAAATATCGACTGCTTTCTTTCGGGCCATGGTAAAACTATTTGACCTCGGTGATTTCTCAACAGTGCCATGTCCCTCGACTTCGTCTCGGGACAAAACACTGTTGAGAAATCACCTCGGTGCAAATAGTTTTACCATCTCCCTCAATGGCATGCAGTCGATATTTGTATACGTGTATCCGTGGTCGGCGCGGCGCTATAGGTAAGGTACACGTACGCGCACGCTAGCGCTGTGCAAATTATGCCCCTCGCCGGAAGTGTCCTTGCTACGAAGTGCACTAAATCTTGACGAAAAAGCCACATCCGGGTACTTTTTACGTCATTGGCGATTGCGAGAATTGGGTGCACGTCACGAGACCGACACCCACGAGTCATACAGCCCACGAGTTCGACACTAAGCGAACAAGGCCCACCAGACCGACACATTAACCCCCGTGTTGTATCTGTCGAACTCGTGGGCTGTTTTTAGTTAGTGTAGTGTGTCAGGGACTTTTGCACACCGATTACAATGCTATGCTGTTGTTTTTTTCTGTGCCCATTGGTTATCAAAGCAGACAGAGGGTTAAAACTGTAGCAGACCAAAAGGTAAGAGTTACGCATAAAAACAGCAACCCAAAGAAACTTTGACTAGAAATTTAGAAGAGAGATATATATACATTGTATATATATATATATCACATCCCTTTATCTGAGCACTTTCAAAGGGGGATAGGACTAAAAATGCATCCAAGACTGGATTTGACTGTAATATGAATTCATTCTAAAGGAAGATATGAATAAAAAATACATAAAGGAATGTTGTGACGCTGCCAGCAATATAAGACCATTTTGACATTTGCGCAGTGCTCGCTTTGGTTTGGCTGTTACCATAGCCACTAAACCAAGCACATAATAATCACAAGGGGACTGGGAAATCCCTGGCTATTCCCCCATCGCATCAACACTTCCTACCACGCAGGTTGCCTGGTGGTGATTATTGACACAATTACATTACCTCTCTCTTCTGCTTGTTGGTCTTTAACATTTCTATTTGCATGTCAAATACTAATGTTTAACGTTCATATGTCTCTTTGCAATTCTGAAAATCAGATTCTTTTCTTTAGCTGGCTTTCTTTAGCTTGTAGAGGTAGGTAATTGGGTGCACGTCACGAGACCGACACCCACGAGTCATACAGTCCACGAGTCATACCGTTCACAAGTCATACAGCCCATGAGATATACAGCTCTCGAGTCATACAGCCCACGAGTTCGACACTAAGCAAACAAGGCCCACCAGACCGACACATTAAGCCCCGTGTTGTATCTGTCGAACTCATGGGCTGTTTTTAGTTAGTGTCGAACGCATGGGCTTTAATTGCCTAGTGTCGAACTCATTGGCTGGATGACTCGTGAGCTGTATGACTCATGGACCTGTTTTCAATTTCGAACTCGTGGGCTATATGACTCGTGGGCAATATGACTCGTGGGTGTCGGTCTAGTGGGATGACCCCAGGTAATTCAGACCTTTCCTCTGAATGATAAAACTGAAAACTTCTTTATAATAGAGGTGGGGAATTAATGCTACAGATTTCCAAGAAATTTATTCGGACCCTGAAATAAAGATCCAACAGTTATTCTCGTTACAAAAGAGGGGCATACTTTCAAGTGATATGGGGGTAGTATTTTTATTTCTCCTTTGTTTTTGTTTTTCCAGAAAACTCTGAAGTGTACCACCGTAAGCTTTCACACGCCATGCTGAAATACATTATTCTTCAACAGTACAAAACTTCGTGACGTTTTCGAATGGGATATAATACGAGGTTAAACCCTGCTTAAAAAGGCAATTGCGAGTTCTTTTATCAGCGTGAATCTAATCCCACGTATTAAATGTCCTTACATACTTATAGATGCAACCTATTTTACATGAAATGTCAGACTGAAAAATGTATGGATTTGCATGTTATGCAGACATGATTCCGAGATTTATCGAATAAAACTCTTTGCTCCACCCTCTACGTGAACTGCGGGTGACAAAAAAAAAAGAAAAGACAAATGAATAAATACATACAGATAGATACATAACTAAATACTTAAACACTGCCATAGGTCGTTATTCCGAAGGTTCCTTACTCCGAAGTTTCGTTAAGCCGAAAAGGAAATAGGGTTATGTAGTACGCACGTTCTTTAATTTTCGGATTAATTTATCATTTATTTATTATTAGATTTATCTTATAAGAGGCTCATAACAATAAATCATTTCTCCTCTTTTTTTTTTCTCCTTGATATGGTACGGTATGGTATGATTAAGCAGATAAAAATGTTCTCGCAACCAAAATAATCCGGTTCCTATACCTTCCTTCACATTCTATTCACATCCTCCCCCTCTCTCTCTAAACACACACACACACACACACACACACACACGCACGAACACCCCCCACACACACACAAACACGGACACTCGCAGGAAAATACACACTTCTGCTCTCCCTCACACCAACCACCCTTACACATTCATACATACACACACACACACAAACACATACTATTCTCTCTTCTTACAACAGTTCCGTAATTTCCCTCACCCCAACCTCATTACATCAGCCCACAATGCCAACTTTGATCTCACACTCATACTATACTCCCAACCCAAACGGTCTTTCACCCTTCTCTATACAAGCTTAATTGCATACATACACACTTAAAAGCACAAACACAAAGGCATATCCTTGTACCTCAAAGCGTATAGACCTATAATAATAATATATCAAACTTCAGGAAAGGTCACAGGCATATAGGCCTACCAAAACAAGACCCATGCGTCGTATTACTGCCTGTATTCTCCTTTGTCGAACTTTAGTTTATTGACCTTGGTAGACGCCGAAAAAATTCATACGTCACAAAGATATCATTAGACGTCATGAAAGGTAAACATTTTTCGCAGTAGAGTAAGTGCATTAATATGCCCTCATAATCAGGACAATGTGACCCTCCATCACAAAACCAACAAAATGTCGCCAGACATGGATTTTTCGTTAAAGGGGATGGCTAGTAACCGATCAGTGGGAATCAGTGGAAATACTGACCAGGCACGCTAACCTGGAAACATTAAACTGCATATTACTTGAATATGAGACCATTCTGAAGCAAATAATTTTCACACAACAATAGATATATAATGTACTCTTAAATGAATCCCACAAGGATTGGAACAATCATCCTCCAGCATTCCCACTGATTCCCACTGATCGGTTACTAGCCATCCCCTTTAAGGGCAGATTCTAAAAGAGCAGACTTTAAGCTTTGATATGATGTATAACTCAATTCAAGTGATTTTCCTAACCTATCTAACTGGAAAGAGAGCACACATTCTGGAAAAGGTATGTACTGAAAAAAGAGGCTCTAAAGTATAGGGTCATAATCCTTATATTCAAACGTTAATCTTACCAAGCTTTGCTAGATGTGTAATAATTAGGACAAAAAAAAAGGTTTCAAACGCCTTAAAACAACAATAAAGTGACTGTCAGATTACGATTAAACTTATTTGAGCACGCTCTATTTACACATTCTATCCATTACTAATACCGACTTTCAAAGCAGTAGCATCATCATTCATCAACGTTATGAGTTGAGAGAAAAGAGTGTGTAAAGAATTTTTAGGAAATTAAAAGGGGCCTCTATAATATTCCATATCACACTTTTCTACCAAAAAAAAAAAAATTGCTTTCCTGAAGTAATGCTTAAAAACACAATTTCCCATCAATAGAATGATCCCAAACTTTAAAATAATGTAGAAGAATAATTGATCTTACAGAAAATGTGAAAAAGTCAAGATTGACTCGTTTCACCTATTTTGAGTCTTCATGTAAAATCAGGGTGTGTGTTAAGTTAAATGAGCAGAGATGAGACAACCGCAGTTAAGTACCATTGACATTGTCCATTGAAAGATTGTAGATGATAATTACATCTTCATTACATCATTGTTTTGAAGTTATTCAGCTAGGAATCAATTAATTAATTAATCAATTAATGAACACATGGAATCAAAACCCCACTATTTTTTTCATTATTAATCATTTGATTAACTTAATTAATTAATTAATCAATAATGAAAAATACTTAGGTTTTGATTCCATGTGATCGTTCATTTGCATAATTATTCATATCAACCTTTCGAGAACCCTTTGGCAAAAATTAACGATATTGCAAAATTTATAAATTAAAATGTACAATTTCATAATTTTCTTAATATCTATCCCATTTCAATCAAGCTTGTATTGTTGTGTTTTAGATTGCATGTTTCTCATTTTATTAAAATGCGACGGTCTGGTCAGTCCACTTGATAAAAGGATGGTATAATTTTGGTTTAGATAAGGATTGAGCTTTTAACTTTTTGTCAGTACACGTACTAGTACCGCACGCCTGCTGGGCTCATTCAGTTATTGCACCAGCATTCACCTCACGCACATTGTTTGTCGCAATGTCATGCCAGAACGACTTTGGTTTTTTCTTGTGTTTTCGAAAAGTATACATGATGTATGTTTTGCCTATTTTCTTCAAGTTATATGCTCATTTGACGACAGTCTTCTGCATTCACTCTCCCAATACATGCGCCATAATTCAGTCAGATCATTTGATTCACTATATCCCGACTGGTTCCCAATTGACGTGTTCTCTTATTCTTTTCTCCAATCTTCAATTTCTTCTTTGATTTTTATGGAATAGCACAGAGCATACTATTCTAAGAGGATTTCAAAGTTTACTTGATGGAAATCGGTCTTGTTATGGCTTTGTCATCCAAAAGTAGAGTAAAACAAAGCGATTGTAATATAAAGTGGGTCCAAAGTTTTATCAGGATTGCTTTGCTTTGAATATCTCAGCCATTTCAAACCAATTTTCATCAAATAAACGTTGAATTTCTCTTGGAATAACATGCTCACATTTAAAAAGAGGTTTCTTATTATCTCCAAAAAAAAAAAAAAACCCTGAAGTTAGGTCTCAACCAAAACTATACTGTTATTCGATCCCTTTAAAGTGCGGGGGTGGGGGTAACGCATATTGGAAACAGAAAATTACTCCTACTACTACTACTACTTTGGAAATACCCACACAATGAGGCCTACATATATCATTCATTGTCATTTCAGACGGGTTTGAACAAAAAAAAAAATGAAAGCATGCTCCAAGTGCTGCTATTTAAAGGCATAATTTACCATTTGCAGATGAAACAAAAACCCAGCATTAGTGCTTTAAACTAGTTCTAAAATGTGAGTTACGGATAGAAACAACCACTGTAAAAAATTGAATCCGTATAACTGATGTTAAGTATTGTTAAATACACAAAATGTGAACAATAATTATAATAAGAATGCTTCCAGACTAAACCGTGTACAGTGATGGTTTATTGAGAAAAATGCTGATATCTCCTTATATTTTAGGCTTTATTGCAAAAATTTACATGGTAGGATGTTTTGTGATACCACAGACCTACACATATGCATCAAATGTGATATCTTGAACATTTTTAAAATCACTGCTCCCAAAGGTAAACTGGACCTTTAATGTTGGTTTAACCTTCAGTTTACCTTTTGTCATTGAATTTAAGACATTCTGTCGGTGACATGGATGAGCTGAATTGTATTGTTTGCGGTACACACGATTATACCTATAGAGCTGGTGCAAATGTCGTGTGAAACATAAACAACATTTCTGCTTGGTGGTGTATTGAATGTTCTTTTGGGGAATCACAGAATAGAAGAGCCGTATGAGAGACATTACACTGTTTGTGAGGGAATACGAATGGCTGGCTAACCATTAATGGAGTGGGGAATTTTGTAAGTTTTTATTTTCTGTTGAGCCAAAAAGTCACACAACTGAAAGAAAAACAGAGGACAATGGTGTTGCGGCAATCAGATGTTCCCCGTGTGCGTTTTCTTGGTTGCTAAGTCTGTAAAGGCGGATAGAGCTCACTTGTGTACCCCCACCTCCAAGAACTGCGCGCCCGCCCCTGCCCCTGCTGGACTCCTCTTCTCGGAGCAAACTGCCTCCCTTCAGAACACTATTTAGGAGTCCATATCGAATTATATTTAAATATCTATACAGAAGGTATATTCATAAATGTGTTATGATCAACAGATTTCATACTGAGAAAAAAAAAATGATAATCATGAAAACCATGAAAAACATAATATATATGAATATCTATTGTATGTGCAAATGTCAAATTGCATTATACACTTTTGTCGGAAATGGAATAAAATGAAAATGAAATGAGGTTAATGAGGTTAATAGCAACCAGACTACAAATCATCGTTTGACTAATCTCAGTCATGTATCTCAGTCATGTATCTCTTTTACCTTTAACAGACATGTCCATCTGCACAAATTTCAACCTGGACCCTGATTGAAGGAAAGTACTGAAGCTAGGAAGTACATACATCATTCTTTTCTGGTTATATTCAGCATAAGAACGTCCTAAAATATTCCTGTCCATGCAGGAGCTGAAATTGTGGACACTCTTCACCTCATCACTCTTTCTTCATCTAGGGGGTAATTTTGGTAGCTTCCCTTCCAAAATCATGTGATGGCGGGGGGGGGGGGTAATTCTGCTGTTATGGTCTCCCTTCCAAAACCCTAAAATTGGGGGAAGGGGGGAGGGGGCTCCCTAGATCCAAAAGCCCGTGATATGGCGTCAAAATCCCAACCTATTTTCCTCCGTATCAAAGGGGGTGTTTCTAGGAATCTGGATCAAGCATGATTATGTGTATCGTTGACCGAAGAGTGGAGGGGGGGGGGGGGGGTGAACGGGTTGTCAAACACACTGATTTCCTATAGAGATCAGGGCGAATAGCCATCAACACGTTGCCTATGCGTACGAAACGCGAGATATACCAGTGAGGTGGAAGTATGGTACCAGCTCCCTAGCTGGTGATACGAAAAAAAGAGTTCACTCGTCCGTAATGTAGGCACTACGTCATCATACAATTAGTGTTTTATATGGCGAATAGACCATAGAAAAATACTACGGCTATCAAGGTCAATAGATGCTGTCCGTGCAAATAGCAGCATAACTGTGACATGCATGGGACAAGCAGTAAACACGACCACTGATCTCCGGTTTGATGAGAGATGTTTTGGTACTGTTTATTGCCAAATGGAGTCGCCGCCCTTGCCGCATCCATTTCCGGCTGTCCCGGGCTGATTCAGTGTGAGAGGAGGCAGCTTCCCCTAAAAACTCTAGTGGTGAGGGCCCAAGGAGACGCGTATTCATAAAATTTTAGGAATGCCAGCCCGGGGCGGGCGCGAAGCTCTGGGGCGCATTCCACTGCTACACCATACCGGCGATGACAAGATACACGGCAGTGAATTGATTGGTGACAAATATTTCGGTAATGCCTTGCATGTGTCTCACCATAGGATGACGAGAAATGTATAGGCCTAGTTAGAAAGTGAACACAACAAAATATCCAATATAGACTTCATTCTTTAGTTCTTGCATGGATCTTCATTTTCTGAATAATCATTTTGGAAATGTAATGTCCGAGTCTAAAGCAAAAGAGATGTTTTAATAATGGGGGAGCTCCCCCCCCCCCCCTCCCATCGACGTCCCTGAATATTTACGTAAAAAATGATTCCATCTAAGTATTTGGTACTATGACTCAGCATTGCATTGGTGGAGGTGTCGTGGCTGAGTGGATAAGAGCGCTCGTCTGTGAACGACATGAGCGTGGTATGGTTCGTGGGTTCGAGCCCATGCCAAGCCCGACACGTTTGCCCTTCAGCAAGGCACTTTATCCACATTGCTGCTCTCCACCCAGGAGTATAAATGGGTACCCGGTAGGATGAGAAAGCTTATGTTGGTTGATAAGCATGTGCGCGCCTGTAAAAATGGCTGCGACTGGCTGGAATGCTCCCCAGGGAGTGGAGAATGAGCACTGTTAGTGCTGGTTGATAATGTATCCAGTGACCGGGGTAATAATAGTCTGTAAAGCGCATTGAAACCCTGAAGTGTGTGCAATGCGCTATATAAAAACAAGCTATTATTATTATTATTATTATTATTATTATTGCATCGAATTCACATTTCAGTAACTTATTTTTATTTCTTCTCTTTTCAACATATTCAAATAGGGCTACTACGCCCTGAAAAAAACCCAAACAAACAAACAAACATGGAGACCGAAAACATGACAAGCAAAAAGAAAGTTTTGAAACAAAGAACAAAGGCTACACACGCATACACTTGACTATGACGTGAATTAAACGATGATTCCGATCAATCACAAATGACAATGGTGTTAGATTTTGTGAGTTGAATTTGGGAACCTACTTTCCACCCCTCTGTCCAAAATGGGGAGGAGCTAGACACGTCACATATGGCACCATCCCCAAATTACAATCCAGAATTCTTTTCGGCAGCCAATCAGAAGCTTGTGGGTTACAAAACTCGAGACACGTAGGCACGAAAGTAGGCCGTATGTGCGTTCATCGTATTCATATAACCCATGGCCACTGGTGTCATTCCGCATTGCTGTGACGTCGCTATGACTGTCATCAACCCTGCGACGTGAGCTCTCGCCCACCAGCCAGGTAAGACGAATTCCATACTTTAGGCTGCTTTCGATGGCTCTTTCTCGCATTTGCATGTGTGTGTGTGTGTGTGTGTGTGTGTGTATGTTTGTCTTGTTTGTCTTTTTGTCATCTCTCCCGAAATTATATAATCAATTTATTCCGAGTATTTCCAGTGAAGTTAAACGTGCATTAATTTGCGAAAATGGTCATTTCAGTTCCCCTTAATTGGGCTGAAACGTCTTATCTTACTTTTGCAATATTTGCTCATGGCAAGTATCACTGTCAATTGAGGCAGTGGTATTTTTTTTATTTATTGCAGAAAGCTGTCGTGATGATCAGTCATGATTGGGGAATCCTGATATTAAGCAAATAATCAACGTTGGTGAAGGTGATGGGACAAACTATCACTTCCGAGGCGATCTGGATGTAGCTATCTTTCCGAAGCGCAGCTGAGGAGAGATAGCGTACACATTCAGATCGCCGAGGAAGTGATAGTTTGTCTCATTGCCTGAAACTAAAAGTTGATTATTTGCTTTATAGTAAATAGGTAGAGTGAAATTTGCCATGCCGTCAATCTCTCGTTTGAGGCGAGACCCCAGCCGAATTTTTACCAAAGTGGGGTGCTTTTATTTGTCGTTTGAGAGTTGGGAGTCGAAGTACTTGTCCATTGCAAATAAACTTTCTGCTCGGCGTGACAAACCTGGAGGCCAAGCCAGGGTTTGATGACTCCAGCAGCTGTCGTATTACGTAAGAGCATGATAAGGATATCTGCCTGTGGCAGACCATTCAAAGTGAACTCAATTTTCTCTATCCTTTTTAAAGTTTTCAATTTTATATTCTATTGAGAAATTCTATGGTCATCCATTTTACATTTCGAACGAAAAAAATTGACCCGTAAATAACGAAAATACAGGAATAAGAAGGAGAGCATTACCAGTTTGCCGGTGCTGACAATGTGCTATTTGGCAGTGAGTTACAAAGGGGAGGTGAGACTACCTCCCTGGTTACAACAGCCTGCTGACTGGATCATTGAGAAAGCAGCTGTCGTATTACGTAAGAGCATGATAAGGATATCTGCCTGTGGCAGACCATTCAAAGTGAACTCAATTTTCTCTATCCTTTCTAAAGTTTTCAATTTTATATTCTATTGAGAAATTCTATGGCCATCCATTTTACATTTCGAACGAAAAAAATTGACCCGTAAATGACGAAAATACATGAATAAGAAGGAGAACATTGCCAGTTTGCCGGTGCTGACAATGTGCTATTTGGCAGTGAGTTACAACGGGGAGGTGATACTACTACCTCCCTGGTTACAATCAGCCTGCTGAGAAAGAGAGAGAGAGGGAGAGAGAGAGAGAGAGAGAGAGGGGAGAGATGGGGGAGGGAGAAGGGGAGAGACAAAATGGAATGACAATAGTTCCAGTCACTGCAGTACAGGCATGCTCTGTCTGCATACGCTGAATGTCTACACTCACACACACACACGTACACACACACACACACGCACCATGGAGCTACATAGCCCATGCCAAAACCAAAACAATCTCCTCCTCTCGCGGTGCCCCCCCCCCCCCTACTGTGGTGCTGTGGCGATGACTGATGCTTAGATTAGGCCAGGGTCAAGAAACAGGTGTTTTATATCTTTGATTTTAAGTCATTGATTGCCAAGATATGCACTGGCATTATTTACTGGGGTGTAGCCTCTTCAAACGAGAGATTTGCGTCATGCGTTGTGATTGGTTGGATAGTATCACGTGATTGTGCAAAAAATTCCGGTATAGTGGCACGACCGTGCCACTATATACCAACCTGCGTTATTCATTGCATCACTGGTAATGTTCTTTTGTACATTGTAAAGGCAATGAAGAAACTGTATTGCTGTACATTCTAAAGGTAATGAAGAAACTTACCTTGTTAGCAATTAATGTTTATGTATATCCATTTATATGTATGGTACCATATATGTGTATGTATCTGCATGAGCAATGACATAATGCAGGAACCAATAAAATCAAATCAAATCAAATCAAATCAAATCAAATCAAATAATATGAACTCGTGAATCACACAAAATAACGTCATGCTACTTGTTCCCTAACTATTACACAGCCCAGTAAGTAGCGACAGTCGGGCTGTACCGACGTGACCTACTAACACGAAGAGAGTTCAGCGATCGCATGCGATCGCTTTGAATATTGATACTTTAGATCATTTTTTTTTTGTCACCTCAAACTCATCTAATGCGAATCTTCAATAATGAGACTTCATATCTATGCTATCAATATTGAAATGCACATTTTACAACTTACCAAAAATTATGATAATATGCAGCATAAGCAAACGGTACATCGTCTTTCACGCCAGGAAATTTTGAATATCGGGTGGTATACTCAGCAGCAGCTGCACGCACGGTCGACAGCGCGACCTTTTGAAAGGGCATTCAGATCATGTGACCTCCCGATATTCAAAATGGCCTGGCGTGAAAGACGATATATCGTTCGCTTATGCTGCATGAATCATCATTTTCGGTAAGTTGTAAAATGTGCATTTCAATATTGATAGCATAGATATGAAGTCTCATTATTGAAGATTCGCATTAGTTGAGTTTGAGGTGACAAAAAAAAAAATGATCTAAAGCATGGCTCGACACTAACTTTTTTGTTTGGTGGCCGGATGGGGCCACCAAAATCCTAAATTTCAAATTTTTGGTGGCCCGAGAGAAAAATTTGGTGTCCCGAAAAATACAATAAAAAACATTAAAAGTCCTTTTTTTAATGAGTCAAATATTTAAGTTTTATGATAGTAAGAATTAGTAGTTAGACATATCTACTCATAAATAAACTTCAACAAACTTGCAACACTCACTCTCAGGCACTCATTCAGTCCTTTTCATCCATCCTTTAAACAAATTTAACTGCTAATTTCCGGCGCAAAAAGTTACGAATTTATTGACATACTCTTCAAAAAATTTTGGTGGCCCGAGGCGGGCCACCAAATTTGCCCTTTTTTGAAATTTGGTGGCCCGACTTTCATTTTTGGTGGCCCCGGGTCACCGGGCCACCGTTAGTGTCGAGCCCTGTCTAAAGTATCAAAATTCAAAGCGATCGCATACGATCGCATACAATCGCTGAACTCTCTTCGTGTTAGTAGGTCACGTCGGCACAGCACTGTCGCTACTTACAGCGACTGGGCTGTGTATAGTTACTTGTTCCCTGGGAAATTATAGGTCATTCTCATGTAAATGATCGAGCAATTAAAAAAAAAAAAAAAAGCTCATAGGTCACCTACAAAGACTTGTCTTCTTAGGCTTACGCAAAGTTTCAAGGCGGACTCACACTGTGCGGTTTTTACTGCGATGCGCTGCGATAATGTGCGATATCGCAGCCTGTTGCAATCTGTCGCAGGTGCTGCGATGTATACCGCACACTGTGCGATTTGTGGCCTACGGTTTACACCGTGCGCATGCGTACATCGTACATTATGGCACCTGTTCATCATAAAGAACGGTCACCATGAATAAAGTCACTCGTGACTGTTGTTTTTTTTTTTGCGACGTTGGTTTGAAAAGTATATGTATGTTCAAGCTTGCTTTTTTTTATATTGTAAAGTAACTACAGAAATTACTAGATATGAATTGAATAACACTGTATATTCTAAGAAATAAAGTTAATGATAGAAAAAAGAAATGCCATATTTTGGTATTAATTTGGATCACTGCCTGGATCAAAGTCCCAACCCCCCCCCCCTTTTTTTTGGGGGGGGGGGGGGGATTACGTGGTTGTAGGATTCTTGATCATTGGAAATAGTCATTTACAGCATATTATGCATATTTATGTAAGTATTACAATGGGTAGAAATCACAGTAAGGGTGAAAAAGTACTGCTTGGTGGAGGTCTGTATTCTCTGAGTGCTTTTCTAAGGCTTTGATAGTGGAATTCTAACATTGTGGTTTCTCAAACACATAAAATATTGTGCTCACATATTTTTCTGGTTGGCCCTTGAAAAATTCGCTCTTGTTTGGTGTATGTAATTACCATCCAGATGTAAGGGAATCACACTTATTTACAATATATATTGATTCACAAATAAAAACGTGACAAGAATAAAGATGATGATATATTCAAGTCATTAAATTGAATCTAAAATATAGACACATTGATCACAATTAAAGTCAATTCAATAGTGTTTATTTCCAACATCAAAAAGGAAAAAGATAAGATGGTACAAAGCGGTTCAAGTTGTCGATTTGTCTTTCTATATCATGACTACAGCTGCATGCTTCAATTAGTTCAATACAATTGTACTGTCAAAAAAGGCAAAAAAATGCAAAACTAGTAGGAAAATCAATATCATAATTGTGCTGTACAAGTCATATATACATACTGCAGTGTGGATGTCATAGTTCTTAAAAGTATCACATAAGTGACAAAAAACATCAACTTCCATTTCTTTTTCACATAAACAATGAATAAATTCAGTCAACTTGAACATCTACAAGAAGTTCAGCTCAACGAGTTACCATTACAATTTGCATGAGACAACTACCTATGCCACTACAATTTCCCAAATCATGTTGCAAAAACAAACAAACAAACAAAAAAACCTCAGAAAGGAAATTGCTGCAATCTAACATACTCTACAAGCAATGTTTACAGTTAGAGTTTGTGTACAAAGGTACATAAACACTTACTGTAAACATACAGTGTATTTTGAAAAATGTCAAATTGAAATGATCATACCAGCATCCGAAGGGGTGCTTTGAGACGCACTAAATGTGCTACTGGTCCTAATCCAGATTAATCAGACACTGCATACACTGCAAAATACTGTGGCAAAGCAGTCATTTGAATTGAAATTCCAAATGTGTGTGAACCTTGTCAATTGTATACCTTAAAAATGTACAATGTAATATCATTACAGGAGATCTTATCTTCAACATTGTCCATTTTCTGTCCATCCCAGATTATGTTGGTACCTACCTTAGGCATTCTTTACAAGAAGAAGATGTGCTGGTTAAAATGTGCGGGAGAAAAAAAAATAAAAGGTTCAAGGCTAGAGTACATACGTATGTAATTTTGGTTACACATTTCACTTTCCAGAATTGACTTATAAGCAAGAAATATACAATTGTGTTACCAATAAATCAGGAAGCTACAAATGAATGGACATTGAATTGCTTTGACTGATATGGGTAAGTGGCAAATTGTAGCCTACAATGTAGCAAATACAACTATATCAATTTGCTGACTGAAACTCTCAGATGTTGAGTCCAGTAATAAATGTTATCCATCGATACAGATAGAGGTATGATAAAAACAAACAAACAAGCAAACAAACAAACAAACCTAATTTTGTGCAGAGGGGGAGATCAGCAGTTAAAATATGTATGATTAAAATACCATGCAGCATTTATACGGTAGCATAGATATGACTGCATAGGAAAAAATAGCTATCTCAGAACGCTGACTGCTGCATTCACATTGCTCTAAATTCAGAATAGCTCAGTAACATGATTTCTTGTTTGCAGCTCTAGTACAACTTATTGCAATGATACATGTGCCATTCTCCATTTTTCTAGCTCAAACATTTCTGGCAATACATGTATCATTGTCAGACTCACATTTCAATACGCTTAGACAAGGGCGATGAAAACACACTGTGCAATTCCATCATTGTGCAATGATTAAAGCCTTGTTGATGTAGACTGGCATTATTAGGGTGATAAGTTTACAAAACTAAGTTGTTCAATGGTCAAGTTTAACTAATATTAGAAAACTTGCAATAAGCTCTCACTTCCACAAAGGCCTAAGGTGTTTTTACTCTGCGCAGTCCTGTGAGTGACGAAGAAATATGATGTCATGTCACTACCACTTTTGCAACAGTGCAATTCATATACAACAACTTCAAGGTAAAACATCTCTTGACCTTCTGAAGTTTTCCATCGATTCAAAAGAAGTTTTGCTTACATGTTCAGCTCACTGCAAAGTGTGTTGCCGTGGTAACAGCACTAATTGCCCTCAAAGTTATGTAACGGCTTTAAGAACAGCTTTCTTCCCCAGTTTTCGAGCCATTAAAACAACGTTTGGCACACATGTTGAGTTTAATGTAAAGTTGCACAAAACATACATTTCTAAACAGTAGTGGAAAGAGTGTTGCTATTGTCTCTGAACATTGTAATGGTCCTCACAAATCAAACAAAAGCTTGTGGAATTTTTCCCTCTCCAGTTTTTCAGTGATACAAACAAAACATGGTACATTTGTTGTACATGATTTAAAGTTGCGGGATACATTTAAAAGAGAAAGGGAAAGTGCATTGTCGGAGTAACAGTGCATAATCGCCTTAAAATCATGACAAAACCTTGCACATTGAAATTCTTCTGCTGTTTGTTGGTATTTCAGAAAAAAAATTACGGTGATTGCATGTAAATTTGAATTTTTCGAGAGTAGCTGTGTTTATATTTGGTGGGAAAAAAGAAATCAAAACATTGTAAGTTAACATCAAATGCATGTAAAATTCATGGAAACTTGCACTGGTCCAACATAAAGGAAAGAAACAAGTCAATATGTCAGTTTCTTCAAGTTCCACCTTCCGGACTGCCTGCTGTAGTAGCTACCACTTTCCTGCTTTGAAAAGTCACATTTTGTTTCCAGTAAGTCCCAGAGAGACAGCAATGTCATCCCACACCGATCTTGCAGTTACAAGTGTAAGTGTTGAGGTGAACTACATGACAAGGGCTAAACAAACACCAAAAAAAAGAGAGCAAAAGGGAGAAAATAAGGGAAATATTAATTGTTACAAAAATGCATAAGGTTCCCTGTGAAGCAAATGTTTGTAGTTTAGGATGCCTCCAACTTTCCGCCCATTTGCTTACAGTGTTTACAGCACTTGAACTACACACATTAGCAACTGACAACCACAGTTGAGTTATCGAGTTGAGTTTTTATGAAGTTCCTCGACCATGGAATTGACTGTGGAATTTTATTTTCTTGAAAAAGTAAAAGAACAATGTGGCATGTTTTTATTTTATACTTGGAGAACTTACGCCTGAATAATCCTTTCGACAGTGATCATAGATTTGAACCCCCTGACAAGAAGAAGTATCCCTGGATGATAATTCTTTGAATAAAGTCTACTCAACAATGTTCTTTGAAGTATGTAAATCAAATTTGAGATTTTCAGGTACACCCCAAATACATAAATATGTTGCACTTGTCTGTAGAGAGAAAAAAAAACAACAAGCATGTTTTTGTTTTTCTTTCTCTCTCTATTTTAGAGGTAAAGCAAACATTTTCCATTAGTGCATCAGCAGGGTACCTACTGCTGATAAAATTTTGGTTTCCTTTGCTTCTTGACTCCTTATCTTCTTAGGTTTTGCTTTGACAGGTCCTGCTTCTCCTTCTCCTGCTCCTTATGTGTAGCATTTCAGCCTTTGACCTCTTGCTGGTAGAGTTTTTATCATCTTGTAATTCCTAGTAAATAGGAGAAAAAGAAAAAGAAAAAAACACACAAACATGATTACATATTACATTGAATTAGAATGATAAAGAGGTATGCATTCCCCCTATATCTTACAATGGATTCATTCTTTCAAAGAAATGATGTTTTCATTTATTTCTAGAAATTGCTTACAATGACTTTATTTGAAGTTCTATGAATAAAGTATTCATCACTTTTAGGCTAGCATGAATGAAAGTTTTATTTTTTTTTTCAAAATACTGTAAAAGACAATTATATTACACTTTTTGAAATAATTTCTTTCTTGCTCTCAACTTAATGTTTGTTTTTTTTAAACTGTCAAGCCATCATAAAAAGAAAAAGAAACTGATGTACTCACACATGCAGTCACATAAACATTTTGGAAAGTATGAAAAAGTGTTTATTTCATCTTCTAACATATATACTGTAGCCTACCTCAGTCTCCAAAATTTGTTAGTGATCCTCTTGGCATGTTTGTCCTCAGAAATTGCAGGTAAGAGAGGGATTCATGTACTTCTGCAGGACAACCAGTTGCCAGCTGCTCCTTTTCTGCTCTTCCTTTTCAACATTGAGACAAGCCTCCAGTATGAATTCCTTAGAGATTTCATTTTTATTCAGACCTGGTTAGGGTGACACAAAGGGACAACTATTTTTAGGCATTTATGATAATTACAGTTACCATTTGGGTAAAAAGGACAACATTTGGGAATGAATCTAGAGTTAACAAACACATATAGTGATAAACAAATTTATTCAACTATTCACCATTGTTGATCATTGGACATAGGAGAAGCACTTGCATGTAACCAGGGAGGCGAGACAAGAATAACATCATAGAGGCCTGTACATAAGTGCTTCATAAATTCATATATCATAATCATAATTATTTCAGTCATTTACTAAGGTCTAAGGGCTCGAAAGCTGAAGGGAAGATAAAACCAAAGAGCAATGTGGATTGAGTGAAAGCAGCAACATTAGTAAAACACATCAGTGAAAGTTTGAGGAAAATCGGACAATCGATGCAAAAGTTATGAATTTTTAAAGTTTTGGTGTTGGAACCGCTGGATGAGGAGACTACTAGAGGTTATGACGTATGAGTGGACAACAATACCAAGAAAATATAAAGAATATTCTACAAAAATCCATTTTTCATGAAAATTACAAATTCCATCATCTTGATATTGACATATGTTAAGGGTAGCAATTATTCCCTCTGCTTTCTGAAAGCGGTTGGTCCATTGCTCTTTCATAATTCTAGAAAAGTGAATTTTTGTTGAATTTCCTTTATATTTTCTTTGTATTGTTGTCCACTCATACGTCATATCCTCTAGTAGTCTGCTCATCCAGCCGTTCCAACATCAAAACTTTAAACGGCCCGGCGGTACGCAAACAAAATTTTAACCCACCCACAGACTGTTTAATCTGCCCTCGTTCAAACTCTATACATGGGACTACGTATGGACAAAACGGCTGCGATGGACGCGAGAAGCCCATATTCATGGTAGAATTACTCACTATTGCACTCATCTTCGTCATGATGTTGGGAGAGATCAGTAAGCAATTGTGGAATAAAGGAAGCATATCCAGCCAAATCTTGATTAGTATTTCATCTAGATCTACTGCCTTGTTTCGCTGAAAGTTTTCGATCATCGTCGCAAGCGATTGTCATAGAATTTTGAACGTGTTCAAAGTTCTGCGATGGGCTGCGATGGCTGCGATAGCCCCCAAATCGCCGGTTGTCGTATCGCAGACATCGTCACACTGTGCGATTTCTCGTCGTGCGACATCGTAAAGGGTAAATCGCAGTAAAAATCGCACAGTGTTAACAGCTATCCCGAGTAATGTTTTCGCTGGGATGTCCTGCAGTCGCAGCTCTCTTACACTAACTTTAATAATGGAATAAATGATGCGGTCACTTGAAAAAGACATTGCGCTGCTGGGAGAGAAACACACACACACACACACACACACACACACACACATAAAAATTCATCATTTCTTTAACTCTGTGATGATGTCTCCCTTAGTAGGAGACATGACCATATATCTCCTGTTTTCCGCTCACTCCATTGGCTACCGGTCATTCCCGTATTACTTTCAAGATCCTACTTCTGACGTACAAAATCACACGTAATCTTGCACCCACATATCTTCAAAACATAGTCTCTCTTCGCTCCTCCTCTTCTGCCAGACCCCTCCGTTCATCTTCCTCTCTCCAATTACTTCATGGCCACGTACAAAAACCCGTTATGGTGACCGAGTCTTCTCTTCGATTGCCCCCACTCTTTTGAATAAACTCCCTCTTTATATTCAGAATGCCCAATCTGTTGAATCATTTAAAATTCTTCTCAAAACTCACCTGTTTAATCAGTTGTTTTTTTCCTGGAGGCGCACACAGTCAGTTATTAATTCTTGTATCATCATTGTATCATTTATATTTTTTTCTTCTTCTTTTTCTTCTTCTTTTGTTACTGTTAATATGCTGGTTTTGTTAATGTTATTGTGTTTTCTAGTTTTCTAGTCTTTTTGTATGAATAGCACAAGTGCGCTTAGAAACACTAGTATGAAGCGCCATATAAATGCAATTATTATTATTATTATTATTATTAACAACGAGGAATCGAATTGGTTTGCAATTAATGAAAGAAAACATTACATATATTTAACATTCTTATTTCCTATAAAGGTGCCCTTCTTATGAAATTGGCAGTGATACGCTCATATCTCATATTTCTTAACCTTTGGGGAAAGAATTGAAGCCATGAGTAGCTTGAAGTTCTTCTTGCTGGTGGGAATTGGTGGGAAAAGGTGAAGAGGATGATTGGTTGATTGCAACTGATTGACAAATTGCCCTACATCAACGTAAATAAGCACTGAATTGATCAGTGTTTTAGTAGTAACCATGATAAAAAAATAATCATGGGCGTACATAAACGATCGGATTCGAACCTACGACCTCCTGATCACCGGACAGGCGTCATCTCCACTAGACCACCGAGTTTTCGCCCGACAGCAAGTGTTAGTTCTAATCCTTATACCATGCAGCGGGTATGACTGCAGTATTCAAATTCATGAAATTCTTCCGTCGACGTGTTTTCATTGCAACTGATTGACAAATTGCCCTACATCGACGTAAATAAGCACTGACTTGATCAGTGTTTTAGTAGTAGCCATGATAAAAAATCATGGGCGTACATACTCGAGCAAGGATCCTCGAGCAGGATCCTGCTCGAGTATGTATAGTAAGGGTACTAGGTCTCGCGCAGGGACGTAATGATCGCGCATAGCGTAACTGCGTATAGCAAGCATTAATACGCGTAAGACTAAGCGCAAAATTTGCCGATACGCCCATGGAATAAACATACCTGACAACCGCTAAAAATGAGAAGGAAGCAGGTAAGAAATTTAGATTTCAAACACATTTTTCACTAAATTTCCAATTTTTGGAACAAATTTTTCACTAAATTTCCAATTTTTTACGTTATAATTTACCTACCTTAGCTTGAAATCTTTTTTTAAAGGATGTTGTAGCCTAGACGTGTCGTCTCGCTTGTCTCGTTCGTATGATCGTAGCCGATAGAATTCGTAATTTGTTCGATCGATCGTTGATAATATTCTACGAAAGCCGCAGAGAGGGGCAGACACTTTCACACATGAAACTACATAGGGCAGCTGCGCGATCTTTACATACCCCGAGAAGGTGAACGCATAAAAAAAAGTCCGACATACAAACGGCGACAGCGCACTACTCCGTCATCGTATCATCAGGAGATTCTGGGAGGTGATTTTTCTGCATTTTCGTGATATTCATTGAGAAATTCAGGTACGATTATTGAATAACTTCTATTATAAGAGCATTTCAAATTTTCGTGCGCGATATCTAGACCCCTCAACCATACGGCAACCCCCTATGTGCAAATAATAACGATTGTTGAAAACTGTCTGCTCTGTTAGGTCTCCATCAGGGAAGTGAAGAAATAAGCATCCATGATGGACTCGTTGAACGACCCAACGATGTCGGCCGATGACAAGATCGCCATCGTAGGTATAGGATGTCGATTCGCCGATGGCATCGACGGTGTCTACAAATTTTGGGACATGCTTGCAAAGGGTCTGGACTGCACAACGCCCCCTCCCGCTGATCGCTATGACCAATCGTTCTTCATCATTCCCGGGGAGAAGCGGCCGGGGAAGATGTACAACAAGTGTAGCGGATACCTCAGAAAAAACCCAGAGTATTTCGACAGACAGTTCTTCAAAATATCACCAGGTAAAATTTGTACTATGACCCTGTCTTTCATAACGCAGAAATGTTAGACTTTCATGCAAGAAGAGTCGGGAAAAAAATATGAATTCCATTCCTTAAAGGGATCGTATAGGTTTTGTTGAGACCTAACTTCATGTTTCTAACATTTTTCTGAGAGAATGAGAGACATCTTATGAAAAGTGAAAGAGCATGCAATGACGAAGGGAATTCAACGTTTACAATTGCATTATTTGATGAAACCGGTTTTGATATGGCTGAGATATCCAAAACAGAGCGATCTTAATAAAAGGTGGATGGGACTACATTGTTTTACTTTGTTTTTGGATGTCTCTGCCATTCCAAAACCGATTTTCAAGAAATAAACTTTGAATTCGTCGTAAAATGGTATGCCCTGTACTATTTTCATAGGTGGTTTCTTGGTATCTTGCAAAAAGTTAAAAGCCCAGTCCTCGTCTCTGCCAATACTATACAATCTCTTTAACACATCCGACTTTCAATTATTTTCCGTTTCCTCCTTCCCGCGCGTCCAAGACAATGTGATCAATGGATGAGCAGACCGTCTTCACTAAGAGGGAGAACAAACTTTTAGAGGAGTACCAATAATCTGTGTGTGTGTGTTTTGTTTTGTTTTTTGTTGTTTTTTTTTTTGGGGGGGGAGGTAGAATGTTGAGATTTGCGACAAAGTGAACAGGTAAAAAGTGTCAGGTTAAGTTCTAGGTGTGGGGATCTTACGAAAACAGTAGCTGATGTTATTCGATTGTTGCTTCACAAACGATAAATCGGCTATGATGGTTCTCATTTTATTGAACCGTGAAGTTCTTTCTTTGTGAGTTTGCGAGTATACTTGACGTCACATATCAGAGGTATTTTCTTTTGTTTTGTTTAGCAGTGACACTTTGTTCCCCATATTACGGCCTAGGTATCCATTCTTAGGCAAAGGGGACCTACCTCGATAGTTTTGTGTGTGTGTGTGTTTTTGTTTTGTTTTTTTTTTGTTTTTTTTTTGCTGTTTTTATGAAAGGAGTGATTGTAAGCGTCCTCCCTCTGCTTTGTAGCGACCCAAGATGCTAGAGTTTAGAATGAACACAACAATTAAGTTTGATAATCTGATTGCTGGGTTTGGGCTTTTATCCCAATTAAAATAGACAACCAATGTATCGTTTTATATTATTCATTAAAAAATGTCAAAATATTGATATGTCACCCATAGTTGTGCACCAGATTGTTCTAAAATTCCACAAGCATGGGACCGTAAGAGGAAGGGGGAAATCCCCCTCCAATTCCCTTCCCTCTTCGGTCCTTCTACTTCCTCATAAAGATCATACGAAAGTCATACGAATCTTTTAAGAAATCGTGCAATCTGTTTTTTCATGCTTAAAATTTGCATATAACATGAATAACATATTACGCTGATTAGCTGAACACTCTTGGTTGACTAATAAAGATACCAATTGCACAAGGCTGCTAAAGTGACAACCACAGCTTGATTACTTCAATACTCTTCTAGAACACGAAGTAATAGAAAGCCTTCTACTAAACAACTTTCCCACGTCAGGTATACATGGAATATGGTACCATTTACCGGACTATTCATTGTTGATAAGCAGATTACCTGACCTTGACAAAAATGCATGTTCAGAGGACAAGTCCACCTGCATGTACATGTAGATTCAGTGGATGCAGCAATTTGTGACGTCACAAGCTGTAGTTGTCTTCTCATCCAGCAGTGACAGAGCAGAAGCTTCAAAATTTCAGAACTTTTGATTGGATATTCCGATTTCCTTCAAACTCTCACTGATGGGTTTTACTATAAATAATATTGCTGCATTCCCTCGTTCCAAGTGTTCATTAGGTGAACTTGTCCCTTCAGACACCTGCATAACTTCAGAATAGAAAATGCTGTATGATGAGCGGATTTCTCAAAGATTTTATCTAAGGTTTATTATTAATATCAATTCGTTATCATTAGTGTTGCCATAATTTCTGTATCGAAATTAGCAACATATTACGTAATTCGTTATCTTACCTATAGTGCATAGTAGCTAAATATTCTTATTTGATAAATAAAGACAAATGGCTGAGCGTTTTGCTTTTAACACACATCTTAAACACGAATCAGCAAAAGACATTATCTAAGCAACTTTTCCACGTCATATACATAATATTATACCATCTACTAGATTGTTTACATAATTATGCAAAGTAGTTCATTATGCTCATTTGCATCTTAAGGCACTAACATCATTTTAAGATGGAAACTTTTGTTTCAAATGGACTCCCGTCACATAGATATTTTAAAAGTTGTAATATTCATGTTTTCAGGATTTCCTTATAAAGATTAGCAACATTGGTCCTAAATATTATGAAATATGCTAATTGTGACCCTGCACCTCAAAACAAACAAAAAGTCGCCATACATGCATTTTTAGTTAAGACCATATTCTGACAGAGCAGACTTTAAGCTTTAAAATGATGTATAACTTAAATCAAATGGACTCTCCTAACCTATCTAAATATTGGAAAGAAAGCACAAACTCAGGAAAAGAGTGAACTGAGAAAAGAGGCTCTGAAGTACAGTGTCACGTCTATTCAAGCGCTTAATCTTTACCAAACCGTGCTGGCTGTGCGATGAATGGGACAAAAAACAGGAAGTAAACCACCAGAGTAACAACAATGAAGGGATTATCAGCTTAAACTGAAATTAAACATGCCTCATTAACACATTCTGTCCATAATTAATGCCTTACTTTCAAAGCAGTAGCACTATCCTTTCAAAAGTTATTAGAGTTGAAAATGAAGAGTGTGGACAAGGTTTTTCAGAAATGAAAAAGGGATTCTAAAGACACACCTAATCACACTATTCTACCAAAAATGTTCGAGATAAACTGCTAAAAAAAAAACACGCTTTCCTGCCCGTTTTATGATACCAAATTTTAGCATAATGTAACAGAAGACCCGCTCTTTCAGATGATATGAAAAAGTCAAGTTCGGCTAGGTTGACCCATTTCGCTTATTTTCAGTCCTCACGCAAAATCAGTGTGTGCGACTTTATGTTCGTTTTGAGGTGCACGGTCACAATTAGAAGGCTACAATAATGGTTATTGCATAAGACTGCCAAGGTGGCAGACAAACCTAATCTAAATATTAAAGTCAACTACAAAAACCCTTTCACTCAACCACTTTTCCATGTCATATACATAGCATGTGGTACCATCGACTAGATTTTGTTCATATGCAAATTAGTCCCTTATTCTAATTTGCATGTTTAAGACACTTACACCAACGGAAACTTAATTGTTTATATATAATTTATTTTATATAAATTATAATTGTTTATATTGATTCCTCGTCATAGCATACCCTTGACAGTTGTATTATCCATCATGCCTTCTGGCTTCCTGATTTAAAATTATTCATTTACTACATAAGGAACATGTTAATTATGTGTTTAGCTACTTAGGCTGATAAAAGGGATGGCAACCAAGTTGAATTTATTTCATCTTATTTCTGGAGTATGTATTGGAAAAAACAAACAAACAACGACAACAATAACAATAAAACGTATTCAACAACTTTTCCTGGTCTTAGAAAAAAAAATCTACCCGAACCACGATTTAAAGGGATCGTATAGTTTTGATTGAGACCAAATTCAAGTTTCTAACATTCTTCGGAGAGATTATGAGAAACCTTTTGTGAAATCTAAAAGTGCATGTAATTTAAAGAAGGATTCAACATTTGTTTGATGAAGATTGGTTTTGAAATGGCTGAGATATCCAAAACAGAACAACCCCAATAAAAGGTGGGACCCACCTTTTATTCGGATCGCTTTGTTTTACTTTGCCTTTGGATGTCTCGGCCGTTCCAAAACCAATTTTCATATAATAAACTTTGAATTCCTCAAAGAATGGTATGCTCTGTATTATTCCATGAGGTTTCTTGGTATCTCGCAAAAAGTTAAAAGCCAAATCCTCATCTCCACCGATACTGTACCATTGCTTTAATGATATCATATTTTTAAAACCTTAATCTACAGAGGAAGCAGACCATATGGACCCACAGGTTCGGCTCCTTCTTGAAGTAGTTTGGGAGACATTCCAAGATGCAGGAATACCAGCCCAGTCGGTCCGCGGATCGAACACAGGCGTGTATATGGGCGTGACTGCAAGCGAGTACAGCATCCTAATCACAATACCTGAGGACAACATCAATCTTTACACGAATTCGGGCACCAATTCATGCATGGCATCGAACAGAATCTCCTACGAGTACGACTTCCATGGACCTAGCCTGACAGTTAACACCGCATGCTCTTCATCACTGTATTCCATCCTTCTTGCGTGTGATGGCTTGCGGAAAGGGCAATGTGACATGGCCGTGGCGGGTGGTGTGAACATTACATTACTTCAAATCACAAGTGTGGGCTTCTGTCAAGGCGATGTTGTTTCTCCTGACGGCAAAAGCAAGACCTTCGACAACTCTGCCGACGGATATGCCCGGGGAGAAGGTGTAGGGGCTGTCGTTCTCAAGCCATTGAAACGGGCCATTGAAGACGGAGACAGGATCTATGCCGTTATTCGGGGAGGGGCACTCTCTAACGACGGTCGCACTTCTGGAATTGCTCGCCCTAGTTATGACGCGCAGGTTGCTCTCCTCGAAAAGGCTTACGACGATGCCAAAGTCAACCCCACAGATCTGACTTACCTTGAGGCTCATGGTACTGGCACAAAAGTTGGTGATAGGACCGAAGCCAACGCAATAGGTGAAGCTTTGGGCGCCAAGCGTCGGTCTGATCAGCATCCACTTTATATCGGATCGATCAAGACAAACTTCGGACACGCCGAAGCAGCAGCAGGTATAGCTGGAGTCATCAAGTTAGCCCTCAGCTTACAACACGAGCAGATTCCTAAGCAAGTGCACTTCAAGTCAGGAAATGAGAACGTAGACTTTGTGAACTTAAACCTCCGTGTTCCAACTGAACTTACAAAATGGCCAGAGGGGGCCAAGAAAATTGTTGGTTGCAGCTCGTTTGGATTCGGCGGAGCTAATGCTCACATCGTTTTAGAAGGTTTTAGCTCAAGGAAGAAACAAAACTCAGTCACTAACCACAGAGCTACGGAGAAGCCTTCCATATTGTTCCTCTCAGCAGCAACCAAGGGCGCCCTCGCACAATACCTCCAGGACTGGGAGACCTTCTTGACCGAGGTGATAGGAGATGACGGGGTACTTTACACCAATGCGTTGTACACAGCAGGTGTGAGGTCCACCCACCTCGACCATCGTATGTGTATAATCGTGAGATCTCCCCGCGATGCAAGGAACCAGACGAGACTTAAACTCCAACAAGACACCAAAGCCACCTCTACTGTCATAGAAGGCCAGGCTAGGGATACGAATATTTCTGTTCGTCGCTTGGTGTTCGTTTATTCAGGGATGGGCGCGCAGTGGTGGGGAATGGCTCGTCGTCTGGCAATTGATGATCCTGAATTCGGTGATATTATCAAGGTATGACTTTTCTATTTAATTCATCTTCACGTCATTGTGTAGAAGTGAGTAGGCCTACCTCCTGGTATCTCTAGTAAAGCACACCAGTAAATATCTGCTGTCTTTCGTCTTGGTCTAATCAGGGTTCAACTTCTTTGCTTTCTTTCCACACCGGCAAGTATGTGCAAGCATAGATTGAATACCATGTATCTGTAACCGAGACAGTAAATGAGTATGTGCACACTGGAGGGCAAGGCGAATGTGTATTTATTACTCCATACGTAAGTCTCTGTGACTGAATTAAAGTTAAACTGAATAATGTAAATATCTCTACTGAACCACCTATTTGTAGTGTGGTGTGTTGGTGTGTTTCTATACACACGCTTATTAGCTTTCAGTACTCTCCTCCCACTAAACGTAACGTAATGGCATGAATACCTTAATTTTTGTTTCTTTCATCCGCATCATTATTATGCCATTTTGAAAAAAAAAAGTACTAAGATGTAATTGCATGGACATCTCAAGTTCTGTTTCTTTCATATGCATTATTATGCCATTTTGAACATTATATGTACCGTTTGATTGGATGTATTACATAGTTTGCGTATTACGTTACTACACAGCTGGTAGTATCTCCTTGAAAATTGCTTTGTTTGCTATTGTATTATCGTGTATTATCCATTACCTGTTATGTGTAAAGTTGCAATGTGTTTAGTTTTTGTGTCGTGTTTGTACATAACAGTTGAAATGAATTTGAATTGAATTGTATCAAAATCAAATTTCACATGTATTTAATTCCTCCCTAGGTAGTAAACACTTTTCCCATATTCAAAGCATTTATTTTTGTTTAACGTGTATGTCCATATACAGCCCTCATCATAAGAACTTGCGAATCGGTCCGCTTGTAACCTCTTTGCTGTGAAATCGTTAGCTTGAAATTATAGGAATTAAGCAGATTTAAGTCGAATATAAGATATTGTACAACCTTTTGATCATATTCTCTCCATGTGACTCATTTTTTCTTTTCATTACATTTACTCCTCGTCAACAGAATATCGACAAGATGCTGTCGAAATTCGGAGCAAAGTGGTCTCTGATGCAGATGTTAACTACGGAAGAAGACCAAACAAAGATCAACCAGACAGGTAAGCACCCTACAGTTAATTCATTACAAGAAGCTATTCGAAACAGTTATCTTACTCTGTTAACCCGCCGAATTTAATTTTCACATGCTACCAGCAGGCGTTTCTATTTTCAAAAGCGGGGGGGGGGGGGGGGGGAGGGGAGGGGGATGGCAAAGTGGACGCCACTAACAAAAAGGGTGTGAAGGTCAAATTTATGAATGAGCAGAATTCGGCCAGAGATAAAAACAAAGGAAAACAAGTTCAAGTCATCTAAGAACACTTGCGAACTGATTCATGCACTCATGCCCAAAAGTGTTCAGTAGTTCTAAAATGAGATCGAGACGTATACTTAGCAGGGGCTGCGGAACGTTTGTAAGTGTGTGTGTGTGTGTCTGTGGAGGGGGGTCGTTCAAGCTAAATGTAATGAAGTATTGAGGAAATGCTCTCTGAATTTTTTTTTTTCAAAGTAAAATAGCTGTAAATGTGTATTTAGGGACCGAAGTTAATCCATTTCATTTCCGGATTGATTTCAGTTACTGGGGTGATATGGTTTGATATGAATCACAAGGAAGCGGCGGTAGAAAGACGCATGAAAATCATTTAATTGCTTATTACCACTATTCTCATTGTCACCATTAACGTATTTTGCGCTCAATTTTACACTCTAGACATTGCACAACCCTGCCTTTGTGCAGTCCAGATTGGTCTAACTGAATTCTACCGCTCTCGAGGAATCACTCCAGACGCAATTGTGGGGCACAGCGTCGGGGAAGTCGCCGCAGCGTATGCCTCCGGTCATCTGACTCTCGAAGACGCAGTTCGCCTTATCTACACCAGAGGATACCAGCTGAGAAAGACAAGTGGCCGTGGGACAATGGTCGCCATCTTGCATCCAGTTGAAGAGATCGAAGCACGCCTGAAGAGTAGCAAACATGAGAGTAAAATCAACGTGGCAGCGATCAACAGTCCGAGACAAATCGTCTTATCTGGTGATAAAGAGGCCCTCGCATCCTTTACCGAAGATCTCAAGGAAGAAGGAGTGAGATGCATCGGTTTGAAGGTAAGCAATGCATTCCACAGCTACCAGCAGGAGGACGTGCGCAAGTCTTTCCTCGCCAGTGCGAAATACCTCAACACAACGTCAGGAAAGGGAACCTCCAACGTTATTCCATCAGTTCCTATTCTGTCAACTGTCACGACCACCTACTTGGAAAGGAGTGAAGTCAACAGTGCGTCCTATTGGTGGCAGAACATACGACAGCCCGTCAGATTTATGGACGCTGTAAAGAAGCTATTGCAAGATGGCTACAACAGCTTCCTGGAGATTGGACCTCATCCAGTATTATCTGCCGCCATTCGAGATACACTAAGGACACCGTCAAACAGCAACAATCAGGTGGTTGTTACAGGGTCCTTACAAAGACCTTCGAACACAAACTTGCTTGCAGATGACGAACTCAGTCTCCTTCGCTCAATCTCGAGACTCCATGTTGAAGGCTACCCGATCGAACATAAGCGACTCTTTCCAGACGGACCCTGCGAAGTTGTGTCACTTCCGTCATACCCATGGCAACACGTGCTCTGTTCAGGAACTACACAGAAATCAAGAAAGCTCTTTAGTTTCCCTCTTCAACGTCATCCTTTGCTTGGGAAACGCCTACACGTCTCTCATCTGAGTGGAGAAACATCGCCGAAGATTTGGAGCTCGAAATTTTCACAAATGTCTGTGCCATGGCTGCGGGATCACAAGCTTCAAGGAAACGTCATTGTCCCTGCTGCAGCTCACATCGAAACTATGCTAGAGGCAAGCCGTGAGATCTATCCCGAACTTGACTTTGTTACACTCAAAGACGTCAAATTTGAGAGATTCATCTTTGCTCCCGAAGTAGACGGTTCCATGGAAATTACTCTTGAGACCGGGCAGCAGGAGGCAAATTTAACCCTACGCAGTTTCAACCCCGCTGATCGCTCCTGGAAATTAAACAGCATGGGAACAGTAGATATTCCAGTTGGGGCTCCCAATTCCTTGCAGCCCTTGGCAGATGTCGCTAGGTACGTCAAACTGACGTCTGAGGACATACAGGCAAAATTCCCACACATGATTGACCAAGCAGAATTTTATGACGTTGTGTGGGCGCGTGGCTATCATCTTGGAGAAACTTTCAGATGCATCGAAACTGCATACTTCAGCCATGACTACAACGAGGCCTTGATGTATGCGTCAGTACCGGAACCGATTAAGAGTGATTCCAATCGCTACAACTTTCACCCTGCCCTCTTTGATAGCATTTTCCAAGGATTCGGAGTCTGTCAAATGTTCCAGGAGCAAGAAAAGGCGCGGCAAGAAAATGCCACTCCGAAAGTTTGGTTCCAGGTTCCTCACGCTTTACAAACCATTCATGTCTTGGGAAGAGCGCCGCTGCGGATGATGTTCTATATCCGTATCAAAGAATTGGACGGAGTTACCTGTGGGGATGCAGTTTTGGCTGATGCATCTACGCAGAGAGTGTTCACTCGCGTAGATAACATGATGTTTGAAAAGGTGAACTACGAGTCAGAGGAACGGGTACAGCTTTGGAGCAGGAAGTGGATGCCACTTTCCCCTGATTCAGACAGGGGTAGTACTTCAGCAACTGAGACAGTTGTTTCTGGGTCGATTGTCGTGGTGACAGACAAGTTAGGCATCTGTTCAGAGCTAATCAAACATCTTGACAGGGACAGAATTTCAATCTTTGATCCATGCAATTCATGTGACATCCAGCAGGATTTCGGCAAGATCCTCCAAGCGATGACAGACCCAAGTAATGTCATCCTGTTATCTGCCTTGGACATACAACAATTCGACAATGTTGACGTTATCAGCACGGAAAAGTTTGTGGAGGCGCAGCGAGTGGTAGGAAAAGACATCATAGACATGTACCGTGCTCTGGTTTCGAGTAACATGGCGAAAAGGCCGAGAGTCTGGATCGTGACTCGTGGCGCTCAGGCAGTGACTGAAAAGGATGTTGTCAATCCAATGATGGCCCCTACCGCATCTCTCTCACTTACACTGATGCACGAAGATCCAGAAATGAGAGTCATTACCGTTGACCTGCCTTCTATTCAAGAACCCGGAGAAGCAGCGCTTTGGCTATTCAAATACATGCAGAATGCAACGTCAACAGAAAATCACATTGCGTTGCGACATAAGCAGTCGTTTGAAGGAGGAAGCAGCACCGGATCAACCTTCAACACCTATGCCCATCGAGTAGTTATTCAGCCCCAATCTACTTTCGCGGCAGCAAAGTCAAGCGAGTGGGATATTGACCTGACTAAAACGCTGATCCAGAAACGAGTAGTTGCTGAACAAAGTGAGGGGACATCTCTGAATGGTCAAGAAAATGTAGTCAACGTAAATGTGTCTGCATTTTCTGTGCAACAATTGCAAGGAGACCCCTACAATTGCTGTTATCTCTTTGCTGGGCAAGTCAGGAGTAACAGTGAGCAGGGTAGATGTGAAGTGGGTAACACGGTGCTCGGGGTACGAACGGGCGAGAAGCTATCAGCCATTGTTGCAGCTGAAGCATCAGAACTGGTACCTATACCTGACAACCTCACACCTGTCACAGCTGTAAGCATTGTCAAGGATTATTTTCCTCTATTCGTTGCTCTGAGTGGTGCACTAAAGTCGAATGAAAAGAGCAAGGTCATCGTGTGTTTCAGTTCAGTAGAGGATCATGCTGGGATGATAGCAACCAAATTCGCCCAAGAGAAGAAGGACGCTACGGTGTATGTCCATATGGTATGTGAAAGCGGAATCACAAAAGCGTCTGCACTTCTCGGGCAGGAGCGTGTTGTGTCCATAACCACTGACAACATCGACGCACAGATCAATAACAAATCTGCTGACGTTTTGGTACTTGTAGGTGAATTGCCAGACAAGAAGAGACTAACCAAGCTATTCCAAAAGGTTCGTCCTCTTGGGACAGTCGTTCAGGTCGGAGGAAAAGTTTTCAATGAGATGAGGATAAAAGATATGCCTCCGAACTTGTACTCGGTTGCAATAGACACCAGCCTTGGACAACTCACTGGAATGGTAGACTCTATCTCTAGTCTCTTGCACTTGTTCGATGCTCATGAGAATTATCATATTCACATGCCACCTGCATCATCAGCTTTACCAATTTCAAAATGTGCAAAGGCTTCAACATCCCTAGAAAACGTCACTATCTACATAGACGAAGACAAAATACCAGTTTCACTGAACTTCGAAAGGTCCACGTTCTCAGCCAATCCACAGGCATCCTATCTTGTGACAGGCGCATCAAAGGGATTTGGTCTCTCCGTTGTTGAATGGCTTGCAAGCTCTGGGGCACGCCATATCTACATCATTTCAAGGAATATACCGGGAGCAGAAACCTCTCAGCGCTTAAACTTGCTTCGAGACAGAGGGATTCACATCACACACATTGCGGCGGATATGAGTTCTTATGGAGATGTTGAGAGAGCTCTACTAGCCATTCAGCAGGATGAGGACCATGCACTTGAAGGAGTTTTTCACTCGGCAACGTTGTACAGTGATACATACCTTCAAAGTCTCACCCATGAAATCTGGAATATGGTTATGATGCCCAAGGCGTATGGAGCATTGCTACTGCACCAACTCACTACGAAGCTGAATTTTCCAATCAAGCATTTTGTGATGGTATCTTCACTGGCAGAGATGATCGGAAATAGGGGACAGGGAAATTATTGTGCAGCAAACACCTTCTTGTCGTCCCTCTGCACGATGAGACGAAATTGTGGTCTACCAGCGACATCACTGCTACCTGGTGTAATCAACTCACAAGGATTCGCCGCGAGAGAAGGCCTTGTTGACCACTGGAAGAAATTGGGACTTGAAAGTTTGTCACCGTCGGAAATCTTGGGCGCTTTGGGATGCATTCTGTCCACTGACTACACGGTGGTTGGAGTATCAGGCATTCTTGATCGACTCGAATATGCCAAGGGCTTTCATGTCATGATATCACATCACTTTTCCGATCCAAGTGGAACCTTTTCAGTACTGAAATCATTGTTTCCACCTGAAATCATGTCTCTGGAGAGCGAGCGGGATATCAGAAAGCAAATCAAGCGGGCTGCCCAGGCGGAAGGGAAATCCTTGATCATGCAGTCTCTTTCCGCTTTTTTCTCCGAACGCCTTGGCTACAGTGGAGAAGTGTCGCAAGATGCTACACTGATGTCACTCGGTCTGGACTCTCACTTATCTACCGACCTGAGCAACGATATTCACGATCAGTTTAGTGTGACTCTGACAGCCATGTCGCTTCTGAATGACACGTTAACTCTCAGAAATCTGACCGAAGTCATCTATTCACGCATCGTATCTGAAGGACTGGAGGGGGAGGAAGCAACCGCCATTGCAACGACTGAAGGTCCCGGTGATGCACTTTGGCTGGATGTAAATGAAAAGCTGGACTCACCGTCAGCACAACTGATATGCTTCCCATCGGTGGGTGGAGGTCCAACTATGTTTCTTCCATGGAAGAAAAAGCTTGCTAGCCAGAATATCCAGATGATCACTATTCAGCTTCCAGGATGGGAACGTCGTGAACAGGAGAAACCTCTCCAGAGCCTTCAGGACATCATCACCAAGATTGCTGAAGCGTTGATGCCGACCCTTATTCGAGGTCACTTTGCATTCTTTGGACACAGTGTCGGTGCACTCATCGCATTTGAGCTGGCACATCACCTAAGAGAAAACTACAACATTTCTCCCGCACACCTGTTCCTCAGCGCATGGTACCCGCCAACAATGGCATACCCTCGACCAGATGATCTGAAGGAAAACGAACTTCTCTATCGGAAAATGCAACAGATCATCAACAATCACGCTGATTCACCTAAGTTTCCTACCTCCAATGGTCATTCCTTCCAGTTCAGCTTGTTCGAGCCGTCCACTATGAACAACGTCAGTCTAAGAACCTCTCTCATCCCCAGTATCAAAGCTGCCATATTCATTTGCAAAAAGTATCGCTATGCACACAAGGACAAGCTCCCTGGCAATCTGACCGTATTCGGAGGCAAGGATGACTCTTTCATCAGACCATCAGTACTTGATGACTGGAAGAAGGAGGTCAGTCCAAGAGCTAACTTCGTGAAGGTGACGTTTCCTGGCCAGCACATGTACATCCTTTCTGCTTCCAAACATGTGCTGAAGTGTGTCATGCGAACACTCACAGGCATTCGGTTGTCTGATGAAAACCCGGAGAATGCTATGAAAGGCAGCGGTTGTTACTTTTGGCAGAGGTAAAATCGACATTTCTATCACTCCCTTGTCTCTTTACCGTCCTAATTTTCCTCTTTCCTTCTCTTTCTCTTTCTCTCTCTCTCTCATTAATACTCCCAACACACTATTTGGCTATCTCTATCTCTTTCTCTCGCTCTTTCTTCCCATCTCTTTAGTTTTATCTGATACAATTTCTGCAATGTTTTATTCCTTGCTCTGTCAATTTACTTTCAGATATTCCTACTTAATTATAATGACATTGAACAGTCTTTTTCCCAAGTATATTGCTTCTACAAGAGCAATAGTTTTTTTTTTATTGTTTTAGATAGTAAATATTCAGAGTCAGGGTCTCTTTCAAAGACAAGTCTTTTTCTAAAACAGCGTAAGATTTACGATTAGTTTGATTCGTCCGAACCAATCGACTGACTATATTGAGGTGGAATGTTGACAATGTCGTTTTTATTTGAAGCGATATTAACGATGCAAGGAACCTGACTGCCATGGAAAAACGACATTCCCAATTGTGTTATGTATGCCTCGTAACTACAGAACTGAATCACCTTCCTCTTCCTTTGTGTGTGTGTGTGTGTGTGTGTATGTGTGTGTGTGTGTGTGGTTATCTAAAATATCTTTCATCTTATCAAGTTCAAGTTCAAATGTATTTATCCTAGACGGTTGCCTATTCGTTTGTCTATCGTGACAATACGTGTATAATTAGTATACTGATCATCTATTTTGTTCATTGATTATATGCATTTACAATCATTTATCTCCGTTTCAACATTCTATTATTTTTTGTTTATCGGTCTTTTGACCAAACGTTATGTTTCATGAATGATCTTTACCAACATGTGTGTCTTCCTGATCCAAATGTTTCCAGACAAACGAAAAGGAAAAAAAAAATAACTGTGGAGAATGACCTCACAAAATGATGCAACTGTATCAGCTGAAAGATTGCGAAAATGTTTATCTATGTGACACATATCGTGGGTGAAAATTGATGTCATAAAATGTGTTGCTAATCGCAGGCATTAATTTTGTTTTTACATGTGGATTGCTCAAACGCTTCATAAAGAAAATTACTTGCAGTCAAGATTTTTGTGGAATTCATTTTCATGTAAGCAGTTAAAATATCCAAAAATGTCATGCTCAAAATTCCTTTCATTGTCACGAAATCAGTTCTAAAGACTATTTTCTTATATTTCGCTTTACCTTCTTTTGGTTTGTAAAGGACCACTTAAATATGTGGATTATTGTAGAGTAGGCCTACTTGTATTTTGTAAGGTGCATTCACTGTTTCTTGGATATAACACACTTTTAGTGAGACAAAGAAATGCATTGCTAAGTTGATTTCTGCATAGATTTGTTAAATCATATAATATTTCACTATAACAAAACCACGACTACAGCCGGTAAAGTTATCTTAATTCATATTGTGTGAAGATGAAAGAAAATAGAATTCCTAATCTATACGGAAACCCTTGCTATGCCAATTGTTACGCACAACTTTGGCTTGCTTCGACTCCTATCGAGTTAAATGTAAATAGCGCTTAAATATAATATCATATGTCCGTACGTCATAGTTTAATATCAATGGTTGTTCCTGTACTGAATCTTGCATGCTACGACTGACGTTTGACTTTGAAGTGGTAGAGTATACTATGTACTTTTTTTTTGAAGTGATAACAAATTTATTATACTAAGGGCTACAACATGATAGCAAGATTATTACACGAAGAAGATTTGTGATGTCTATCAAAAGATATTACGTGAGATTGAGTGTTTTGAATAACTTGTCATGCCAATCCAGTATTTAAAGAGTTAACTTATGATGAATATTTGTGTTATATTTCTCCTGTGTACTGTAAGTCATGGATGTGAAATGGAACGATTTAAAGAGTTATTACCATTGTGGAAATGTATGACTGTATGCCAATGTGACGAGAAGAATTATGGGGATTGAAATAGATTTATCTTTGTCAATAATAGAATTTGCTGACATGTTGTCAATTGTATTTCAAAAGGAAAAATATAAAACAGCACGGTCCCCGTACAAATCTTCATATATTAGACCTCTGTACAAAGTTATTATCATTGTCGAAACAAAATATTTTGTTTTGCTTAAATGTAAACATCTATTTCCTCCAAATATAACAACTCAAGAATATTTTGTCATAATAGCGATTTCTTACTTATATCTTATGTCTGCATAAAAAAAAATAGTCTAGTATAGTGCTTCAAAAGCACTTCATTGACGTTACGCCATCGCGTGGCAGATTTATGATTTTTTTTTTTTTGCATAAATTTTGACGCCTGAGGAAAGCTGCACATGACGTAATAACAATAACGTTACTGAAATTTATATAGCCTATGGGCATACTCTTTTCGTCTTATTTTGTCATTTCTTAAGTATTCTGCTATATAGTGCCACCGCGAATGTTTTAAGCTGTGTCATTCAAATGTTCAATCAGGATACATTGTGACGTATTTCATGTACTTTTAGAAACTATAATAATGCACACAAAATTATATTTTTCTGTTTGGAAATCATTGTTATATTCAAAGCACCAATTTATACCTTAACTAACCTGTTATGTGGAAGAAAGTAACGTGTTTTCCTCAGAGCTGCATGCAGTATAAATATTTGGCACCTCACAGCAAGGTTTTGTGGGGGATGTCACTATTACCACATGCATTGTCTATAAGCATTGTCTTTTCTGTTTTCAGTGGGTCCCTCCGTTTTTCACAAAGTACATTTTGATATTTCACTTTGCTTCATTTTACTTCAGTCCCATTACATTGTATCGTTACTATAGGCTTACAATTATTGTTGTTTATTCTGTTAAATCAACATTGTTTTGTTTACACAATTTCTACCACTAAAGAAAGTGAGATGTATATTCTGTTATTTTTTATTGTCGAAAAACTGAAATGAATTTGAATTTAATTGAATAATATGCTTACACAGGGTTGTATCTCAGCGTAGCTTATAGAATGCCTGAAGCTAATTCTGTTCGCAGGTAAAGTTTATACAAGAAAAAGACAGCTTTACCAATTGTTGACTGCCATGATGATATTCTGCTATACACTGATATATATAGTCGTACGATATATACTCTTATATACATACGCTTAGAACAAATTGATATTTTTGGATTTATGTAAACAATTGTTTCCAGTCTGTAATAAACATTGCTAAACTCTTGTTGCACTTTCCACCAACCTTACATTGATGAAGTTTCAAAAGATCTATATACACTGTATTCTCAAATTTCTCGTTAATGTTTTATTTCCCTTGCGTAAGATATCCTTTTTTAGTTCTATAGGTATGACTGATACGTGTGATTAGTATAATGCATAAGATATTCTTTGTAGCCATATGTACTTCATATTTTGTATATCAAATCGTTTCGTTCTGTTTCATATGGAATATGTATATCGGACTTGCTTTGCAGTGTATAATTACAATGGCCTTTCTTGGACCTTGTCAGTTACCTCCAGAGTCAAGTAATTATTATAGCTGTATAGTTCATATCACATACAGTCTCAATGATATATTAGCTTGTTTTCCTTCATTTGTTGCAGTGTGCCCCGCATGAATACTCAGATGTTATTTTAGTATTTCACTAATACGTCACTGATCACACACTACAATAAACAACGAATGACCTGCACACAGTGTAAACGCTAAAACGTGCTTAAATGTAAACTCTTGGCAATATGATACAGTGATATTAAAATGCATAGATAACTTTTCCTCGTATTCGCCCGGAATTTCAAGGCAAAGAAACGACCCTCTAATTGTCAGATCGTAATATTTTTTTTTTGTAAGTTTCATTTAATTTTGTAGATAATTTGCATACTGATTTTGCATTATAACTGTTTTGCAAGTGCAGTGTATACGTTTCCGATATTATTTTGTTGTAGTAATATTGCAGTGTTATATTTGCAATTTCATCTAATAAAATTATATAGACGACGCTAGAATCTATAAATAACTCACACAGCAAATATTATTATGTAGAGTAGTCCTACCTCGAATATTGTTGCCATGATTTCCTTATAATGAAGCATACTCAAGTATACTTGTAATTCTTTTTGCGTGTTCATTCACCGACAGTCAATTCATCATGTATATCTGTATCGTATGTAACGTTCTGACGAATTTTTAACTGTAAATTTTCCATACCATCTGCGTAACGCTAAGATAGTAAAAAAAATCCATATTGCATCTTGTTTGAGAAACATGTACTATCATTTGCAAAATAAAGCATATTCATAACAAAACAGTGCATTTGAATTGTGTGTGTGTGTGTTGTTTTTTTGTGTGTGAGATAGGGCCTATCTATCGCAAACACCGTAAAATACATGTTGATTTTGAATACAAATATAATTCACACACACACACTATATATATATATATATATATATATGTATACACTGTATATGATTATTTATGTATTTACGTGTGTATACATCGTTATGCATTTCTTTTTTATAACTTACATTTTGTGTATTCAAATGTACATAATTCTTATAGAGGGGGTCAGTGCAATATAGTGCTAACCCACACAATAGTCATTTTGAGATAATCGCTGTTGAATATTTGGAAAGTCCATTTCATACATTGTACATTAACAAAACATGAATGCATGCTTTTTTTTACCATCTTATTGGTTGAATTCAAATGTGATATTTTCACGGAGGTTAGAGTTAAGGATAAGGATTATGAAAATGTATGTAACTCAATTCTGACAAAAGTGTGGGTTGGCACTATGTAAATAGCACCGACCCCCATTTATTACAACACTAAAAGGAAAGAAAATAGAGGCAAAACATTATGATTAGTAGTTTGATCGCGAAACGGGTTGAGTGCCATCTGTAGATATAGTAATCCCATCATCACAGAGAGTAAGATAAATCATATCCGATGGTTCTTCATTTTGTTACATAAACTACAGGTGTATTCCTGGCGTTATGATACCCCCCCCCCCCCCCCCCCCCCGTAATATCGTATTATTCTATCTGGTTTTTATTGCTAGCAGCTTCCATCGCATATATGTCAAATTAACAAGAATGAAGTTAACTCGTTTTACAATAATTGATAACACTCTTGTACTTGTCCGACCCCGTATCTTAAAGATCCTGTTTATCTTTGGGAGCAGTGATTTACAAAATGTTCACGATATCACTTTTGATGCACATATAAGTAGGTCAGTTGTATCACAAAACATCCTACCATATAATTTTTTTTTTGCAATAAAGCCTAAAACATAAGGAGATATTATTTTTCTTATTAAACCATAACTAGACGGTTTAGCCTGAAAACATTATTTTTTAATATAACTATTGTTCGCGTTTGTATTTTTTAACAAAACTTAACATTGATTTTACCGATTAAAATTTTCACCGTGGTTGTTTCTATCCCTTACTCACATTTTAGAACTATTCTAAAGCACTAAAGCTGGGCTTTTGTTCAATCTGCAAATGGTAAATTATGCCTTTGAAAGTCCCAGGATCTCCTCACTATCCCCTAAACCTTCTTGACCCCCCCCCCCCTCGCCCCATCAACATGGATCCTCCTCCCCCCCCCCCCCCCCTCCCCAGGAAAATATCATCATGGCAATGATGTTTACGATCTATTAGAAATCTAAGGTCTTGTGGTAAAAAATCAGTACAAGCATAATGAAAAACACATGTCATGTGAACTTTAAAAAAACAAAAAGATACAAACTTTTTTCCTCAATAAATCAAACATTACTCATTGAAATGGAGTAAATAGACAAATGTTCCATATATTCTTATATTTAGATAATCGATGCTTCGGCGTTATACGTTTTATAATCACGGGAAACTAAAGCGTTATTATACAATATTAATGATGCACAGGATAGAGTGCGTTTGAATAGTGGAGATGTAGCGCACTCGAGGGTATTTACAATTGTGAAACATGCACGAGGCGAAGCCGAGTGCATGTTGCACTGCATTGTAAATACCCGAGAGTGAGCTACATCTCCACTAACGCCACGAAATAATCCTGTGCATCATTTGTTTTATAAAATGGGTCGAAAACTAACAGCATTTTTCACGTACCTTTGTGCGTCAATACCAGTCAGCTACTAGCACTCGCTCAAGAGTCAAGAATCTGATGTCCGAAGATGTTCGTCCCAAACATTTACGCACGTCGCACTCGGAAATCCCGCACATACCTGTACAAGTACTGTGCGTATAAGAGTATACGTACGCCACGTTATGCACACAAGAAAGGCCGGCCGGCAGCCCGAACTAGAAGTTGTTTGCAGGATTGACAGCGCGTATAGTAGCGCACGAAGCACTTGTAACAACTGAAGAGTGCGCACTGCTAGTGTAAACATTGTGACGTCAGGCCGTGCATGTTAGTGAGAAATTAATACACGCACACGTGACTCATTTCAGCGCTTCCAATTGGCTACATTCTTGAACCCATTTTATAACAAAATTTAACTGATAACTTAGGATCCAATCCTCAGCCTGAAGAGTTCCATATGCAGCCGCTGTAGGTTACAGGTTGTTCCGAAGGTTCGTTATTCCGAAGGTTCTTTAGTCCGAAGGTACGTTCTTCCGAAGGTTCGTTATTCCGAAGATTCGTTATTCCGAAGGTTCGTTACGGACACTACGAACCTTCTGAACAACGAACTCTATTTCATTTTCGGATTAACGAACGTTCGGGATAACGAACCCTATTTCATTTTCGGATAAACGAGCCTTCGGAATAGCGAACCCTATTTCATTTTCGGATTAACGAATCTTCGGAATAACGAACCTTCGGAATAATGCCACAAATGTTCGGATTAACGAACCCTTTTTCATGTTCGGATTAACGAACCTCTAGGTATAGGGAATTTGTGTGTTTCGAATTAACGAACCTTCGGAATAACGAACAGCACCTGCTGCTGTATGCGGTGACACGACATTATATTAAATATTGCTCTTGCGACAATTGCTCCGGTCTTGTTTTCTCCAAGGACTTAGGATTAGGGTTGTGATAGGGTTTTAGGTTTAGCTTGATGTTGTGTTTGTAATCAAAAACTATATTTGGCTTAGCGTGCAGATAAAAGATTCTTATTTCATGGGAGCATTATAGATTATTGTTTGCAGGAGCAATTAGTTATGGAACCGCTGCTGTATCCATACACGGGGTGGCCATTTTATGTAAATTCAGGATGATTCTGTTTCCAGTGACTATTGAGCTTAGCCCTGAACGCGTTTAAAACAGTTACTGATGTTGCCTCTACAGTATCAGCACGTCAAACTTTATGCTATTTCAAAAATTCAGTGTTCTCAGGCTGAAAGAATGTACCTCTTTTTAGTGGATCACTATTTTCCATGATCGAATTTATTTTCCGCTCGCCCACGTAGTATTTGTACAGTGTTCCTCTTTATTATTGTACATATATGTTGTTCTATAATTTGTCTCGTATATTACATGAATCTTTTGCAAGCGTTTGAACAATATCATTTAATGACATGTATACATTGTACTATGTTTTTGATTTTCGTTGATTGGAAATAAACTATGATTGAATTGAATTGAATTACCTCTCCCTTAATACAACACAAACTTATGACCGCATTTGTGATCATTGATAACAAAGAGAACAAGTTGATCAAAATCTCCCATATAATGCAAAATCTTGAAGACTTGAATCGTCTATACTCTATAGGGATTTAGACTCCCCAAAGATTATGAGTCTCTCATTGCATATGACAATAAAACTTTAGATACTAAGTCGCTCCCTCTGAACCAATTTTATTTTTTATTTATTTTTTTAGCTTTGTTGTTTTTCATTGCATCACTGTTTGTGTGTTCATTCCAGGGCCGGCGCAGCCGTGGGGGCCGTGGTAGTCTGGGCTCCGTCCCCTTTTCCTTGGTGCGACCAAGAGAGGGCGCAAATTTTCTGATTGCGATAATCGAGAGACTGCGCGCGCAACGAAAAAGGGTCCGGGAAGAAAGTTTCAGTTCCGATCGGATTTTGACCGAACGCGATAAATCATTCGCTCTGACAGGTCCCGCCCACTGAGTATGGTAGTAGTCTGTTCAGCCAGTCTCAGTAAATGGAATTCGCATCTATCTGATTTCGTAAGTGATCTATATTAATGACATGTAGATCCATATAGGTCACAAATTGGTTTCAGAGTATTCAATTTTTCTGAAGAAAAGATACAATACCTTTTTCTTCATAGTAGGCCTAATACGAACACATAATGCTGAATTTACTGCTGAAATTGGATTAGACTAGTCATCGACTGTTCTAGGTATTACACAGTTCAGTACCTTTCTCCCAACACCCTGCAGATCTGTCCTTGGTCTCACCATGGGCGGATGGAGTACTGCATGCATGCAGTAAAACTTTTACTGATTTTTTTACTGATTTTTTAGATACACCTAACTCCAAAACTATATTTTTTGACCCTACATATAAAGAAGAAATAGTAAGGATTGTTGCCAATTTGAAAGAAGGAAAAAGTCCTGGCCACGACGGAATTGATAACCACCTGATAAAAAACATAATTCCTCAAATAGTGGATCCCCTAGTACATATTATCAATTCATCGCTTACAACTGGCCATGTGCCAAATAGCATGAAAATTGCGAAAGTAATTCCTATTTTCAAGAAAGGGGAGAAGGATGATGTCAACAATTATAGACCTATATCTTTATTATCTTCTATCTCCAAGATTCTTGAAAAAATAGTTTACATCCGGACAGTACGTTTTCTTAAAACCTGTGACATATTTTCAAATTTTCAATTTGGATTCAGGGAAAACCACAGCACAACACACGCATTACTCGCCCTCATCGACAAAGTCACACACGCACTTGACACATTTTCACACACGATAGGTATCTTCTTGGACTTCTCCAAGGCCTTTGACACGATTAACCATGGAATACTTCTCGCAAAATTATCCCATTATGGCATACGTGGAAAGGCCTTGGAGTGGTTCACGAGTTACCTATCAAATAGATCCCAATTTGTACATGTCAATGGCTTTGATTCTCAAAATAAAACGATAACATGTGGTGTCCCACAAGGGAGCTTACTAGGTCCGTTGTTATTCATTATTTATATCAATGATTTTCATAGATCCTCGGAGAAACTATCATTCATATTATTCGCGGATGACTCTAACCTTTTCTTTTCCCATCCCGACCCAAATATCTTAGCAAGAACAGTAAACGAAGAACTGAAAAAGGTTATACAATGGATATACGCAAATAAATTGTCACTTAATATTCAAAAAACAAAATTTATGCTTTTTAGTAACTCTTTAGATAGCCTCCCGGGAAATATATCATTTGATACTACTCCCCTAGAAGAAGTTTCTACTTTTAAATTTCTTGGTGTTTGCGTTGATAACAAGCTTTCATGGAGGAATCATATTGATAGCATATGTAAAACTATTTCACGAAACATTGGCGTAATGAACAGATTAAAATATTATCTTCCTTCATATGCATTATTAACTCTTTACTCTAGTTTGATACTACCGTATCTAAACTACGGGATTCTTGCTTGGGGTAATACATATCAGATATTACTTGATAAACTTTTTTTATTGCAAAAGAAAGCGCTCAGAACTGTTTTTAACCTAACTACACGAGAACATACAGATCCTTTGTTTTTTTACCATGAAATACTAAAAATAAAAGATTTGTATGTGTTTCAACTTGGTCAGTTCATGTTTAATTACAACAGCAACTTTTTACCCAAAATATTTCACGACTCTTTTCATCGAAACAGTCATGTACATAACTATCCTACGCGACGATCCAACGAATTCCATCTTCCATTCATGAGAACCGTACATGCCCAAAATACATTTATGTATACCGGACCCAGACTTTGGAATAATCTAGATAATAGCTTAAAAGACTCACCATCATTCCTCACATTTAAATACAAATTCAGAAAACATTTGTTATCTACTTATAATTCTAGATAATCTGAATTAATTGTTTTAATTCATGCTTGAGGTTTCACCTGTCCTGATGTCGCAGCACTTGGCGTGTTCTGTATGCAGACCTCTCTTCTCTCTTTATTCTTCTTTCCTCTTCCTTCCTGTCTTTGTTCCTCGTAGACTTGTATTGTCACCGTCTTCTCTCTTCTCGGTACTGTCTCGCGTCGTATATGTGTGTGGGTAACTGAATGTCTGTACGAGTGTGTCGTCCTTCTTATAATTATTTTCTCGGTACACCAGTTCAATGAACACCGTCTGGGCATTAGCATTGATACTTATTTTCTATTATTGTCGAAGCCAGCGTATAGCTATATTTTTACAAACGACTTAAGTAATCTATATTCAATATAAATGCTGTAAGAAAATAATAAAAAAAACTTGAATAATATATTGCTTACTCATCAATTATCTAGGGATCCACGTCCTACAAGCTTAGCTTTTTTGTGGATCGCTATTTTCCAAAATTGAAGTTATTTTCTGAAAGCTCGCGAAGTATACATGTATACGCATCGTTCCTTCTGATTATTGTACATATGTTGATGTATATAATTTATTTCGTATATTACATGAACCTTTTGTAAAAGTGTAGACAATATCATTTTATGATATGTATACTTTGTATTACGTTTTGATTTTCGTTGATTGGAAATAAACTATGATTGATTGATTGATTGATGCATTGCATAATCAAGGTCAAAAGTCAAAAGGTCGAGGTCAAATGCTTAAAATTTCACTATTTCCCTCATATCTCTGCAATGCCTAAAGATATTTTCTTGAAACTTAGTGTATACAGGTATTACCCAGTTAAAATTCACTGGTAAAAGTTTGGGGTGATAAGGTTAAGGTCAAATGTGAAAAGGTCAAGTGAAAATGTTAAAATTTTACTTTTTTTCTCTGTATCTTGGATATTGTTCAAGGTATCTTCATGGAACATAGTATATATTATGCATGTACTGACTGGAAGTGATTATCTAGGGAATTTGGGGTTCATGGGGTCAAAGGTCAAGGGCAACACTTCAAAATTTTACTATTTCCCTCATATTTATGCAATGCCAGCTGGACTTTTTTTTAAACTTGGTGTATGCATGTATAACCCAAAATAGAGATTCTCTGGCAATTTCTTTTTTTTTTTTTTTGCCAAAAAGGTCAAAGATCTAAGATCAAGAGAAAGTGCTGAACTTGCTTCTTCCTCCATGTCTCGGAAGTGGCTCATGGCATCTTGAAACTTAGTACATATTTATGCATGTTCTGCCTGACAGTGATTCTCTTATGAATTTTAGGGTCAAAGGCCAGATGAAAATGGTAACAATTTATTACTCAATACAAAAATTGCACTTTTTCTCCATACCTTGAAAATTACTTAATGCATAAACTTATGAAAGGGCCAAAGTCAAGTTTAAGTCCTAAAATCCCCAAATACATGCTCTCTTATTCATCCAATTAGACCTAGGTCAAGGAAGGTGACCATTTTGAATTTTGAATGGAAACAATGTCATTATCGTTTTCAAATTCCCAGTAACAGGGCATTTAATCTTGTTGCTTTCGCGTGGCCTTTCTTTCTATAATATACAAGAAGTAAATTTGTTATTGCTTTCAGCAATAACAAATTTGGGCCCGTTTATCTATATCATGACGAACCTCCGGAATAACGAACCTTTGGGGAAAAAGATGAATCCTTCGGAATAATAAACTGTGACCAATATTGTTATATTGTACAAGCTTTAACGCCGACATCTATTAACCTACTATATTACTACTTTCACTCTTTGAAAGGAAACAACCAACGACACAACAGGAATGGAAACAATGTCATTATCGTTTTCAAATTCCCAGTAACAGGGCATTTAATCTTGTTGCTTTCGCGTGGCCTTTCTTTCTATAATATACAAGAAGTAAATTTGTTATTGCTTTCAGCAATAACAAATTTGGGCCCGTTTATCTATATCATGACGAACCTCCGGAATAACGAACCTTTGGGGAAAAAAAATGAACCTTCGGAATAATAAACTGTGACCAATATTGTTATATTGTACAAGCTTTAACGCCGACATCTATTAACCTACTATATTACTACTTTCACTCTTTGAAAGGAAACAACCAACGACACAACAGAAATGGAAACAATGTCATTATCGTTTTCAAATTCCCAGTAACAGGGCATTTAATCTTGTTACTTTCGCGTGGCCTTTCTTTCTATAATATACAAGAATTAAATTTGTTATTGCTTTCAGCAATAACTAATTTGGGCCCGTTTATCTATATCATGACGAACCTCCGGAATAACGAACCTTTGGGGGAAAAAAATGAACCTTCGGAATAATAAACTGTGACCAATATTGTTATATTGTACAAGCTTTAACGCCGACATCTATTAACCTACTACTACTACTTTCACTCTTTGAAAGGAAACACGCCAACAACAAACGACAAAACAGGAATGGAAACAATGTCATTATTGTTTTCAAATTCCCAGTAACAGAGCATTAATCTTGTTACTTTCGCGTGGCCATTCTTTCTATAATATACAAGAAGTAAATTTGTCATTGCTTTCAGCCGGCAGCATAGCTTTCGATGGTTTGTGATATCATTGGAATTAAAACATTGAGCTCTCCATAGCTGACAATAATATTGTAAAGTAGTAGCCCGCCAAAGTTGGATTACCTTTTTTTTTTTGATACGCACTGTATAACCTGAAAAAAAAAACAGATTTATTGGGTTTTTATCAATTGTACATTATAGCCACTCATATAATGATGTATTGTTTGAGTTAGTCTTCGTACACCACTTAATTACCAACTGCTAATAATAGTCGTAATCTTCGTTGTAATATTAAACTAGAAATGTCGCTATGACGACTGGTATGCCTCCGCCATAATGCATGATTCTCCTAATAGGTCTATAGTACATGTGGACAGTGTGTGATTACATTTTCACAAAACTGGCAAAATATTGTAATGGCATGTTTGTCACAAATGTGTTGAATGGTCACCTTCCTTGACCTAGGTTTAATTGGATGAATAGGAGAGCATGTATTTCACTTGATCTTTGACCTTTGACCTATCGTAGATTTTTTTTTTTTTTTTTGGGGGGGGGGGGGGTGCACGGGGACCATTTCTGAAGAATTTATGATGTAACCCAGTATGGGCCGACATGAACTACACAGATACTTCCCTTCATTTTGTTATGAAAAAATAAGATAGCCATGTTTCATTTTAAACTCTGAAAGGCCATTTAACAAGTTCTTTATTTCTTAGGGCTTTTAGCATAAGATTCTTTTTTTTTTCACTTTAATCTTCCAATAAGAGGAAACTGTCACGTAAATGTTTTTTCTTTAACTTTTTATTATCAGATAAGTTGTGATTAATTTCACGTTCTTGGAGGGAATCCAAAAAGACAAGAATCTGTTCATATGGGAAGCTGAATGGATTGAGTTTGGTAACACAGAATAGAAAAAAAAAAACATTTTTATTTCATATAAGGAATAGAAAGTGTAATTTTTCTTTCTTTCTTCGCCGATTTCGATGAGATTTGATCAATAGATAGCAGTGATCTACAACAAACCCCACATACAGAACCTACGCAATTGCGCGCGGAGACATTATAACCCTTAGATATTGCTGTAAAACCTATTGAACCATATCCCCTTTAATGTCGTGTAACTTTTAAAGGAATTGATGTATTGGAAAGCCGTTTTCACATGATAATAGCTATGTTTGGGGGATAATTATAGGAAAATTCAAATGTTATTTGTAAATACATATTAAATGTATGGAAAAGAACATTAAAACCAAATTCCGGATCTTTTTAGAAAAATGCTAAAAAACATAATTCCTTCCTTAATATTTCATGACAACATCTATTTATCCGATCAAATGGGGTATCAGCTTGTAGGAAATTTAATTCTCTTCAAAATGATACCATTTTTATGGTAATTTGTTATTCCTAACTAAAGTTATTCAAAAATAATCCGTCTCCTAGCAACGGGCGGCGCCCATCTTAGAAATATGCAAATTAGACGCGCGCGCAACCTTTTTTTCCACTGGCGACAACCGGATTCGGAACATACAGGTTCTGACGATCTTCGAACATATCGTAGAATTTTGTTTTAGGGGGGGGGGGTGCACGGGGACCCTTTCTGGCTGCTAGACTAGTTAGTGGGCTCAACTTCAGAACAAAACCCCCTATTTTGGTGGACAATGCTGTATAGTGTAGTGGAAGTGGGCAGCACTACCACACACTACCAGCGGGAGTGCGATCAGTTGGTATTCGCATTAACTAGTAAAACTGTCTGATTGACTGCGAGTCATGAATATTCATGACCACTCAAGCGTGAACTCTTGGCCCTGCTCGATCCGGCGAAAGTATTTTACTGGACTCTTTTTTCTCGGGTATCGCAGTTCTCGGCGTATCGCAATCCTCGGGTGTCACGCCCTCATACGGCTTGTCGCGTACACTGAATCACCCCTACGAGTAAAAAGAGTCCAGAAGCTAGACTAGGGCCGTGGGGGCCGTGGGGGCTCGGGCCCCCATACTTTTTGTGCACCATACAAAGGAATACATAAGGTGTCATCACTTTGGGCTTCCACACTTTTTTCAACCCGGAAGTACGTAAGTGGCACTAAAATAGAAATAGATAGAGATCTTGAAGTATGACGGCGGTAAGGTTATGTGTTTTCCCTGAAGACCTTTTTTTTTATAACACCCGGAAATGGGAGGGAAGAGATGAGCTGAGGACCGTTGTTGTTGTTGTTGTTGTTTGTTTTTTTTTGCTTGTTAGCTCATTAAACCCGGAAGTGGGCCCCACACTTTTGAAAACACTGCGCCGGCCCTGCATTCCTAGGTCACACAAGGGTAGGCCTAATATTCCTTTATAGGCCTATGATAAAGACAACACTTCTCTAGTCAAGTGAGTAAAAATCCCTTTGATCGGAACAAGTTCACTGTACTTTATCTGCTTTGGCATCGATGTTGTGCACATGAAGAGTAAAATTGAGGTTAGGAGAAAAATACATCCCAAGATCCTTTTCCTCTTTGACTGTTTCAATAACCTAAAGATTATCATTATCCTCATTTGAATGCATCTGGCATTGATGCCGAGGGTTTTTATCGCCATAATAGTTCATGTAGTTCCACCAAAGAAGCCTCACCTCGGACGATGACCCTTTGTATGAGTGGGTGACTATGTGTGAATTTCTGCATGTGTATTTTTTTTTTTTTTTTTTCAGAAAGATCCCCCCTCCCAAGCTTGGGGAAAAATAAAAAGAGGATGGAAAACCAGTGAAAAGTTTTTTAATACATGTTCTTTGCTGTTACTAGTAAGTCACTGTAAACTCTACCTATTATTGCCTAAGATACAACATTTTATTTATTTATTTTTTTTCCCACGACTTCTTTGGGCCAAACATACAGCTTTATGGGACAAAATGAGATTGGCATAAACTTTTGACTGAAATCAAATAGCGCCATCCTCGGTAAGCAGCTGAAATTTGCAACACGTCTGCATTCTCAATCATGGCGGAGGAGGCAACAGACACGATCTCGGCAACCATCAACGCAACTCTCAATGCAACAGCTGGAAATGGAACCGCTAAAATTCCAGCAACCTCTGAGGGTATGGCCCTGGCTTATGGCAGTTTGGTGATGATGGCATTGATTCCGATATTTTTCGGTTCATTCCGTTCCGTGAGATATCATAAAGAGCAAAGAGTGAGTTTGGCTTCCTACTGAGCTTCGCTTGTACTAGGTATCACACACTGTTGGCCTAATGTCTGACTAGATTCTACTGAGCGAGTGATTGATAGTGATCAAGACTGAGACTCATTCAGTGAATTCTGCCGGCATTCACACGGATGCGCAGGCGTGCGTAGTCAGACTAGATTCTATAGCCGTGGCTTGGTGTGACCATATGTTACAGCCCCTATGTTACGTGAGACATTTAGTTCGGCAGCATTTTGATAGTTTCATATATTAAGTGGTCATTGTTATAGAGCCTAGAAACTCTAACGTTACATAGACTAGATCTAGTCTAGTTTGCATTTAATACAGTACGTTGCTCAAACATTCTCAAATAGACACTGTAACTTACAATGCAATGACAGTGTCGGTGTATGAAGACGGTATAGCCTGACCAGACCGCAAAGCATAGCAGTCTGACATGTACTAAAAGTGTTTAAACGTTGTAAACGTCCGTCACTTTTGACGGCAAGACCACAAAACTTAAGTGAACTTCGACTCTCGCGAGAGTCAATTTTTTTTTTTGACTCACAGTTAACATGAGTTATGTAGGCCTACATGTATTATAGTACATTTGCATGCATGTGTGTGTGTGTGTGTGGTGCGTGCATGTGTGTGTTTGCATTCAAATTTGTCTGATCTTGAAGATAATGTTCTTTTTTTGTTCAAAATTGAACATGGAATTTGTATCAATACTAGTAGTTAAACGTAGTTCTGACAATACTAGTAGGTCTAGTTAAATGTAGTTCTGAGAATATCTGCGCTAATGTGGCAATGTGCATGTGCTATGTCTATGGTGCAACATACATTGTAGGTAGCCATCTCTGTCAACCTACCCTGAGAAAAACACTCTCCCAGGCCCATCCCATCTCCATTGAACACAACTATACAACCAGCTGGGGCACGCACAAACAAGCTCCTCCCACTTGGTCTGTCACTAAAATATCAAAGCAGCGATTGGTTGACCAAGGCGTTCTGGCTGGACATGGATAAAGTATGGATGTGCTGTGTGTATGGATAAAGTATGGATCGATGTGCTGTGTGTATACATGTATACATGTGTATGTATTCGACATGCGTGCGGAGCGGTACGGTGAGTGTGCATGCTTTACCTGCAGCAGGTCAGGGATGGGGTTCTGCGACATGCCGACTTTTTTTCTCCTCTAAATGTAATGAGAATTGCCAGACAAATCTTCTTCGGCTCAAGTGATCAATGTAAACTACGTGTATTTTGTACAAAAGGGACTGAATGTTTTACTTCGACACAGCCAAAATTTGACTCTCGTACTTCGGCTTATCCAAATATTTCTTAGAGAAAACACATAGGGAAAAATCGGGACTTTTGATATTGCTTCGAGTTACGAGATTTTTGATTCACTCGACGTCGACTTATCCGAGGTTTACTGTACATGTACTGTATAAGCTGTTATTTTTGCAAGGGTTTAATTTTTGTGAATCACCGTTGGCCCGCAAATTTAACAACACATGAAAATGTCGCTGTGCTATAGGCTCCCAGTGCACTTGCAAACCTCGGTTTCAATTCGCAAAAGAACAATAGAGTCTAAATTCTCTAGATCCGTATCCTTTGCTAATGATTGACCATAATCGATTTTGAAATGTCAAAGCATCACAAGAAACCTATGTTACATGTAAGTATGTATCCTATACCTCATTTACTGAAAAACCTTTCCTTTTTTAAATGCAACAAAGGGAAGCTGACCAGAAATATATAAGTTATGAAAATTAAGCAAAGAAAATGGAATTCCATCTAAATGGAGTCCTTCATTTACCTTTCCTTTTTCTTTTTCTTTTTTGTACATTGTATGTGCATCTGGCAAGTTTCTTGTAAAAAATAAGTGAAAATTGTCTTTTCCAATATATGCATTTACAGTTTGATAACTCTTCTTGTCTTTTGCAGCCATTATATGCTTTATATCCTGCTTTGAATATAGTCAACAGGTAAGTACTACATTAACTGTCAATGTCAACATACAATGTATTGTATTGTATGTCTCTTCCTTTACTTGCAGGAGAATGGAGAAACACCAGAAATCATGTCCGACAAAGACGCAGCCATGTTTCCCATCATAGCCAGTGCAACACTGTTTGGAATATATCTTGTTTTCCAGGTATGTTGTTTCAATGTCTTTTAACCCTAAAAAGACTGGGGGGGGGGGGGGGGACCTAAAAGGCCCCCCTCAACATTTCGCGCAATTACTCTGCAACATGCAATGCTCTCGCCGCGATGCTCTATGACTTTTTTCTTTCAAGTTTCCCGCACATTTTGACACCAAATTTGTGACGCCCGGGGGTACGGTTCTGAAGTTACATAACTTTTTGTCCATGCATGTGAGGCCGAGAATGGCTCAAAAATGTGATTTTGTGTACAAAGTCAATGCAAAATGATTTTTTTCACATGGTTCATATACATATGCTTAATTTTACTTTCAGTGGCTAAAATTATTTTGTTTTAGGAGTATTATACTTCAAAAAGTGTCTGCCACAAATTTTGTTTAAAAAAACAACACAAACAAAAGGTCAAAAAAACAAAGAAATACATAAATTCATAAAACAATGAAATAAGAAATTAATTTGTATACCAAATTTTTTTTCAAGTACATTTGCTAAAAATGCCACAAAGAATAATTACACCAAAAAATGAGCACTTTTGGAGCTTTATTTACTGCTTCAGTCTTTTTAGGGTTAATAATCCAGTACTTGTGCACCTCCCAACCATACAGTCAAAGAAAAAAGAGAGAAAAAGAACAAGAACAAGAACAGTAACAACAAACCCAGTAATGTTGGATGATTTGTCAACATTAGGATTCGATAGTTGTGTTATAGCTTTAGCTGTGCATGATAATTCAGTCAAATATTTGTTGTCCTTTTGTTATTCATTTCTCATCTTTATTTCATTGTCTAAATCTTCCATTTATGGTGTGTTTTTCACTTTGCAGATTTTCTCCAAGGAATATATTAACCTGCTCCTGACGATATACTTCTTCTTTCTAGGAGTCCTAGCCCTTGCCCACATTCTGAGGTAAGTCATTTTGGCAGTTTTCAGTTCAGTGTAGCCTTATTTCAACACACTAGGATCAAAGATTAGATTTATCGTTCCTGTTACATTGTATGTTCTGAAGAAACCTTATAGCTTTTAATTATCTCTTTTTTCCCTCTTACATGGGGATTGCCTCCCTTTTACATGTAGATACACACACATGATACATACATACACACACACACACACACATACACACAGAGGAAAAGTCTTCTTGCCTCTCAAATTCTGGTTATTTCTGTGTAATATGGCAGTTACTGGTGTAATGATATAAAGATCATGTTTGCCAAATTTGACTTGATGGCCATGCATTGTCTTTATTATGTGGCTATTCACTGCAAACTTTCCAAGGGGCACACTTATTAGCTAAAGAAAACTGCTTTTGAGGAGGTCAAGCTCAACCTTTACCTGGAAATTGCACACGCAAAATAGATTAACAAACAAACATTTACCTACAAGATAGGTATATCTTGGCCCTTTTGTGTTTGTTTTTGTCTTACATTATACAACATATGACACTATCACATCTTAACCCTAAAATGAGGGGGGGGGGGGGTTGTGTTTGTTTTTGTCTTACATTTACACAACATATGACACTACCACATCTTAACCCTATTCAACCGCATGAAATTTTTTGACCGCGCTGTTCACTGACTTTACTTTCAAGTCTCGCACATCTGATGACACCATTTTTAGGGTGGGGTTTAATAGATTCAAACCTCCCAGGCCACAGAACAGCCCAAAAAGCCCGGCCTGGTATGGGTTAAAGAGAATGTGATAGAGCATTTGGCATGACAAAACCTTTTCTCACACCTGTCTGGCCACACAGTGGCCCGGGCAACCAGGCAAAGGGGCTGTAGCACCCTGCATTATGCATGCTAGCAGCATCTTAACTTTTGTCGCAACTACATGTACGTTGTATTAGCCAGACTTTCTCCATGATACACAGGCCCCTGCATGGACAAAGACCCTTTTTAAAAACTCTTCAACACTTGTCTCTGTGGTCAGGGATATAACCATGTTTGCTGCCATCTAGTGGTGATACTTTACCAGTTAGATGGAGCTCTTAAAGGTAAAACAGCATCCTGGCAATGGTTCAGAATTCATCATTCCACCATTGTGAATTAGCTTGCAATCTGTTTTTCTAAAGGGTCTACCAAGAAACTTGTTTGGCTGACACAATCTGCAAGGATAACAAGTTGTTTTGGAGTATTTTGAGATCTAAAGTGTAACATTGTTGGGATCATCTGACACAACTTTATCTTTGAATGAATGATCTACTAACTTGAGCATGATACACGTATGATCTCACTCATACTTTTCTGTGTTGCATGCCAATCATTACTCCGAAGTACAGCCACTGTACATGTAATATGCATGGTGATAGCATGGATTCGAACATCGTGAACTTTCGGCCGGTCGTTATTACAATTTGTACGTGTCGCTAACGGGGATAATACAGCACTCTGCAGCCCAGCTGCAGCTACTGGCCTGCCGGCTGCATACGCACCGACTACAGTATTTCCCAACAAATGCATGCAATTCACTCTTACACGTATGCTGAAGAATGATGGATGCTACTATGGCCCAATTTGTTATTGATTAAGAATCATGATGAAGCATCAGCAACCATAATTGACATGCCAGAGCAGAGACTCCAACCCCAAGCACCTTCTGATCTGGAGACTCTCCCGCCTGAAACCCCTAGCAAGCGGGAGATTCCAAGTTGATGTGCGCGAAGCGTGAAAGTCCTTGCGGCCGGGGTCCAGTCTAGGGTTCTAGATGCTCTCTCGTGCTATCTAAGGCTTATTTTTCAACATACGATATAGCAATAAGTAAGAAATCCTTTCAAACGGGAGACACAGACCCAGGGCGGGAGAAATCAAATCTCAAGCGGGAGAACGGGAGATTGTGCAAAAATGGGCTTTCGGCTGGAGATCTCCCGTCGAAAGCGGGAGAGTTGGAGTCTCTGCAAGAGACACTATAGGCGTATTAGTCTTCAGCTACAGCTGTACATAGTACATTGTGTATTTCGCATAATTTTCGTTGTTACCCATCGAAGTTTTGTCAGGCATACTGAAACTATGTTTTGCCATTAATTTTTTAAAAGCTTCTGTGCATGACCATTATGTACTGGTATTAAATTTCAGAGGAATCGACAGGACCATTGTTCTAATGAAACTAAATGTGTAGTTGGAGTGCAGTAACCCTCTTCATTTGTTTCTATCTTTTATTTTATCTTCCGCCAGTCCTGTAGTGAGGAAATTGGTTCCAGAATCCATGCCCAACGAGAGCTACCATTTGCTGTTCGTTAAAGGGAAGGATGACAAGAAAGAGGGTAAGAAAAAGATTAACTTATATGTTACATGTAGTGCACTATCTTCAAAGTCTTTCAGGTGTGTACAAATTGTAGATGGAGAGTTGCGTCTCCTGAGGACAGACTGATTTGCTATGGCACGCATTTCCCGTAGACACCTGCCCAAATATACTCGGGACTCGTCCTCAACGGGTTAATGTAATCATGCTATTTTTGTGGTTAGTAGCCTGGATTTCACAAAAGCAACTTCAATCAAGTCCATTTAACATATTCAACAGCTGAACATCATAAAAACTTCCAGAAGTCATTTAAATCCTCATTGTTGCAGAATTTCTTATGTATTTCTTTGTGTGTTTTTTTTCTTTCGTATTTTTCTTTGTTTTTTCAATGCAAATTGTCATGGACCACATGTCTACCATAATTAGAATAAAATCATCAACCAAAGTGATGAATAGTAACAAAAAAGTTTTTCATGAGTTCCATGACAGAGCACTGTTTTCCATAGGAAATGATCACAAAAGTGTGCATGTTTTGGGGTGACATGCCGTTATAAAAATGGGCGTGGCTTCATAATGGTCCGCGCGGATGTCGCAAAATTTGGTCTCAAAAGTTACGCTAGACTTGAAAGAAAAATGTCAAGAAGCCCCATGACAAGGTCTTCTCGCAAGGCAGAATTACTGCACGAAACGGGGAGGGGAGGGGGGCACATGGATTCTGCCCCACCCGTGAAACAGGCGTACCTTGCACATCATTTTATGCTTGTTAGTGTGCATTTATTACTGGACGTCTGCTACAGCTGTACCATTGTATGCGATATGTCACACTCATTTTTACAATCAACTTTTGTATTATCCATGACCTATAATTGAATCTGTCTTACAGACCCGTGTTAATTCTGGCCTTTGTGTTCATATTGTCTTTTCATTCTTAATAGTCTCAAAACAAACTGACTCAAATGCAGACAAAGATATCATATGTTGGTATTTGTCATCAGGAAAGAAAACAAAGCAAAACACGATCAAATTTTATTGAATAAAATGATACTTGTTTGTACATTTGTAAGTAGTAAATCATTTTTTTAGAGATTCATTGCAAATGTGGAGTAGTTTGGATTGGTTGTCAAATTCAAAAAATGCATGTATCTGTGTCCTATAGCTGAAGTATTGATCTACCCACTCAGAAAATCCCTATAGATGTAATGACGATATTAAAGTGTTCCAATGCCTCGAGTATTGTGTTTGCTATATTTGTAGAATATACTTTAGACACGCCCTCTGCGAAATATTAGAAATTTTTGTCAGTGTTTATTAGGGTTTAAATGTAAATTTTAGAAATCAGACAAAAGCAGAAATGATGTGAAATAGACTACATGTAATCGATCACCTGACTCTTTCAATCCAACGATCATGCTAACGATATATTTTTTTTTCCAAGTATGCCTCGAACTGAATGATAATGAATATGCAATACACGTGCTTCTGTACAATGTACCTTAATTGATACCTCGCTAAACCGATCGACATGGAATTGGTACGCTATAATGTCAAACTTATGCTTGTGTTCTGTCGGTACTCCCAGATGATGTATGTTCTGATACCTGTATGTTTCTCCATTTGTTCACAGAGTTAATGAACTACGAGTTTGACAACAAAGATTTGATCTGTTTAGGTGTTGGGGCAGCATTTGGAGTGTGGTATCTTTGGAAAAAGGTGAGTGCAACACTCAACTCCGTTTCCTACACGATAAGATTTTCATTCTCTACAAACTGCTGCTCTTTTTGTACCTAGAGCTGATTCACTGTAAACATACATAGTTCATGATGTAGAAATTACAAGAGTTCTGCACTCTACTGAGCTACTGCTTCAAATATATTAGCCCCAATGTGAAGACCTTGGGAATGATTGGGATAGGGAAAGCAGATCTGAGGGGTGTACACCTATGGGAGCTACATAACATATGAGCAAATAAACATTATTTCATTGATTCATTTGTGCCATCATTGTAACTAGGTAAGAGTAGAACCCTATAATTAAAGTCAAATGTATGGATGACTGACATTTTTCTAAATATAACACCTATAAACACTTTGAAAGTTTTTTTATTTGACATCAAATGCAATGCTTTACTGACACAAAGTTCCATAAAAAAAGTAGAGAGAGAGAGAGAGAGAGATGAATGATTAAGCAGAGCAATAATTTCTAACAGTTTGCAAAGGATTTTACTACTGTATAAATGACACACACACACACAATAAAAATATTCATAAAAACTTCATTCTATAGTATTTTAGCAAGGAGAAATGGGATTGTTGAAAATATCAGTCTCCCTAAAAAAAGCAAAAAAAAAAACAAAACAACAAAAACCCTCTTCTTGTTTCTTGGTTTTCGGCATCACAGCTATTATCTGTGTACTGTAAGTTTGTTTTGTTTTGTTTTGTTTTGTTTTGTTTTTTTCAAAAGGCTCCACTGTACTTGCATGAAGCTAACAACATACAAATCGTGAATATTCAGGGACTAGAGGTAAAAAGAATTGAAAATTTCAGAGGGCAAGTTTTCACTATGACAGAAGTATAAAAATCTTGATACACTCATTGTCAATAATATGTATGCTGTATATTCTCCATGCTCAGATAGTGCAAATTACCATTTATAGACCTCAACCTTTCTTTTTGCTTGTTTTGTTTTGCTTTGTTTTTTTGAAATATTGACTTCCAGCACTGGGTAGCCAACAATGTCTTTGGCCTGGCCTTTGCTCTCAATGGCGTAGAGTTTCTCCAGCTGAACACCATTATGACAGGATGCATCTTGTTAGGTGGGCTCTTCATCTACGACATCTTCTGGGTCTTCGGTACTAACGTCATGGTGACAGTTGCCAAGTCGTTTGAAGCGCCAATCAAACGTGAGCATTTGATAAACAGTCGTAATCATTTTCTTCTGTTTATGAATACGTTGCATGTAGATCGAAATGTGTATGCATATTTGTAATAATAATCATTATTATTATAACCTCTCACTTCTAGTCCGAATGTATGTTAATAGAGATAAACTGAAGTGGACTGGTTTTTGTAGACGAGCAAAACACATGACATTTCTGACCATGCATCACAAGGCTCATAAAATCTAGCAAGTTTTTAAAAGGCTTGAAAATTCATGGCTGATTTGGGGATTCAGTGTTGTCATTCCTTTTCTGTCTGAGTTTAGAGTTTGGTGATAGAATACGGTATGACTCTTTTCTGACCATTTCTGTTTTTTACACTGCAAATATCTCAAGTTGTTTTTTATTTTTTGTTTTTTTATATTTTCCACCATGAAGTATTTGTATTAAGATGATAATGAAAACACTGTAAAAACTATAAAAAAAAAGTTGGTGGTAGCTCTTGTGGCTTTAACATTATCACAATTAACAAAAAAAAAAAAAAAATTCTGATAGGGTACATTTCCCATCAAGAATTTTAGTCAGTATGGAGCATCAAGGTTTGACAAGTCATGTGCATGTATCACTTTGCACTAACTATCCTTATCCTCTGTCGGAATACGGCCCTACAACTAAGAATTTGCAACCTAGTTATGTTTTTAATTTGAAGTCCCACATACTGTAAAAGTGGATATTTTCGCGCGACTAACTTTTTGAGCTCAGCGGGGTAAGAAGAGTTTCGTGTGATCTTAATTCCGCGGAATCAGGATCTCAACTTCTGGAACATATGGCAGGCAAAAATATTTGCATTCTTTTATTTTTGCGCTAGTTTCTGGTTGCGTGAAATGCGCGAAAATTTCAACACCAAGAAAATTTCCACTTTTAAAGTACATCCTTTAGTTGATATGTAGATTTCCTAGCTGTACATATACTGGGGTTCTTTGCATAGTCTTGCAAAGCACAAAACAAAACAACAACAGCCAACGTTTGGAAAGGAAAGGAAAGTTTTAGATTATTTTAGTATAGTGATTTCTCAAATTCGATATGAAGCCATCTAACCCTGGTACACTCATACTTGCAGTGGTGTTCCCACAAGACATCCTAGAGAAGGGTCTGGAAGCCAACAACTTTGCCATGCTGGGTCTCGGGGACATCGTCATTCCAGGCATCTTCATTGCCCTCCTTCTGCGTTTTGATGTCAGGTGAGTTTAATCGTGATATTACCGGCAAAGAATAATATTCCTCGTTGGCTAGATGCTGAAGTAACTCTTCCTCGCTTTTTCGAGGCAGTCCCCTTGTGAGGCGCTATATCCCAGTGTCCTCATAAGGCATCTGAGACTATAATTATGGTGAGGTAGTCTGGGTGCCAGAGGCTGAACCCAGTTTTACTGTCCGGCCAAGATGGCCACCAAAATGACCCCCCCCCCCCCCACCACCCCCCCCCCCCCCCAAAAAAAAACAAACAAACAACAACAACAACAACAACAAACAAACAAACACACAAAAACAACCACAAAATAAATCAATCAAATCAATGAAAAATCTTGAATATCGCAAAACCCTGGGGGATGTAAGAGTAATATTCTCACCAGTTACGGACCTACTTATATTGGAATTCCCATTTTTCGCAGCCATCTTGGATATGTCGCAACCCTCAGGAATGCAACAGTTGCCTCAGCCAGATCCGGATTCAGCACCCTCAAGATAAACCCATCAATTTGTTTTCTGTTTTTTAACCATGTAGAAGGAAATAATCCATATTAAAATTTCAATTTTTGGTGGCCATTTTGGATACTTTAAAACCATCCAGATTCAGACTCAGCACCCTCAAAATACAGTAAAATCAAATCTTTTAAATTTTTCAAAACTTATATAAAAAAGAAATATATGGGAATTTCAATTTCTTTTGACCATCTACAATATCTCAAAATTCTCTAGGATGCAAGAGTTGGTTAAAAGTAGTTTAAAACCATATTTTTTCTTCTCAACTTTTCACCACTTGTGTGCTTGCTGTCATTTGCAGTAGGAGAAAAGGGGCGCGGACCTACTTCTACACCGGCTTCACAGCATACCTTCTGGGCCTGCTCGCCACCATCGCTGTCATGCACTGCTTCAAGCATGCCCAGCCGGCTCTGCTCTACCTAGTGCCTGCCTGCATCGGTTTGCCGCTATTTGTAGCTCTAGTGAAAGGAGACCTGAAGGCTTTGTTCAAGTAAGACGCTCTTTTTCAGTTAGACCTCATAGGGGTGAAACTAGAGAATGAACACTGATGTAATGTAGTATTAATGAGGAAAATAGCTGGGTTCACACTGCTTCGTTACATTGACTTTTCCTTCGAAGAGGTCATTTTTCTTGTGTATATTTGATGATTTTATTTTACTGTTGTATGTATTTTTTACACTGAAGGGGTTTCCTCCGTAGCAGCTAGAGTTTATGAATTTTTGACCAGGTTAGCACTCGTCTTCTTGAAATATGCAACTTTATTTGAAGTGTGCACCAGTATAACTTGTTTTTTAATGTGCGGTAGAGTGTGTTACTAAAGTAGCTTTGCAATGTAAATGTGCTGTTATTATCATTTTTACATTTATTATTATTATTATTATTACTTTTATTATTATCATTATTGTATTGTTACTGCACCAATAGCACCAGTCATTTTGATAAATTTTAGTCATGCAGTTGAGTGCAAATCCATTTGTGACAGATCAACAATGATGTTTTATTTTAATGAAAAATGTGCCATTGTGGTGGTATAGTTACTTCTCTGTTTCATGAAAGCGCACAGTCACTTTGACTTGCAACCATAGTTTAAAAGTTCATAGGTTGTGTACACTTAAATAAACAAAATAGTTTGATTATCTGTATACATTGTACCCTTCAGCAATGACTTAGTTTCTATTCCCTTTTCTTGCATTCTGTTACCTCTCTTGTCTGTCTGTATTTCTGTTTTTCCATTTTTCTGCCTGTCTATCTACTTCCCTGCATACCTGTCTGTCTGTCTGTCTGTCTCTCCCTTCATATCTGTCATTTATCTATCTATCTATCTATCTATCTATCTATCTATCTACTTATCTATCTATCTATCTATCTATCTACCTATCTATTGATCTATCTATCTATATATCTACCCATCTATATATGTATGTATGTATGTATGTATGTATGTATGTATCTATCTATCTATCTATCTATCTATATATATATATATATCTCCATCTCTTTCACTATCTCTATCTTTAATTGTCTGTCTATCTGCTTCTTTCTATTTCTCTCTGTGTATCTCTGTCTACCCGTCTGTCTCTGTCTCTTTCAATCCTAGGTATGAAGACAACCCCGCTCCCAAAGAGGCTGACGACACGAGTGGAAAAGAAGAGAAAGCAGCTGAAGCCAAGAAGTCGAAATGAGCGGACCACAGTCTCAACTACCACCGGATCAATGTCATTGTGGATTGAATCTCACCACTGGTGTTTCATTGCACCGTGGCATCTAAAACCTTGTGCGATGTTTACACAGCTTTACAAAATCTCTGGTGTCATATGCGCTGTCCTGCTTTTTCTGTCTCTGAGTTTAAACCTCATGGATCTCGGCATCTTTTAGTTTTTATTGTAGTTGTAGGTTGATGGTTGATTGGAAAAACTTATTTTTTTCCCTCTTTTTTATTTTTTATTTTGCCAAGTTTTGGGCTTCTAGTAGTTGCACACACATCCCTGTAGAATTCATGATTGAAATAATTCTCTTAGTGTATACTGTGCACCGTTTCATTTTCCTGAAATGAAATAGAAAATGGAAAAGAAGGAAACAATTTAGAAACAGTAAGAATTATAACTTATGGCAGACATAAAAGAAGTCACTTATTCAGGACATTGAAAACAAAAAATTTTGATGACAATAATGTGTTATTTATGAATACATACACAAATGTGTGCATCATAGTGGCACTTGAATGCATTGCTATGCAGTCAGTTTAAAGAAGGGAAGCATTGGGCCAACCCTGTCTTCATCAGACCGGAGTTCCAAAATATTGTGCTATTTTGTGGTAAGGAAATTAGCCCGCTGTCAAATTGACGGACTATCCATGCAATTAAAAAGCAAATAACGCACTACTTAATTGCCCCCAAAATCTTGGTGAAGTTTGTGAAATAGCATGTTAATTTGTGAATTAGGGGGCTATGTGGGTTGCATCTCCATTAGCCCCAAATTTCTCCATCCCATCATTCAAACCGTGTACATAGAGTTCTGTGGCTGAGCCAAGGAAATGATGCAGAGTAAACATGCATCAATTTTGGGCCAATTTCCCCAAGTGGGCTCTTTAATGAAGATGCACATTCATAATGTCTGGCTATTTTTCCTACCGCAGAATAGTCCGCTAGTTTGAACATCTGTCTGATGAAGACAGGCCTATTGAGGAAGAAAGTAGAGACTTGCAGCCTGAACAGCAAAGAAAGAAATTAAGTGATGACATATCACTATGAGAGTCCTGAACTTTTGTAGCCACTTACCCACACCCAGTTATATGCAATTTTTTCTTTTTGTTCAACACCTCGGAATAATACATCAAGACGTGTGTGCCCTTTTAGAACATTCCTATGTTGAGCGGGAGGCCATCAAATAGGTATGAAAGGTTTCAAAATGTTACTATTTTTTGGCAGTGGTTTGACATTGATGTTCTTCTTCCATTTCACACATGCTAGACATTCATAGGGTTATATTTTCATCAATCACTTTAAGATGGTGTAAGATGATAATTATTTTATGTTTTTCTTTTTGTATACATGTATTTACCTTTTCCAGTAATTCATTAATCATTTTATGGATCCAATGACTTCCCGCTCATCTGTCAGAAGGAACCATAAAAGATACTTACAGATACTACTGATGATATACAGATAATAAATGCATGGTTATGCAGAAGTCGTGTCAATATTAAGAGGAATCTCTGTCTCGAATCGTGGACAGTCGTTGCTCAAAAGCCATCCTAACAGTGAATGAATCATTTAATTGCATTCAAGTGCGCACTCCGTGTATGACAATAATGTACTCGGTGATAAGATACCGTTGTCAAGTCTACAGTGTTCCTCTGTAGGGAATTTTTGAATAGACCTGAATCTTGTAGTAATAGCAGACCAAGTAGATTGGGAAGTTATGTAGTGTATCAGTTTTCACTCTGTAGTTTGCTTAACCCTAAAAAGACTGGGGGGGGGGCTAAAAGGCCCCCCCCCGACATTACGCGCGATTACTCTGCAACATGCAATGCTCTCGCCGCGATGCTCTATGACTTTTTTCTTTCGAGTTTCCCGCACATTTTGACACCAAATTTGTGACACCCGGGGGTACGGTTCTGAAGTTACATAACTTTTTGTATATGCACGCGAGGCCGAAAATGGCTCAAATATGTGATTTTGTGTACAAAGTCAATGCAAATTGAGTTTTTTCACATGGTTCATATAAATATGCTTATTTTAACTTTCAATGGCTAAAATTAATTTGTTTTAGGAGTATTATGCTTCAAAAAGTGTCTGCCACAAATTTTGTTAAAAAAAACAACAAAATCAAAAGGTCGAAAAAACAAAGAAAGACATAAGAAATTCATAAAACAATAAAATAAATAAGAAATTAATTTTGATACCGAATTTTTTTTCAAGTACATTTGCTAAGAATGGCACAAAGAATAATTAGACCAGAAATGAGCACTTTTGGAGCTTTATTTACTGATTTAGATCAAAGAGTCTGATTTCTCGCATAAATTAGAATAATTAATCAAAATAAAATAAAAGAAGACTATTTTGTAAAATTTAAATATACGATCTTGTAGATTACATCGCACACTACTATTGTGCAAATTTATGCGGCGATCGCGCGATCCACGACCGAGATCTTAAGGAGGGGCCCTTTAGGCCCCCCCCCCCAGTCTTTCGAGCTACCAAAATAGCCCAGTCTTTTTAGGGTTAAACTGCTATTGAATGCGTACTACAGTGCACTCCCGTTACAACGAACACGGTTATAACGAAATTTCGTTATTTCGTTACAACGAAGTAAATCTTCTGGTCCCAAAATTATCACCATTAAAGTCTATGATACAAAATTCGCTTATAACGAACACGGTTATAGCGAAATTTTCGTTATAACAAAGTCTTTTCCGAGCGCCACAGACAAAGAAAAAACAAAAAAATGTGCTCCGTTATAAGGAAATGTGAATTGCTTTCGAAAATACGTAGCGGAACAAGCATTTATACCATCTCTGCATGGGTGAACGCTTCACACCACTGTGTATTCGCTCCTTGTGTCACGCACAGTTTCTGAGGGGAACTTGCATTTATTATTGTAATACAGTTATCCCATCACATTTCACATAGCTTTGCAGTGTATGTATGATGAGTATTCAGCAAACCGAATATGATATAATATATACATGGTTTCCTTGTTTTTGTTATAACAAAAGAAAACTGCCGATCCCGAGCATTTCGTTAAAACAGGAGTGCACTGTATATAGAACACTTTGATGATTGTCTGCTAGACCCTGGTACATGTTAGACTTGGTGGGGGTGGTGGTGATGGTGGTGTAACTGCACCATGTAGACACGCAGGTAGATACATGAATATCCACATGTGTCTCTCATCGGGTAGGCAGGTTTGCAGCATCATAGATATCATATGGAAGGTTAACAAGGTTTATGACTCCGATACAGTGCCATAACGATCATTTCACTGCTTGTTTGTGTTTGTAAGTTGAAAAAAGAAAAGTTTGTTAAGTATTTAGCATGCAAGTAGTTACCCAGGTGAATTTCTATTCCCACCGGGGGGGCATTCCCCCCCCCCCCCCCCCCGACGTTTCGTGTGATTATTCCGCAACACGTGATGCTCTTGCCACGACATTTTATGACTTTTTTCTTTCAAGTATCACGCAACTTTTGAGACCAAATTTGTCGCTCCCGGGCATACCGTTTTGAAGCCACGCCCCTTTCAAATACCTCAAAAAAACCCGGTGGGATTAGGGTTAAATATTTAAGGAACTTTGTACAAACAGATGATAGCAATGACTGATTTTATAACGTTCTGTGTTATAGCACATCGCGTATCCCTTGATTTTGGGCATGAAATTTGATTAGAGAAGGGGGGGGGGGGGAATTAACTTTTAGCTGCAGGTGCATTCATACTAAGTTACAGCAGAAACTATATTGATAGTATCCTCAGTTACTTGCTGCTCATACTTACAAGAATGGCTCTTCCAATTAGAAATGTATGTGTACAATCTTCGGCCTTTTTTGAAGTGTGCAGCAGGAAAGGGCAAATCGCATTCAGATCGACAGACCTGCTTGTCCAGTCTTTGCAACTGTACCTTTAAATGTATTTGGGATGTGATCTGTGATACTACATGGAATGACTTATGGGGTATGGAGATATCATGCATTCCTTCAACAAGTTCGATGTACATTATGTCTGGCATCATGTGTGAATCTCGGTTTACCCCTTCCAGTCCTTTCGGCACATGCTTATGTCCAATGTCAATAGCACATAAAGATGGTGGTCCAGAGAGAGTTTAAAGGAAGAGTTTATCGAATGTCATGACACACTTGAGAGCTTGATACGCTATGCATTGCTTCAGTAGAATTACAACAAGATTGAATTTACAAATATACCGCAAAAATCTTGATTTATGCTATTCAGTACAATTCTGAGAGAAAAAAAAAAGAGAGTAAGTACAGGGATAAACAATTGTATAATGTATGCTATAATTTCCTGTAGATAAGCACTGTTTCATTCACTTCCTGAATTTCACTTTTGTTTCCCAGAATCGTGTACATGTACATTGTCCTTTGCAATCATATTTAGTAGACCTGGGTCTGGACGAAGCATATAGTAACAGGCACTTTCTTATCGCTGTATTTATAAAACAGTTCCTTTTGTATTTCGAATTAAACATGAAGGGGAAGCGATGAGCATCGCTGTTTCTTTTTTTTAATTTAATTTTATTTTGTTTTATGTATTATTTTTTTTTGTTTTTTTTTTTTTGCTGGGAAGATAATATAGTTGCCTTCCCCAAAGTCAAAGTCACATTTCAGCTAAGTCGAAAGAAATTTCAAGGTCCAATTGTGTGGCAGATGTGTGCTTTAACCCAGTCATGCAAGTCAAATTCTGCCCGTGTCAAAACCTATTGTTTGGTCCCTCCAGATGCGACTTAGGGCGAAGTTGACTGTGGCTGTACACTCAGTTCTAAGATATACCTTTCCTTGTGTTGGATTGAATCTTATTTTGTGGCCACAAAGATCTCCGGAACGATCCCTTGATTCTATCAGTCATCCATTATTAATTCTTTCAAATAAATGAAGCAACTCGTCTCATGGCTGGCTTCTGTACATGCTATAAGAACTGTTCCCTACGAAATCTATATTCCGTCACCGTCGTGTCATTACTGTGTATCACTTCATATTTATTTTTTTGTTTTAAAAAGGTCTTGTCCAAGCATGTCTGAATAAACATACGTAAGATGCAAGCATATCATTGAATGTTCTCCTGGGCCGAAGTTCTATCGTGTCCGAAGGGATCATCTACTCCAACACTTCTAACAGCTTAGAAAATTGCAACTAATTGACAAATTGCCCTACATCGACGAACATAAGATGTACATAGATGTAGGGCAGTTTGTCTATCCGTTGCAATGAAAACATGTCGACGGAAGAATTTCATGAATTTGAGCTTAGAAAATGTCTGTGCTGAATGACAAGATGAATACGTTCTGGAGGGTTTCTTCCAGTTTGCACACTATTGTTAAAACTGGGTATGAAGCGATCCGTAGGACGGGAGAAGGGAGGGGTCTGGGGATTTTGGAGTTCCTGTTTGCACACAGTACTGCATCACACTTGAGTGGCTGGAAATTTTCGAGGAAATATTTGTGCCATATTCACACATATAATACGCCCTTACACACGCACGGGGTATTGTTTCCTTGATTCACAGGCGGAAAGCCTTCAACTTAGGGAATTAAAGGTACTCTGTACATGCACATGTGTAGTCACAACGTTGAGTACGTGAAGTCGTTGAATATGTTGTACATGACGTGTTTATTTCATTATGTCATAAAGCGTATGCGGTAGAGTGAAGCACTCGAGTTTTCGATATACATGTAGGCCTACATGTAGGAAAGCCATCTTGGGGGGAAAATAACGCGCTTCCTAAGGTTCTAGAGCAATTACCCCTGGACTACCCCAGACGCTTCTCCTGACCGTAACCCTAATCTTAATCCTGAAACTAATCCTAACCCTAACCCAAACTCTAACCAGGCTTTCAAGTGATCCTACCTTTCCTACTTGTTTGTTAAAAAAACAAAAACAAAAACAAAAACAAAAACAAAACAAGATGTGTTAGGCTACTTGAATAGTTGATATTCAGAAATGAGTAGACTCTAGTTGCAGATTCTTACTGGTGGGAAGCGCCTCTTCAGCATTAAAGAGGGATAACACAGACCAATCAACCACAAGACTGCTGCCAGCCTCAGAGCTTTTGCTCCTGTGCAGATGTGATTGACCCCACTGATATTGCGGCCTAGACTAGGACTTGGAGTGGTGCTCAACCAGCTCTCATCATCGCTCAAAATTACCAGGTAAGCTTGCCATACACTTAAAAGTAGAATTTGATATGTGACTTCCAAAGAATATAACTGAGGGGAAAAAATATCACCTACAGCCAGTTTTAATGGATATAAAGTGCAAGCATATCATGTGTCATACATGTGCTGCCATGCAAACCCTCGGAAACCAGAAATTTCCTTTGCTAAAATATGGTTTACCATGTAAATCGTAAGGGTCATATCAAGACAAGAAATAACACCTTCAGATTCCCTTTGCCTGAAATCCTTCAATGTTTTTGGTAATAATTAACAATGATTGCAATATGACAAACTTATTATGAAAGTAAGTTTTTCACCACAGAAACTAGATCTTGTTGATGTGAGGATGAGTAATGCCCAATGAAACATGGAAACTTGCCTATTACTGAGGCTAAATCAAAAGTACTCCGGTTACATCAGTTTGATCTTTTGGCAACAGTTCAAGAAAAAAAAATTGCCAAATTTGTCAAAAGTTAAAAATTTGAAGATGTGAGGTTTAACATGAGACATATGACTTGTGATATCCATTTGAATGATGGGCAGGTGGCAGATGCAACTAATAGAAATCTTCCTTATTCATCTGAAGTTAAATAGCTGAGCAAAGTAAACCTGTTAGTTGCTGAAAAATCAGATGAACAGGGAGAAATGTTTAATTAACAGACCCCACAAATTGTTAACAAGGAGTGAGAACAACAGTAATTACTTAGCCATCTTGAAAGATAAGGACTAATAGGGGAGCACCTCTTTATGGACAATCTTAAAAGTTGATGGCTTCTTACATCTTACCAATATCGTTTAAGAGGCTGAATTGTATCATAGGTAAGACATACATTACCTCGAAGAACATAGAAGAAAGTAGGAAATAGAGGAACTTCATGGAAAACAGTCACAAAAACAATATTTCAATTGAAATTGAAACCCTGAGACTCTGAAGTCCACCTACAGAACTATCAAGAATATGATATACAGAGAAAAGCCATCTAAAGCACACCTGAAAAAAAAAAAAAACATCAAATATTCAGGAAAGATAATGAATGCATATTCCACAAATACGAGCAAATGTGTGAATGTGGACCGCCAAGAACACTTTGTAAAGTTTTGAGGAAATAACTTGCAGAAAAATTAGAAACCGTGATGTCTTTTTATTCCACAGATCTTGTAAAGTTTAGTTGATATTAAAGTCTGAACATCTTTTTATTACCTAGCTAGTTTGGACATAATGCGGGAAAATGGTAGAACAGAAATTTCTTAATGAAAGTGGTAAAAATCTGACGGATCATTATTTTGAAGAAACATAGCCTAAATATTGAAACATTTTAAAGAAGAAAAAAGTAAATGGATGGATGTGTATGCCAATTGTGTCAACATACAAAACTGTAATTTAAGGCGAAAACCAAAAGAACAATTGAGAGTATCAGAGCTTAAAACTGCCTGGAATAATTGCAAAATGGAAAAAAAAACTTCAGGAAAAGATCAAATTGGTGTATGTGCATTCCACAAAAAGGGACATGATGAGCTAAAAATATGTTGAATGTGAAGAATTATTAACTATCTCCAGTGAATTTGGCAAAAATTGAAAACGGTAGAAAATCCTTGGAAAGTACAGAATGATAATTTTCTTCAACTCTTTCTAAATTATTTTTTAATATAAATGTAAATTGATTAAAAAATACACGGAATCTCGCATCTACAGAACACCAAAGAAATGAAAACTGATTTATTTGTTATCTACCGAAAAATGATCAAAAATAGAGTCATTTTTGCTACTTATAAAGTCAGTAAGAGTACAGACAACAAGAAACAAAAAGCAGATGTACATATATACTCCTCACGTCTTGTAAAGTGGGGTCATTTGGTTGTATTAGTCTTCTGTTACTCTACGTGTGACAATATTACATTTACCTGATACATACTAAAATGTAAAGTATCTGCTTTTTATTTTTTCTTCTCTCTCTCTCTCTTTGGATGTTTTATGTTCTGTTGGTTAAAGGGGAAGGCTAGTAACTGATCAGTGGGAATCAGTGGAAGTGCTGGGAGATGATTGTTCCAATCCTTATAGGATTCTTATGGGAATGCACATACACCAATTTGATCTTTTCCTGAAGTTTTTTTCCATTTTGCAATTATTCCAGGCAGTTTTAAGCTCTGATACTCTCAATTGTTCTTTTGGTTTTCGCCTTAAATTACAGTTTTGTATATTGACACAATTGGCATACACATCCATCCATTTACTTTTTTCTTCTTTAAGAACTTTCTCTCTCACATTTTTCTAAGACTCTTTCAAATGGTTCAATATTTAGGCTATGTTTCTTCAAAATAATGATCCGTCAGATTTTTACCACTTTCATTAAGAAATTTCTGTTCTACCATTTTCCCGCATTATGTCCAAACTAGCTAGGTAATAAAATGATGTTCTGACTTTAATATCAACTAAACTTTACAAGATCTGTGGAATAAAAAGACATCATGGTTTTTAATTTTTCTGCAAGTTATTTCTTCAAAACTTTACAAAGTGTTCTTGGTGGTCCACATTCACACATTTGCTCGTATTTGTGGAATATGCATTCATTATCTTTCCTGAATATTTGATTTTTTTTTTTTCAGGTGTGCTTTAGATGGCTTTTCTCTGTATATCATATTCTTGATAGTTCTGTAGGTGGACTTCAGAGTCTCAGGGTTTCAATTTCAATTGAAATATTGTTTTTGTGACTGTTTTCCATGAAGTTCCTCTATTTCCTACTTTCTTCTATGTTCTTCGAGGTAATGTATGTCTTACCTATGATACAATTCAACCTCTTAAACAATATTGGTAAGATGTAAGAAGCCATCAACTTTTAAGATTGTCCATAAAGAGGTGCTCCCCTATTAGTCCTTATCTTTCAAGATGGCTAAGTAATTACTGTTGTTCTCACTCCTTGTTAACAATTTGTGGGGTCTGTTAATTAAACATTTCTCCCTGTTCATCTGATTTTTCAGCAACTAACAGGTTTACTTTGCTCAGCTATTTAACTTCAGATGAATAAGGAAGATTTCTATTAGTTGCATCTGCCACCTGCCCATCATTCAAATGGATATCACAAGTCATATGTCTCATGTTAAACCTCACATCTTCAAATTTTTAACTTTTGACAAATTTGGCAATTTTTTTTTCTTGAACTGTTGCCAAAAGATCAAACTGATGTAACCGGAGTACTTTTGATTTAGCCTCAGTAATAGGCAAGTTTCCATGTTTCATTGGGCATTACTCATCCTCACATCAACAAGATCTAGTTTCTGTGGTGAAAAACTTACTTTCATAATAAGTTTGTCATATTGCAATCATTGTTAATTATTACCCAAAACATTGAAGGATTTCAGGCAAAGGGAATCTGAAGGTGTTATTTCTTGTCTTGATATGACCCTTACGATTTACATGGTAAACCATATTTTAGCAAAGGAAATTTCTGGTTTCCGAGGGTTTGCATGGCAGCACATGTATGACACATGATATGCTTGCACTTTATATCCATTAAAACTGGCTGTAGGTGATATTTTTTCCCCTCAGTTATATTCTTTGGAAGTCACATATCAAATTCTACTTTTAAGTGTATGGCAAGCTTACCTGGTAATTTTGAGCGATGATGAGAGCTGGTTGAACACTACTCCAAGTCCTATAGTCTAGGCCGCAATATCAGTGGGGTCAATCACATCTGCACAGGAGCAAAAGCTCTGAGGCTGGCAGCAGTCTTGTGGTTGATTGGTCTGTGTTATCCCTCTTTAATGCTGAAGAGGCGCTTCCCACCAGTAAGAATCTGCAACTAGAGTCTACTCATTATTTCTGAATATCAACTATTCAAGTAGCCTAGCACATCTTTTTTTTCTTTTTTTTTTTTTTTTTTTAAACAAACAAGTAGGAAAGGTAGGATCACTTGAAAGCCTGGTTAGAGTTTGGGTTAGGGTTAGGATTAGTTTCAGGATTAAGATTAGGGTTACGGTCATGAGAAGCGTCTGGGGTAGTCCAGGGGATAATTGCTCTAGAACCTTAGGAAGCGCGTTATTTTCCCCCCAAGATGGCTTTCCTACATGTAGGCCTACATGTATATCGAAAACTCGAGTGCTTCACTCTACCGTATACGCTTTATGACATAATGAAATAAACACATGTACAACATATTCAACGACTTCACGTACTCAACGTTGTGACTACACATGTGCATGTACAGAGTACCTTTAATTCCCTAAGTTGAAGGCTTTCCGCCTGTGAATCAAGGAAACAATACCCCGTGCGTGTGTAAGGGCGTATTATATGTGTGAATATGGCACAAATATTTCCTCGAAAATTTCCAGCCACTCAAGTGTGATGCAGTACTCTGTGCAAACAGAAACTCCATACTTTAATATTGTATTCTGTGGTTGTAAAATAATAGTGGGATGCTCCCTTTTTCACAGAATTAATGTTTAACAGTACTCAGTGTCATTAGTGTGGTTTTTTTTTCCTAGTAATTTAGAAAGTTTGATTATTCCTCTTTAATGCAGTGATGCGCTATTTGTAATGATTGTGCACTCATACAAGTAGACGTGATGAATACCTCCCAGCTAACATTTGGACGTTTTCTGAACGTTCTTGAAACGTTCCAAGTTTGTTATTTGGACGTTTTGACAAAACGTTTTCAGAACGTCTTTTTGTGGAAGGTTTTCGACGTATTTAAAATGTTTCAAACGGACGTTATAAAAACGTTTTTAAACGTTTAAAAAACAAATAAAAAACCTTTTTTTTAGGACCTGCAGAAAACATTATTGGTTAATGAGAAACGCTGCCTTGGTAGGACTCCAACTAACACAATTTCCGTTTCCGTTTAGAAGAGTACAGTCGTGACAGTGTGACAGTGAGAGAGCGTTTATTATTTCAGAATTCTAGGATTTTTTGTGTTCTTGTTCAAAAATGACCTCTCCTCTAAAACTTTACCCTGCGGTTTGCAAGCAGAGCACGTTGTAACATGACCTTGAGTTGCTCTATAAAATATGCCCGAGAACCCTTCCGCAATAAGATCAGACAAACACGAAATGAAAGTCATTAAAAAGAAAATAGACCTACTTCCTTTATTCACAAGCGGAAACCAGTTATCTAATAACTGCGCAGCCCTTTCACTTTCAAGCACTCAGCACGTAAACAGCTGAAATTGTGGCACAACCTGAAAAATAGTTGCAGAAACTGTAGAATCATTTATTGGACTGCACTCGGTTATTGAAGCACTAACTTTGGCAGGCATGTTTATGGCGAACTCATTCCAGGAGAATGGCACAGTTTGCGTTCTACTTTTGGATCCATGTTTTCTGCTTTTGCGGCATATGCGGTAAATATTTATTTGCATTACAGTTATGCACAATTTTTGTTAACCTTTTAATTGATTGTGCCACTTCTTTTTTTTTTTTTTTTAGTTTTCACTGCTACCACCCACATTATCAGTATTCAGCGACGAAGACTTCGTTTTGCAGCATACAAACTAGGTCCCTACACGATTCATTCTAAAGCAGTACTCCACTCTCCTAAGTTTAAGGTATCCACTGTCGTGACTGTGAAGTAGAATACAAAATTGTGAATGTAAACAATAGCGTCCTAATAAACTGATATCTATCTCTACAACTAGTGAGGGAGAGTAGATGGGCGATAAAAGATGCTCTCCATTGGATTGAGGTAGTCAGTTTAATCCATAATTCCGAAGGTAAGTTAAGCCGAAAATGGAATAAGGTTCGTTATTACGAAGATTCGTTATTCAAAAATAAAATAAGAAGCGTTGATCTGAAGGTTCCATAATGTAAGACGGTGTACTATAAATGGATCCTCAGAATTACGAACCTTTATTTCGCTTTGACGTATCTTTGAAATAACGAACCTTATTTCATTTTGGGGGATTAACAAGCCTTACTATTGAAACTTTACGAACCTTCCGAATAACGAACCTTTCATTTTCGAAAAAAAAAAATCTTTGGAATTAAGAATTGTAACTGCCTTTATTACTTAGCGACGCTTTATTTCTTTGTTGTATTTTGAAACTGGATCATTCAAGATTATTTTTTCTTGCTAAACACTTAGATGAAGCGATAGAGATAACATTGTAATGGATATAGAACTTTTTATTTGGTCAAAGTCAAAGTTCAAAGTTTATTTCATTTTTCAACAAAAAACATATGTTTCACTTCATTTTGTAACAGAAAATAAGGTAAGTAGAACACAGTGAAATAAAAAGATTATAACAATTGAGGACCTAAAGTAATCATACATTGTATTGCAAGAAAGAAACATAAGTGATCAAAGCGAAATACATGTATACCGTTGTTTTAAATGCGAAAAATGGAGGGACCCACTAAAAAGACAGAGCTTGTAGTATGTGGGTCCCTCTGGAGAAGATCATGAACGAAAAGATCCTAAATTGAACCGTCGTATATGTGACCCTGCATCTCAAAACAAACAAAAAGTCGCCAGACATGAATTTCTAGTTAAGACCATATTCTGAAAAAGCAGACCTTAAGCTTTAAAATGATGTATAACTCAAATCAAATGGACTCTCCTAACCTATCTAAATATTGGAAAGAAAGCAGAAACTCAGGAAAAGTGTGAACTGAGAAAAGAGGCTCTGAAGTACAGTGTCTATTCAAGCGCGTAATCTTTACCAAACCGTGCTGGCAGTGCGATTAATGGGACAAAAAACAGGAAGTAAACCACCAGAGTAACAATAATGAAGGGATTATTAGATTAAACTGAAATTAAGCATGCCTCATTAACACATTCTGTCCATAATTAATGCCAACTTTCAAAGCAGTAGCACTATCCTTTCGAAAGTTATTAGAGTTGAAAGTAAAGAGTGTGGACAAGGTTTTTCAGAAATTAAAAATGGATTCTAAAAACACACCTAATCACACTATTCTACCAAAAATATTTGAGATAAACTGCTAAAAAAAAAAAAAAAAAAAAAACACTTTCCTGCCCGTTTTATGTTACCAAATTTTAGCACACTGTAAAAGAAGACCCGCTCTTTCAGAAAATATGAAAAAGTCAAGTTCGGCTAGGTTGACCCATTTCACTTATTTTCAGTCCTCACGCAAAATCAGTGTGAGCGACTTTATGTTCGTTTTGAGGTGCACGGTCACATATACAAACAGATAACAAAGTGGAAGAAGTCTGGAAGCCCACTAGAAAATAATTAGATTAACAAATAAATACATTTACATAGACGCGAACTAACATAAAACAGGACTAGACAGCAAGACAACTACCAAAGAAAAGGTTGCAAAGGACAAAACGGGATGGACAAGACTGACAAACTGAAGACAAAATAGCAGACAAGATCGCAAACAAGAGACAGAAACAGTAACAGAACAACAGAAACAACATAAACATAAACAGCGATCTTCGGCAGAAGCATGCCGAGAGAAACAGAAGATAGTTGCTGGGGAAAGCGAAATTTTGACGCCTTGAAGAAAGACAAGAAAATAGAAAATAGAGGGATATATGAACCGAAGTAGCACCCGGAGAGTCAGCTACTAGACTCTATGGGTGAAAAATGGCATAGATGACAACATTGCAAACCTCCAGGGGGAAAAATACCGTTAATTCTTCGAATAGGGGACAAAGTAAACAGGTTAGTATAAAAAAAAAAAGCCAAAAGGTTAATTCAGTATTGTAGAGTCATACGATTGCAATAAAAAAGACTTCAGTCTCCTCTTGAAAGAGTATATGGATGGAGCATCTTTTAAGTCATGATTCAAAGAATTCCAATAATTTGGGCCTTCATAAATGAGTGAGTTTTTAGCAAAAATCGTTCTTAAAAGAGGTAAATGAAATTCACCAGATCGCCTAGTGGGATATTTATGAAATGATTGATTTTTGAGGAACATAGAATCAAAAATAGATGGAAGCAAGTTATTACAATACTTGTACATAAATTGCCCTAAATTAAACAAAAACAAATCTGTCATTTTTAAGAGCTTGTTGGAGGCAAACAAATTTATTTGGTCGCGTGTAATTTTAATTCTGTTAATGATATACATCAAATTTATAAAGCGCAAGACCTAAATATACATACGTTCTTCAGCGCTGCAAAAGCTTCTGATGTACTTGATGATGATAGCCAGTTAAACGAAAAAATGTGTTTTGAGTCGTGATTTAAAGACTGCTATAGTCGGAGATTTCCTGACTTCTATTTGGTGTAGGTCATTCGACAGTTTGGGAGCTGCACAGGCATATGCTCGGTATCCCAATGTTAGTTTTGTTTTGCGTGTTGGAATTTGTAAGAGAAGAGTGTCCTTAAAAATGCGCAAATTACAAGTGTGTTTGTGAGATTTAAGCCGATGAGTGACTTATATACAATCAACCAGTTCCAGTGAATCCATTCGAAATAGGCCCTGCGTTCACACATACGAAAAGACTGCTTTCCAACTTCCGACAAACGACAATCACTGACGACCATGAACGAGCAAACGGTGACCCAAACCATAAAATTTCAAATATTTGTCTGTTACTAGTTGCCGATAAGTTAGTACTGACCAATTTCCGAAAATGAACAAAGCAATTGGCGAGTGGATTTCGAATGGAAAGACCAAAATAACACTGAAAATAACCCTTTGACGAACAATCTCGTTAAAAAAATAGCGTGTTAACACCTGAAAATATAAGGTCTTTATCAAAAAACTGATTTGTCTGAAACATAATTATGCTTGGCATGATTGGAGCTTCTTCTTCCTTGAATGTATCACACATACACACACACACAGAGAGAGAGAGAGAGAGAGAAATATACTGAGTTTACAAGGCTAAACAGAACAATCGCAATTTATGTATACAAAATGTAAAGATACCCTTACTCAGGTATGATGCGTTGATAGAAAAATAATTGTTATAATTGATAAAAAAAATAACCTTTATGATTCAATGCGGAATACGTGGAGATTGGTTAATGATACAATACGTACAAATAATAAACGCAATATTTTGAACAAAGTATAATGAATCCTAAATAAAACATTTAAGTTTGATACCAGAAATTTTACATTCACATCTTTTACTCTTAATCAAACTAAAATGAAATTTGAGATTTAAATGTGATACATGTAGCGTAATTCTACAAAGTTGTTGTTAACAAGGAAACCAAAAGTTAGCACACGTGCTAGTCGAGATTGGTCACCTTGATCTTCATACTAAAAGCTAAACACAAACGAAAAATTATTACATGGTTGGTTGAAATGGCTGTTAATATTTAAATACAACGTACATCATATATTTTCTAACATAGAAAACTAATTATACTTGATACAATATCTATTAGAGAAGGAAATCTGCAAGGCATTTACGAAATGTAGATCTTTTGCTTTGTTCACGCATTTCTCGTGGCAATGTGTTCCAAAGTTTTGGTCCTAAGTAAGAAATTGAAAATTGTCCCTGTGTGGTTCTAAATTTTGGTAAGTACAACATTCTTTTTTCATTTGTTCTTGTCCTGTAAGTATGATGCACAATTTGGCAATAGTCATACAGAGGGTGCGGAATAGTTCCATTGCAGAGATCGTACATAAATGTTAAAACTGAGAACTTATGTAACCTAACAACATCTAGAAGTTTGAATCGTTGGAACAATGGTTCTGATTGTGTTCGTAAAGTCGAAAATGTTATAGCTCTCAGAGCCATTTTTTGAGAAATATGTATACAATTTAAGTGAGATTTATAAGTACTGCCCCATACTTCAATACCATATAATATGTGTGGCTGTATAAAAGATTTATACAAAAGCACAAGAATGCGCTGCGGAACATACTGTCTTAATTTATACAATACACCTACTTTCCTTCGAACACATTTATTTACCAATTGAATGTGAGGTTTCCAAGTGAGATGACAATCAATCTGAGTTCCGATAAAGGATGCAACACTCACTTCATCAATGTCTGTGTCAGATAGTTTTATTGCACCCCGCATCGAAACTAACTGGCGTTTTCTTCTGATTACCATATAATTTGTTTTCTTATGAAATTAAATGAAATGAAATTTGTGTCATTCAAAAATGTTGTGATAACTTATACAATAATTATCGATACTGTTTTTTTTTTCCTGCTGTATCATCACAAGAGATCCTTAGTATTATTGAAATATCACCTTTTAAAAAAAAATCATTCATGATTATATTGATAACTTATTGTTTAGATATTTTGACAAAGAATTTTTTTTTTTTTTCGCGAAGAATAGAGTACATCGCATGCAACATTATATTTTGTTAAAAAAAAAAAAATACCGGGTCATCGATAAGTACCAATATACTGCCTGCGTCTTCAAACCATGACATTCTCCTTTGTAAACCTACTGGTGAACTTTATCAAGTACTTCGTCAGGTACTATAGATGATGTATTGCTATTTCTGTATAGAATACCCGTCTACTTTACTTTCCCGTGGTCAGCCAGTCAGCCATCTATTAAAGAGAAAACTACCCGAAAAAAAAATACAGAAAGAGAAAAACCCCTAGAGAATGTTGTAAATTGTGATGACAAAATGGGATAAGAAGTAAGGAAGATAAGACAATTCAAAATTTCATCTTTTTTTTAAGTCTGAAAACATTTCTTAAAGACTCCTTATGAATATTCAAATGACCGTGTTGATGATGCCATGCCCTCACAACCTTATGGTTATATGAAATTCGGAGAATCTGTTACTTTTAGTTAAAACAGGTAAAAAAGTAATCCCATACCAAAATGTATCCTACTTGACATCATTTTGTTCTTATTCATGCTGGGTGGTTTTAAGGCAAATCCTTTATTCATACGGCTGAAATATGATATTTTGTCATTTCTGTATATGAAATTAACATTAACTCGTGATGACACGACATCATCAACTTACTGATTTGAATATTCATAACGACTGGTCAAGAAGTCAACCAGACCAGAAAGCAACCACCCAAGACATCTGTCAAGCAGAACATCCATATTCGATTAAACCTTGTATAGTCATGTTAAGAAAGATAGAGAAATAGTTTCAGCATCTTATTTATTTGTTTTTCTTGTTTATGGTGAGCACACATTACCCAAACCTCAATGAGCCAATTGGTCGTCCACCCCCTCCCCCCAAACACGCACAAACAAACACACTGTTCAAACAAAATTCATGTGACTGTGTACTTAAAAGATACCGGGCCAGCGATAGAACATTGGTGATGCGATACCGTTTGTACCCCTTAATATCTCGGCCGGCTCACTCTTGGAGAGTATAAACATCTCACACAAGTAGGCCTACACGCTTTTTTTCTTCCTTTTCTTCCGCTGCAGCTATTTCGGTGACAGGACTGACCACCAGCAACGTCACGGCCATAGCGGGAGAGGATGTGACCCTCAGTTGCACCTACCCGCCTCTGAGCTCTAAAGATCACTTCAGTTCAATGACATGGACGTTCAAAGCCAAAAGCAATCCACAGGACAGTGCGAGCATCGCGTCTTACGGATCCATGGACGGATATCGGTACGTTAAACCCAGATTGCCAGTATTTCAATTTTCATTGCAGACTAATTAATACAGAAATTGAAACTGAATAGACATAAGGCAACAATATCGCAATTTCATAGCAAGCAAACCAACCAAAATTTCGGCATAGGAGCAAATACTGGACACCCAACATTGTATAATTACGACGTTACTTTACAGGATAGTCTTTTCAGCATTGTCTGTGCTGTGCGAGAAGTCGCTACCATTACCAAAGCCCCTTATCATTTCCCTGCTGAAAAAAAAAAAACAACAACAACAACAACCCAAAGCACAGTGTCCCACAGTCAAGAACAGGGTGTTTACAATGTGTTCACAAAGTCGACTATGTGAAAAAGAGTGTAAAGACTATTTCACACCGTGGTGTGGCGCTTTCACAGGGTGTTCACATAGAAATGTTCTTTTTCACACTGTAAAGTAATGATTCACAATGTGTTTACACTGTTAAAATGCTCGTATTCCACATCAGTGCGTGCAGAGATTTCACAACGTGTTTCACATTGTGCTTCACACTGTGAAACACTGTGTTCTTTCTAGCGGGGTTGACTGCTACCTATCACTGCATGAATTCTTCTTGGAAGGAATCATTCCCGGTATAGATGAGATCGGTCTTGAAATAGAAAGAGTTTCCATGTTAGTGAAACAGGCCCCTGGTTCCGTTGGGTTGAGACAAGTATAGGTATAAAGAAATCGTATCTTTAAAAAAATGCAAAAACTTGACAGGTTCGAAGCCGATACCACTGATCCCACAGTGTCCTCTATGAAAGTCAAAATCACACACAAAAAAATTAATGATTATTAATTTTACCGCCTGATTTCATTGATTTGTCATTTAAGGACGTTCCTCAGTTGAGTTTGTGCGCATCCTAGCTGCGCAGGTGTCAGTGACGTAACAAAGAGCGTAGAAGCGCACGCACGAGTGATGAGCTGTGCTAGCTGAGCTGAGCAGCTGTTAGTAGATCGAGCTAGAGTGTGGTATGTGTACGTACGGATACCCGACAGCTCCCCACAGCGGCCGCGCCGGGCAGCCGCGCTGGGCGTCCTCGCTCGGCTCGCGTGCCGACTGTACGCGTTACAATCTGTACATACCACGCAAAGTTCAGCGGTCCGAGCCGCATATAGGCACCTACATGGTCATTGTATCACAACACTGATTGACGGAATCGCGAAGCTTGGAAGTGGTACAGAGCTGTTTCCATTTTCAATCCATAGATCTGTTTTGTGACATGAAGTTCATTATCCGGTCATCAACATGGTAAAGTCGAGTGCTAAGGTACCAAGGGCCTATAGGCCCTAGTCGGGGTCTAAGGCTCACTAGTCTATTGGACTAGGTGTTAAAACAACAACAACAACAACAACAACAATAATAACAATAACAACAACAACAACAACAACAACAATAATAACAATAACAACAACAACAACAACAACAACAAAACAAGCATGTGACACACATTTCATCTTTAGGTCTAGTAGCTAAAACGATCTGAGTGTCTCTGTTAAAATCTAAGTTAGATCTAAACTTGTCATTACTAGTAATACAAAATATTGGGGGGTTTTATTTTTGGTTACAACATACAAGGTCACGAAAGTGTTATCAAACAAGACTATTCATCATTTCTTATTACCAAATCTGGTGTAACAAAAGGAGAATCATTTTTTTTTTTCGGGGGGAAGGTACTTCTGCATAGCTTACAACACGCACTTTACCAACCACTGCAACAACCAACACATGCAATCTACAATCAACGTCATTGTATTAAGATTTGTTTTTCATTTGGAGGACCGTCAGACTAATGCCAAAACTCCCATTTCCGTATATTTATTCTTCTTCCTCCATTATCACTTTTTGTACATGGTTACAGCAAGTGGGTTAAACAAACAAACAAGCGTGCATATCAATAATATGGAGTTTTCCACGCTTGCATCCACATAATACTAAATTGTATCATTATGGCTGTGGAAGGGAAATGATAACAAAAACGCACATGGACCTTTCTTTCTGAATATTTTTTACCATATCACTGAAATTGAGACATGTTTTTTTGTTTGTTTGAGTGTGCTTTTTTTTTTTTTTAAGAAAATGGGGTTTCGAGTGAACCGCATGAGATTCATGCATCCTAGCAGGGTATATCCCTGCATTGGTTCCTGACCAGATTTGGGGGTCTTACGATAATTTCCGTCGCAAGGAGGCCCTGCTAGCACAAAAACGAGCACATGAACCCCCCATTTTTACAATTCTTCTGCATTAAGTAACCCTTCTTCTACAATTTGATAAAGTTTCGTAAAATTGACATGGGTTTTGAATGTACAGCATGACATTCACGAACCCCACCTAATAATCAGGACACCCATGAGAGGTTTATAACCAGATTTTGGGGTCCGGTGAGGTGATTTCTATCATCTGGGGATGCTGCCAGCACAAAAATTAGGACATGAACCCCCACTTTTTATTGTTTTTCTGGAATTAGTAAGCCTTCTTCTATAATTTGGCAAAGTTTCGTGAAAATGACATGGGTTTTGAATGAACAGCTAGCATAAGTTTTATGAACCCACTTGTCAGGGTATCCCTGCATAGGTTCTTGACCAGATTCGGGGGACTTACGATGATATATGTCGCATGGGGGCGCTGCTAGCACAAAAACGAGCACATGAACCCCAACTTTCAATTATTTTTCTGGAATTAGTAACCCTTCGTCTACACTTTGGTAAAGTTTGGTGAAATTGACATGGGTTTCGAATGTACAGCATAAGTTTTATGAACGTTGTTCTTTTGCTCACCCCTAACAGAAAACGTCGATGAGAAGGATTTGAGAGATTTCGGTGTTTTTTGCCGCGTGAGGACGCTGCTTGCTGAAGAATGAGAGTGAAAACCCTAACTTTAAAACCTTTTCCTCGTTTTGTGGTACCCTTTTCTGCATTTTTGCAAATTTGGAGAAAATAACGTGGATTTTGAAAGAATTATGGGGATTTACGTTTGTCATTGCAGATTTTGTTGCCAATCATGGTCTTGATCATGTAACGCTATCATTTTGGTACAGGACGGCAGATTAGTCATATTCTTCAAAGTCCCGTAGAAGAAAAACAAGCACATGAACCTATGGTTTTATTTACATATTTGGGCTTCGGATGGGTCAAAGTTACGGTATGGAAAGTTTCAAGAAAATGACATGGATTTCACTTTAACTGAGGAACGTCCTTAAACTGATAAATTCATAATACAAACATTCATTTTAGTATGAATGCGTGTAGTTTGAAGATAAACATGCAGTAACTTCAACGCTGCTAGGTTTATCATGTTTATCATCGTTACCTATGGGGGCAGACAAAACGAACTATCGAGGGATCGGGTTAAAAAATGCGAAAGTGGAAGATGAAATAAGGGTATAGACTGCAACAGTTGAAACACACTGCTAAATTATTGTGCCCTGATATCAAGGAAAAAAATGGCGAACGTCTTTACGGCGAAATCAAAGGTAAAAAGAGAAAGTCATATTCAGTGTCTAAACAGATAAATTCTTTTTTTTCTTTTTTTCTTTTTTTTTTTTTTTGATGGGTATGCGGTTAGGTTTGTGACGAAATTGAAAGCTCAATATTGTGGAAAGATACATGTATCACTTGCAAACAAAATTAAAAGTCCTTTTAGGTACTCCCCCGTCCATCCACCTGTAAAATTGAATATCCACGTGTGGAGACTCTTGTCCAAATACGAAATTGAATGTCTCTATCCAAATTGTATCTTGGTCACCTTTAAAGGCATTGTTTATCTTTTGCAGATACAACGAAAACTCTGCTTTAGTTCTTCAAAGTAGTTATAAATTGTGAGTTAGGGATAGAAACAACCAGTGTAAAAAAGTTAAACATTATAATCAATGTAAATATTGTTAAGTATAAAAAATGTGAACAAATTATTTCTAGAGTAAACCGTCTATACAGTTTATGGTTTAGTTAGAAAAGCAGTAATATCCTTTTATATTTTAGGCTTTATTGCAATATTTTTATATGGTAGGATGCTTTGTGATACAACTGTCCTACACATATGCATCAAATATGATAACATTTTCTTTTAAATCACAGCTCCCAATGATAAACAGTACCTTTAATTCATGTGGCAAGAACGATTTTCAAACCACTTCACGGCTATAAGCACAGCACGTCGTCGGTGTTACCACGAACCGACGCTATTTCGTTTTTGAGCGAAAATGCAATTCTGAGAAAATCGCGTTTAAAGATCTCACAAGTTTTAGACAACGTTTTCAATGACTTTTCCTGTCTTGTGTGTGAAAATTTTGACAGGGTGATGAGAGTGGAAGTTGTTCTTCCTATCCATAGTGTAATTTTAGTGTGAATTCAAAAGAATTACGATATTTCTGTCTTCAAACTCACTGCGTCGGTTCGTAAATCCATCGTTTCTTGCGCGCACCATAGGTTATGTACTTAAGCGCGGGTCTCACGAACCGACGTAAGTTGTATTACGCCGGTTCGTGGGACCCGCGCTGTAGGGCCTGCACAATAGGTAACGTGCAATACGCGTGTATTTACGAACCGTCGCTATTTCATTTTCGTATGTGTTTACATACAAATACTATTAGGGCTATACCTGCTTATCAACAATAACCTTATTAATTGAAATTAATTGTCATGTAATGATTATTGTGATGATTATAATACATTAGGTGATAATTAAGATGATAATATAAGCCAGTTTCTCTTAATTGTTCTAAAAAGCGTGTTGTCCTTGTTTTCATCTCCATTTAGCATTGTTATTAGAGCTGTCGTTGATCGCTCCAAAGATTTCTTTGCCCTCCCCCTCCTTTTTTGTGTGGATATATTATTCAACACTTTTGCATGTGGACATTTATCATTTGGTAATTAATATGTACTCGGTATACTGTGTTTCATATTTTTTTTTACTTTTTACTGTTTTTTTTTTACTTTTTTAACTTACTTTCTTTATTTTTCACATAATTTTTAATTCAAATTCAGTTCACTTCTTTCATAATAATTATGAATGTTTGTTCTAAGATGAAGGATACCGCTAAATATAGGGAAAAAGATGTGCCAGTCAGTAATGATTACTTGCATTTACTCATCTTTCATACTCATGCACTCTGTTATTTCTTTCTCTTAAATAATCTATTAATTTCTTTATTTCTTATTATTCCACATTATTTGTGACTTTTACTTTGTCACAATTTTTATCGGTGTCATTATTGTCATTTGGCTTGCATGCAAATTCACTCATAATTCCTCATTTTCCATCTTTCTCTTTCCTGCTCAACAGATTCTTTGATAGCTGCACTTGATCATATAAAAACATTGAACTCATCCTGCATGCACTCTTCGAAACTGATAAACTCCTAAAAATACATAAATATCAAAATTATCAGAATTTCAAGCTTCATTTTAAATATATAACAATGGTCATGTTTTATTATGCCTTTTGCAGCAATATATTGAAGAGGTACATTATGTAATCGAAGAAACATAGGTTCTCAATAAAGTATCAAATTTGAATTATTCAGAGATGAGTAATGACAATGGGAAGGATAACAATTGTGGAAGAGCTCCATAAATCAATAAATATCTAATGGCAAATGGAGATGGAATCAATATTAAAGAATATGCGTAATTCAAGTTCATTATTACATCAGTAAGTTCTTGTGTGTTCACAAAAAGAGAAACACAGTTCGAACATGCGCACCAAATCTTACAATGTACATTTACATCTATAGAGTGCGGACGGAACATATACAAAAGAAAGAATAACATTCTCAAATTAATATATCAAGCATAATAATGTATATGAACATAAAAAGATGTTGCTGCATATGCATGAAGCTTGAGAGTGCTGCAACACACATTATGCTCAGATGGAAACTTGATGTATATCATACAAAAGAGAAGAGGTACTGCATGTACATGTAGTTACACTATTCACAGGACAGTAGAGAAAAAGCAAGAGAGAGAGGAAATGGGTGTCTAAAATAGGTCGATGTAAGGAGTGCCAAGCCAATTAAGTCTCTAATAGAAGTCATACATATATGAAAAGGAAGCAAATTAATCACAACATAAATGATCGTGCTCATATTAACCAATAATTAGCATCTAAAAATGTGTGTAGAAAGCCCATAATATCAGCCTTTCGCCCCGTAGGCTTGTTACATATGAGAAAAGAGAAATTTTGGCCGACCCCCCCCCCCCCCCTCCGAATCCTTAATCCACCAGTACTATAAACACATGTGCTAGCAAATTCACAAGAGGGGTGGGGAAATTCGGCCAAAATTGTGTGTGGTTAAGATAATTAAAAAGAAAGGTCATCGGCAAAACTACGGGGTGGATGCAGACGAATTTTCATGTGATGACTAAAAAAAAATGCAGCCAAAATGGGGGAAAAAAAAAAGGACGGTGGAGAGGGGCCAAGGCTAATTTGACTCCCCTCCCCCCCCCCCCCCAAAAAAAAAAAAAAAACACGCCACTGTTTTACAGCACCTTTAAAGGACTCTTAATTTTCTTTTGTAAAAAACAAACGTCTCGAAGTAAAGAATTCCATATTGTAGGCGAAATGTAGACCGATACAGTGTATGAAGTGTACATCCCAAGCTATTAAAGAAAAAAAAAACAGATTATGAATATTATTTAAAGTAAGAATTTCAGTGCGTTTAATCATCTTTAGTCGAGTTGCAAATGACATGTGCATATTTAATAAGAGCAGTTAACTTCGAAGCGCCCCCAAGCCCTTCTATATTTAATCATTCATGTCTAAAGGTAGTGCTAGGGCATCCCGGTGGTCTAGTGGTTATGGCGCTGGTCTAGTAATCCGGAGGTCGTGGGTTCGAATCCCGCTTGGGCTGCCTGTGATTTTTTTTTTTTTTCACAGCAGCCCACAAACTGCACACTGCAGTTGCATGTGTTACTACGGATGGAGACAAATGAATAATCTATCATTTTAATATACAATGTTTGACATCCTTTTTGTAATCACTTTCTTTAATTGTACATTTAGAGACATAATGAATTATTATTAAAAGAAATCATATTTCTGTATTTTGTTGTGAGTTTGGATGGGAGCATACACGTATCATAATTTACAATTTTAGTTAAATAAAGAACATCTCATAACAGAACTGTCTAGTGATGGTTGAATGATTATGTCAATTTGTTATAAGTCCTATCAGTTATATGGAGTGCATTTCCCATGTTTATAAGAATCATACGTAACACATTCAAAGTGGATTGAAGACAACAAAATAATAAATAAAAGAATAAAGGAGAACAGAATGAATTACAGTTTGAGGTGAGTTTGGCATGTCATTAACTGGATTAATATTATCATCTAGCAGAGATGCATATTTGATTATTTGTTGCATTAATTTCATAAAAATACATACATGTATAACATGTCTCAATCAAAATGTAGATGAACATGTATCATGAACATGGTTGAAGATGAAGCTGGAACTTTTTGTTAATGGGTCTAAGCTACCATTTGTGACTCTCATAAATCTGTTTTCTGTGAAAATTCGTACAGCGAGCGAAAAGTTTCTGATATACACATTTTGACAGTGTGACACATTTGGTTATGCCCCCGACAAAAGTCATGTGAAAGAAAAGACAGAAATTAAGAACTTTCGATTAAAATCAAACATCATGATACAAGATACAACTTTCATTTTGAGAAAAAGAAATCAGCCAACTAAGCTGTAGTTGAAATCATTTTGCTCTATTTATATTAAACATAAAACAAAATGGTATACAGGATCAAAGAATGTCAAAAAATACTGCTGTTCGTCTTTGATGCATATTCAAATTGTCTCGCCTTTTACATATTTTAATGATGCAAGATCTTATGTCTAGCACTTAGTAAGTCTCATGTAGAAATTAAATTATCATTCACATGAATAAATCTACATGTCCTTGTAAATAAGGCATTGCTTTGAAAAAGCTGAATATTACTAACTGCATTTGGGAAACAGTTTCTTTATTATCAGAGACTTTAACATCTTGATTAGACCTAGACTCTAATTACCATTGTATTCACATCCGTTGATGATGTACACGACCCTGTACTTTTTCTTTTCTTTTCTGAGACAGTCCAGTTCTTCGCTACTACATGGCACCAGTCATCTGAAAGAAAAGAAAGAAATTAAGAACTTTTGATTAAAATCAAACATCATGGTACAAGAAACAACTTTAATTTTGAGAAGAAAAAAAAATCAGCCAACAAAACTGAAGTTGAAATTATTTTGCTCTATTTATATTAAACATAAAACAAAATGGTAGGCCTATGCGGGATCAAAGAATGTCAAAATATACTGCTGTTCGTCTTTGATCCATATTCAAATTGTCTCGTCATTTACACATTTTAATGATGCAAGATCTTATGTCTAGCACTTAGTAAGTCTCATGTAGATATTGAATTATCATTCACATGAATATAAATCTACATGTACTTGTAAACAAGGCATTGCATTGAAGTAGCTGAATATTACTACCTGCATTTGGGAAACAGTCTACGACAATCAAACCTGTTTCTTATCAGAGACTGTATCATCTTAATTAGACCTAGACTCTACATTATCATTCAGCTTTTAAAGGTATTAACCATTCACCTATAAAACAGTGGCATTGTCATGTGCATCATATTTCTTTGATACTGCACATATTTTCATGAAGTCTGTGCAAGAATGCAAATGAAACACGTCTGCTGTTTGGTATTTATAAAAAAAAAAAAAATCACTAACCCGAAAGTCCTTGGCCTTAGGAATAACACGTGGCGAGTTAGCAGGAATTGACATTAAAATAGAATAAGAATAGATCTACTAAATAGGCCTTTGCCTCATGAATGTCTGGTCTAATTATAGACTAAGTGAAGTCTAGACCTTTCACTTTTAAGTTACACAGATTTCATATTACTTAGATCTAGACTACATCTAAATCTAGACATCTCATATACTATTAGATCTTGGCAACTTTTGTCTTTGTGACACGAAATTAACACGTCACGGATGATATTTCGGCGATGTCCAACAGGATGACAGTACCACTATTACTAAATCAGTAAGTTGACATAGATAACTAACTTCAACTTGTTAAAGTACGTTAGAGATGGCACCATATACAATAACCGGTGACACTGACACTGACAGATCTAGCGCCTACGTTTAGACTAACGTTAAAGAGTGAGACTCGCCATCTCAGTAAGTCGGCCAAAGACAAAGTCAATACAGGGCTAAGTCAGTGTTAATGTTATGTTAGGCCTAACAAACGTTAACGGTTACTCGGTAAGGTTAGGTTTACCAGGACTCAAGAGTCCTGGTTAAATCAGTCGAGGGACATTTCTTAGGAAGTCCTTCGATTCCAAGAATAAAAAGAGTGAAAGAACAAAGGGAAAAAAGGAAAGAAGAAAGGACAAAAGATTATGTATGGCTGCTGTGGAAATCGACAGCGCCACTGTATCACTATCAATCAAGCGTAAATATATAAACGCCATTTGGTTGGGCCACATTCACAATTTTTAGGGGTAAAAAGCCCCACCGCTGTGCTTAGGTACTCCACTCGAACTAACGTTAGACATACACTACACACAGTACGGTACTAGGGCTGAATTCACAAGTATACTTTAACACTGCACTGTACAGGAAAGCCACCTAACCTGTAGAGTACTCGTAGTGTTTAGGTAGTATCACTAGACCACATACTGTCATAGATGACATCCACCAACGCTGCACACTGGCACTGGTCCGACGGTCCCTGACCAGGAAAAATCACTGTTGGACACTGACCAGTAACTTTTTCAGGAATGGACCAGTAAAGATTGGGGGGGAAAAATGGGTGGACTCTACCTACTATTACCACTAGTCTAGATGTAGATCTAGAGCTAGACTACCGGTATGGCTCTGAACTGTGTTAATTTGACTTGGTCTTAGACTTCAGCTGATCTTAGTTTTAGTAACTGGTATTACAACTTAAGTAAAGTCTTAACTTAGACTTAATAGTTAGACTTGAAAGTAAAAGTCTAACATGTCTAACTTTATTCTTTACTCTTCCTTTGAGTTTCACTGTTAGACTTTTTATTTTTTTTTAGTTTAGTACCGGTACGCCTACTTTGTCAATCTCATGATTTCATTTTCAACTCAATGCTGCAAGGCTTTTAGCGTCTTCGAGACTTTGAAATCTTGCAATCTGCATGTCTTGCACACAGACGTTACGACTACAGTACTCAGTAGTCTCAGAAGTAACGACATAAGTTGAAAAGAAACAATAAATAATATGATTTGGGATCTAATTTGAAATTGGATGGCGTTTACAGACTAGGCTTCATAAGCATCACGCGATTGAATACATGGGACTACACACTACCGCAATTAATGGTTATGGTAGTCCAACTGAAACTGTTATTTTGAGCATGATTTTAATAGGATTATAGCTTACCATTCACTTCACTCGTGGACAGTGGGCTGGCTTAGGCCGTCATTCATCTTTCAGAAGGTTTGGTTCTCACTCTGAGATCTGGATTAGGGCCAAAACCTAATTCTAGGCCAGTAAGTTGAACAAAGCTCCAAGTAGGCCTAATGCAACTGCGACGGCTCGTAAAACCCGCATTGCTCTTCACCGTAGCAATTCGGGTTTTACGAACCGGCGTATCTTTCGTGCGTCGGTTCGTGAAACTCCTTTTTCTCAATTTCTCGATATTTCGAGTACCGTCGTTTTTTTCTTTCTTTGATAAAATTAAGAATAATTAATTTTGTGATCTAAAATTTTGGGATTTGGTAGAGTTTTGAAAGCACTTTCATTTGGTACCAATATCTCGATTTTGAAAATTTTGACCAAAATCGAAATAGCGTCATAACAGTTCGTGAAAACACCGACGACGTATTTGTATCCCCCCCCCCCCCCCAAAAAAAAAAAGGAGAATAAAAATTAAATAAATAGATAAACAAATGCTTGCCGGGAGAGCGGGTTTTCTTTATTAATACCTCTTCATCAATGTTATATGTTTGATAAATATTTGCAAAATGAAGGTATACTATAGAGGTCTGTCTAGGGAGAAATGCTCTCGTGAAATCACTTTTGATGAATCCATATTTCCTCACCTTCGGAAAGTCATTTGATAAAATTTGTAACGCGATGTGTAGACTAATTGAATTTGTGCTTCGAAGGGTCTTTTTTTTTTTCTTTTTTTTCTTTTTTTAAATTTCAGCCTCATCAAAAGATGAGCATATTAATTACAACCTACAGAGTTGACCATTTTATTTTTAATGTTCATATCGTATGATATGGCTGTATTTAAAGTTCATTTTCTTCATAGGTGTTGTATATTTTTCTCGTGTTAAAGATAAAATGGAGTTCCTGTTAAGGTGCATTTCACCGAGTGAAACCATGATTCAAAGTATCTTGATATAACTGCTAGTCAGTATGATGCTTAGGGAGCATAATATAACTCATGTTTGATTACTATCTGGAGAACGCCAATTTAGATGAGAACTGCAGTAGTGACTCTCGCAAAATAACGGCTGGTTTAAAGGGATGGTACAGTATTGGTGGAGATGAGAATTGGGCTTTTAACTTTTTGCGAGATACCAAGAAAACACTAATGAAATAGTACAGAGCATACCATTTTCAGAGGAATTCAAAGTTTATTTGATGAAAATCGGGTTTGGAATAACTGACACATCCAAAAACAAAGTAACACAAAGCGATCGTAATAAAATGTGGGTCCCACACTTTATTAGAATCGCTCTGTTTTGGATATCTCAGCCATTTCAAAACCAATTTTCATCAAATAAACGTTGAATTCCTCATGGAATTACATGATCTTTCATGTTTCATAACAGGTTTCTCATTATCTCACCAAAAAATGTTAGAAACCTGAAATTAGGTCTCAACCAAAACTGTTTGATCCCTTTAAGTTTAAATTCTGTGTATCTTCTTGGGAAAGCTTTCTACATGTAGATCTGGATCTCATCTCCAAAGTATATATTGAAGAGTTTGCTTCCAAAAGGCGCTAGATCCATTGAAAATTATGGATTAAGCGCCTTTTGGAAGTAAGCTCTTCATATAGGGCCTACATATCACATATAGATATAGATATAGATAGGTATACATATACATCTACATAAACATATTCATTATACATAGTACTTCTAGATAACCTTGACAACAGTGTACTCGCGCTTGCAGGCCTTACCATGCTTACTGGCTTTTTCTCTGCACGTCATTTTCCATTTGATCACATACTTCTTTCCAGTTGTGATCTGCAACAATTTGTACTTGTAATGTTGTTTTTGAATTTCTATGAATGATTGTATGTAATTCCTCATAACAGAAGTTGACATTGATAGATAAGAGCAAAATGGGACGAATCGAATAGGTTGAAGAGGTGTCGTCAAAAGTGGACCTGATATGAGGAAATCAGAGAATGCTAGAGTTTGTTTTTACGATAGTGGTGAAGTGTATGTGGCAATAACAACGCAAGTCTGATACATATGCGTGGTATCTGATCTCATTTCCCGCAGAGACCTGCACACAAATCCTGATAACTTATCCCTCTTTAGACATGCAATCGAAGAGAGACATAGAATCATTCGTCTCAAATTTTCCTGTGTTCCTTTGAAATAGCCTAGCGAGAATTACTGCCAGGGCCTGATAGGGTTACGCTGTCTATCAAAAACGCTAGTTGATCAAAAACTCAAACCTGATGATATCTTTAAAAGAGACAGGTTTTGAGTCTATGGTATAACCTTATCTCAATTAATTTGCACGTACTCTTTACGACAAATATCATGACTCTGTGGCTGAAACATGTGAAACTATATTGTTATTTGTAAAATTATGTGCTGCAGATCTTGATCAAAATGTGATTGGTTAAAGGTGAACTTGTAACGAAGCATTTATTTTGTCTATAACATGTAATTTTGCTCATGACCATGATGACCGGTCACTGAGAAGTATAAAAAGTATAATGACCGGTCATCAGAACTTTCACGTGGCTATGTATGGTGATTGATTTCATCGCTCTTAATAATTTGCTCGCCATGAAGGTGATTGATCAGATGACAAGGATCTGCTTCATCATTTTATAAAACAAATGATACACGTTATTTTTGGTCGGCCATTCCGATAGTATGATCATGGACCGTAGGTCCATGGTATAATTACCACTTTGCTACGGTCCAACTCGAAAGACACCTCGGGCGTTTTCAGACTGTTATAAAGGTACGTCGTGTGGGGAACTCTTATGAGTGCCCCACAGATGTGTATTATTTTTATACTAATGCCTGGATTTTAACTGCCGGAGTGTGAGTTTGATTTTTCTCTATTTGTTGTAGTTCCAATTTGACTGGAGTGCATGTCACCCTTCCTCTCAGTTCCTAAGGGACGGAGAGACCCCATACGTGGTCCAAAAAGTCCCTGTGAAGGGCTGGGTACTTGTGCCTTATTGTCTCGTCAAAATCCAGCCCGAAAATTAGAAAATTGCGGGATGTAAACGACTTTTTCTCTGGAGATTTCTTGTAAAGTGTTTTCCTCTTTTCTCTTTCTCTTTGGACGCGTGAGAGTTTGGTTTCTTTTTTCTTTATTATGAAGGGTTTTATAAAATGATGGTGATGATCATGATCATGATCATGCATGATGGAACACATCAATAGCGCCATTTATCTGGGGAAAAAAAAAGGCGCCCGGCTCTGACAATGTGTCATACATCATTC